>BCHH01000007.1:375292-440724 GCA_001599595.1 Beverwykella pulmonaria | reverse complement strand
CCTTCTCGCCGGACGGCCAGCTGGTCGCGTCGGCCTCGAACGATACGACAGTGCGGGTGTGGGAGGCGGCGACGGGGTCATGCCGCAGCGTGCTCGAGGGCCATACCGGCTATGTCAACGCCGTCGCCTTCTCGCCGGACGGCCAGCTGGTCGCGTCGGCCTCAGACGACACGACAGTGCGGGTGTGGGAGGCRGCGACRGGGTCGTGCCGCAGCGTGCTCGAGGGCCATACCAGCTATGTCAACACCGTCGCCTTCTCGCCGGACGGCCAGCTGGCCGCGTCGGCCTCAGGCGACAAGACGGTGCGGGTGTGGGAGGCGGCGACGGGGTCATGCCGCAGCGTGCTTGAGGGCCATACCGGCTATTTCAGCGCCATCGCCTTCTCGCCGGACGGCCAGTATATTCAAACAGATCAAGGTGAAATTCCTTTGCGCTTTCCTACTACGCCAGCGCCCTCATTCCAACGAGCGCGGCCGTCTCATATCTTCGTACAAGGCCAGTGGATCTCTTTAGATCAACAGCAGTTGCTATGGCTTCCTCCTGAATATCGACCGACTTGCTCTACAGTCAATAAAGACGTAGTCTGCTTAGGCCATTCTTCAGGTCGTACTACGCTTCTTGAACTTCGTATGGCATAAGCGTCTTACACACTTTTCATCTTACTATATATTTACTTTATAATCTCTATTTCACAGAGGGGTCTAGGGGAGTAGCAAGTACTTATATTGTCGGAGGTACTTCTATAATCGTCTAGGTATTACCACTCTTACTATGCTTAGTAATTTTTGGTCTCACAGGGCTATTGCAATAGCAATGGGTTCTCAAAGGGGGTAATAAATCGTTGTGTCTATCTTGAAGCGGTGCAGCAGAGGGAATACCATCAACCTCACCGCCGCGTGCACTAGTCTAGTATGGCTAGTGCTCCACGTGTCCACACGTGATTGGCACCTCCACACGTGATATACACGTGATCTACACATCAACACGTGATTCCCACATTCTATGTACTCCCAACAGTAATAGAAGTTAAGATAATTTTGGGTTTGTACTAGCATCGGCTGAAGAGTCGTAAGTCAGCGAATTCCATCCCTGTTTCTTGAGAGTTGTACTGGCTGACCAAAGGACATTGCGGCGAGCTCAACAGATATACGAAGGCATGATAGGAGCGGATGCAACGACAATGCGTTCTGATAGGGCGCCGTAGGTTCCACGCACATTTGGAGGGAGTTTTTGCGCCGGCGCCTGGCTGGCTGGATCTATGGCTACTTGCTGTGCAGAGCCATGCCTAATCACATGCGAAGCCATGTGGCGACCTCCCTTCTGTACGGAGAAACTCTTTGATTCCTAGCTTCTGAGTACGCTGTGTCGCCAAAGCCTCGGGATAGTGACTTTCTTGATTAAACCTTTGTCCTATACCTCCGAAACTTTGTGACACGCCGAATTTCGTTATTAGGCGGGGGTAATAGCTGAAATAGCGAATAGTCACCGCGAACGATATCTCCGATGTAAAGCCCCAACGGTTGTAATTTTCTTGTTTGAATTGACATTATCTCTAACATTAACTAATCTCTGGTAAACCAATATCCAAAACCCTATGAAGTCGCGTTGATATATTTCAGGTGTGGAAGAAGAGGATGTCATTCCGTTACGGCAGTTGTTCCGTTACGTGTGGATGTGCCCGCCGTCGTGCTGGCTGAGTACTTGTAGCTACAGACTTAGCCCGTCACATGCTCGCCTACAAGTGTAGCCTATTGTTACACTGTAACTATTACGCGTACTTGGAGATATAAGCTCTGATGCAGGATGTCAGGCAAGCGGGCGACGACTGGAAACATGTTGCTCTTCAATACAAGGAAGCTTTCTACACGCTCGCTGCTCGTTTCAGAGTGCTTTCAGACATCTGCGCCGGCAACCAGGTTGGGCTAGCGAATGAGCGAATTATCGATCAGCAGCTACGGGAGAAACTGGAGCTGAGCCAGAAAGGGGAGCTGTAGCTCGACAAAAACTCTGAAGATCTACTAAACAAGCCCAAGCGTGGTCTCGCAGCTGTTCTGGGGCTCATGTCAATGTCGACGGCCCAACCATAGCTCTTGATCGTCTCCTGCATGGTCAGATTCTCCGTGTATTCGATCCTGACTTGTTGTATGACGCTCTCGCGGCATCTTGCGAGGCCCTGGAACTATACGAAGAACTGTGCCAAAATATAGCCCAATGTGTAGCAATTTTTGCCGAAGATCTAGTGCCACAGAGGAGTCTGTTATTACAGAGTGAAGGTGCTTTCACGCGTGCAGCTTGCATTCGCTGCTGTAGGGCAGAGCGAATCGTGACAGCGTGACAGAGTTTCGCAAATCAGTTGACGAAGAGCTAGGTGTCGTCTCTGGCTGTGAGTGAAGACCCCATGATTACGGACATATAACCATCTCAGTCGAGGGAGAGCGAGCGTAATGTACGTCACGGCGTTTGAAGAATCGCTTTTCGTATAGCTCTACTATCCCTCACCACGTGGCGAGAATTACTCCGTAGTGAGAAAATCAACAGGTACTTAGACTTCGTAGTACTAGGGGTCTTCCCTAATCTCCGACCGTTGCTATCTAGAAAATTACCATCCTTGTCGTCGCCATCGCGGCCTAGATTGTGAGGCCTTCGTTTCGCGGTAGGATAGGGCACATCTATCGCAGCTCCAACGCTGGAACTTTCGTCACTCCTAAAACTCGTAATATACAGTATCCAGCCACTGGAACCTCAGGATCGCGCTGATAAGTCATCACCAGCCCTACGTAAGGATGATTCATGCAACGTCGCTACGTCGATCGGTACCTTCCCCTCTTCATATCATCCGAGCATCTCTGGGCCTTTTTAACAAAGGGAGAAGTTGTAATGCTAGGCATTGTAGAGGGTGTAAGACATGTGTTGATTAATTTTGCTGCTCTGGTTGCGTTCGTTTGATGGCTGGAGGATAAAGAGTCTGATGAATCTCCGTGGTTGCAGGCTGTTTCGATCATGAAAGCAGGTGCATTTACGTGGTTTGGGTAGTTGTGTTGAAGCCGCGAGCAGTTATCTAGGTGCACCATTCCATAGTAGAGCTGCTACGTAGCTTTGCCAACATCTTTCTCAAGAGTTTAGCAGCCGTGGCGCGAAGATGTTAAACAAGGTCAGCAACAGGACAGTCTACCCGAGTTCATATATTGAAGCCGCCGTGTTTCGCAGCCTCGACGAACCTCCACAGCCCAGCCTCTTCGGCTGCACTTTTGACGGATGCAACCTCGTTGAGATCAACGGGTCTATTGATTTCCTCATACCTCACTTTCCCTTTCGTCTCTGGGGACACCTGAGCTTCATCTTGGCCCATTCCCTCGTCTTTCGCGCCGCGCCGCGGCTTTCCAACATATGCGCGAGGGAAGTATTGCTCCATGATGTGTACCATAATGTCTTTGGATACGTTCTCCGCCAGCCACCTCATAATCTGCCTCCCTTCGTCTTCCAGGCCTGGCATGACTAGATGCCTCACTAGCACGCCCTTTTTCGCGATACCATCAGCCGTAAAGCAAAGATCACCGACCTGGGCGTGCATGGCCTTGATGCTCTCCATTGCCGTCGCAGTGTACTTGTCCACCTTCAATAGCCGCTTGCTCGTCTTGTCGCTCCAGACCTTGAAGTCCGGGAGGTATATATCCACCAGCCCATCTAGTAGCTCCAGACTCTCCAATGAGTCAAATGACGACGTGTTGTAGATAACGGGCAGGCGGAGGCCGAGCTCGCGGGCGTGGAGGATGGAGAGGACGACTTGCGGTACGACATGCTCAGGCGTGACGAGATTGATATTGTGGACGCGCCCAACCTCTTGAAGCTTCATGTACCACTCGGCGAGCTCCTCGGGGGTAAGGTCGAAGCCGTTGCGTTGATGGGCGATGTCGAAGTTCTGACAGAACACGCAGCGCATGTTGCAGCCGGAGAAGAAGACGCTGCCCGAGCCATTGTGACCTTGGAAGCAGGGTTCTACGCAAGGGACGCATTAGTCTCCATATATACAGCTTGGGCACAAGCAGTGAGATGCCACACCTTCACCAAAGTGAGGCGCAATGGTGTTGACCTTGACCTTCTCCGCACCTATCAAACACACGCCCGTCTTTTCGTATCGGTTTACCCCACACAGCCTTGGGCACAAGTTGCACTCCCTCAAATGAGTGTAGGCCGCTGAGCGCTTTTTTGCCGCATCAGTGGGTGAGATTAGGTGGTAGCGCGGAATATAATCGTCAAGCAGCCAAGGTGGTGCAAGGTGGAGGTTTCGGCGCGCGGGAAAGCATCGCAGGCGGGGAGAGAAGGCCCCGGAGAAATGAGCTAGTGCTGGTCGTAGCTGAGGTAGTGTCGGCATAGCATAAGACTGATAGAAAGCATGATGATAGGCGAGTCGGGAACTACTGGTTTGATACGGGCCGCCGTGGTGTTGAAGTATGACGCACATCTGGCCCGAGGCTCGGAAAGTACCGTTAGCGTCTTCATACATCTCTCCATCTCTTCAACCTCTCGCTATCCAAATAAGGATCGAAACATCGAACTCAATGCTATCAGCCATCTGAGCAGTCAACTTTAGGTAACTATAATTAAAGATAGAAGATTCGGTGCATAGCTAGTCAACAAGCTTCACTTGGCAAGGCCTTGTCCTCCCCAGCGAGCCGTGAGATTGTCATGTGGGTGTCGAAAGCACAGGGCTAAAGTCCATATTTGACGCCCCCAAAGTAGCTCCAGTGGAAAATGGCATCCCCGCCAATGGAACAATATCGTACTTATCGCCGACCCGATTTCCTCAATTTTGCATTAGCCCGCGACATACCCATCGATTCCCCACTGGGCGCAAAGAATCACATCACAAGGTCTACACCGCCCCAACTGCGCACGTTTTCGAGATCAGCCCTGTAACCTAAGACAATCTGACTAGAAGAATACAATATCAAATCCATGCCGCTACCCGTCCTGTACCACAGGCTTCAATGACTTCGGTGCTGTAATGGTATATCGAAGCATCTGACGGCATCTACGCTATTGACAGCTCCACTCATACACTAGTACTTATGTATCGTTTGTACCGCCACTGAGCGTGTTCATAAAGCCTATTCAATGGCGTAGTAGTGTTCTCATCGGCGGTTCATCCGTGAGCCTTCCATTCCTGCAGGCACACGACGGGAACGGGTAACTACTTTAGTGTAACCGATTATAGCCGTAGTGCGGACCAATCTCACTAACTGCTCTTCATCATAATACATATAATAGTAAATATTTATTTGTTCACTTGTTCCACAAGCATCTTTTGTGTTCGCGTCCACGTCGTAAAGGGCGGTACATGGGTACTCTTCTCATAATCACGTCCAGGAGTGAGCGTTATGAACATCACATCTTCCTGCGAATGTAAATGCACCACGCCATCACAGCGGACGAGCTTCCTTTTCCACTCACGCTTTCGTCTCAGCCCAAAAATTGGACCATAGCATTCTCAGAGCCATCAACATGCGTTCTATCTTCCTCATCTCGGCCCTCTGCGGCCTCTAGGCCGGCTCTGCCAGCCTCAGCAGACACTTCCCTCACCTTATCGTCCCCATGGTTCAAGGTATCAAATATAATGGCGATATCGAGCAAGCAGTATGAATCTCCTCTTTACGTTCTGTACCACTTCTTCTCCCCTCCCGTATACCCTCTTACGAATCTCACTAGCCTTCTAAAAAGCGTATACCGAAATCCTCTTCGACGTGCCCTCCAATCCCGCAACCTCGTGAAATCTTGGCTTCACTATCTACACAGATCCAGCAGGCAAGATGTATGCGACTGGGCACGCTGGGGTTACAGCCCCTGGAGCTTTAATATCTCGACCGTCGACCATCCCTTCAATAAGGGCAAAGATACTTGGAATAACCGCCCAAATCCTGTGTACTGGGTTGTTGCGATCGAAGTCTACGATAATGGGAAAATAAAATTCATCGGCGGGAATGCCATGTGACAAAAGGGGCAACCCGTCGAGTTCCTGCTGTATCCGGACAGCGACGCCATGGGGGGTCTGAAGTGGTTCGAGTGTACGGCTCCGTTGCATGGGATATATTACGACATGTACACTTGAGGAGTATAGGGACATTAGGAGCAGAGCTTCTCTAGCCGAGGGGATGAAAGTGTGAGAGTTGAAGGTGATGGATATGCACTTCTGTGCAGTGGATGTGAAGGTGGGCATGGTCTTAGACGTCGGCGAGGCTTAGCTTACAATGATAAGCCTAGTGCACTCTCTTTTCGCTCTCCAATGACCCTTCTCCCCTGCTTCCTTCGCGTGATGCGCCCAAACTTTTACAACATACATTAAGTTCATGCGAAGCAATCAGCACAGGAGTAATACAACCACCTGTCACGATGAGAAGAGGAAGTCAATCGTCTGATGGTAAAGTGTGCATAAAGAGCCTGAAGAGCCGTGAAGAGCTGACTGCTCGCACGACGACTATATATACCCGTGAAGGGGAGCTAGCTAGAATAGGACATATGGTAGAACACGCGCGACACGTGACACCACCACCCGTTGCAGCGAATGGAAGCTACATTAACTAACCCTACATTCATTAATTCGACACTGACGGAAGCGTCCCCAAAACACGAATCACAGACTCAAAATCAAGTTACGGCGAGAATATTAAAGAAGTATCTGGAAGGTGTAGAAACGCCGATCCTATCCCCATCCGGAAATATTCGCTAGCGCGGAAATGTTCGATGCTCACCAGATATAATATCAGTATAGATTGCAGCAGCAAAGATGTATATAAGGCATTGTATTCGAGTGTTGAGAGAGTATCTACGTATAATTCCATTTTTTCATCGATCCAGATACAACAATTTCACTTGACTGCACCCATTTTATTCATCTCTATTATGACCAAAACACACACCGCCATCGCCACCATTGGCATAAAAGCACCCCTAGGTGTCATCCAAGTCCCCACTATCACACCCACCGGGGATCAGGTCCGGATCCGGGTCGAATGGACAGCCTCCACGCCCCTCGACATGCACCAGAACGATAGCGGACTTCTAGTCACACATCCCCAGGTCCTAGGTGACGGAATCGCAGGCACCGTCGTAGAAGTAGGAGGGGACGTGAAGAGACTGAAGGTGGGAGATAAGGTATTTGGGTTCGCGTGGCGCGAGCAGGGCGAGAAGGCGCATCAGGAGTTTTGCACTACCAATGAGTGGCTGTTGGCTATCGTAAGCGTCCTTGCTATTTGTACCTTTCGCTTGCTTGCAATCGTTTTCTGAGGGCAGTTTGCTAATGCAAATGTTAGTTGCCGGAAGGTTTTACCATGGCGGAAGCGGTGACACTACCGAACAATTTCGTCACCGTCTTCCACACCCTGACCACGAATCTCGGCATCGAGACTCCATGGCCCAAGCCCGCTAATTACATTCCGGTAGATGCAGATAAACCGATCCTAGTCTGGGGCGGCTCCTCGTCTGTCGGCCAATTCGCAATCCAGATTTTAAAATACTATGGCTACACTAACATCATCACTACCTCGTCTCCAAAACACCATTCCAAACTTATATCTTTCGGCGCAAAGCATGCCTTTGATTACAACTCCCCCTCTTGTGTCTCCGAAATTCTTGCTGCGAGTGAGGAGACGGGTGGCGTGAAGTGGGTGCTTGATTGTATAGGCAGTAAAGATGGTAGTATTGCACCAATCTCAAAGGTCGCAAAGAAAGGGGCTAGAGTTGCCATTCTGTTACCAGTCATCCTGAGGCACTCGAGCGAGACCAAGGACCCAATTTACAGTATGGATGTGCAAGAGGCGGCGAGTTGGGAAGAAGGTGTCGAAGTCAGCGGCGTGAGGACGCATTTCTATCTCCAGGTAAGCACACCTCGTCCCGTTATTCGCTCTGATGCACTATCTTGCTAACCATTGCGGCAGAATGAATACTTCAAGTACCACCTCCAACCGGATATCATGCCGACGATGTTGAAGGAGGGATCCGTCAAGCCGAATGCTCAGAAGATTATCGAGGGGAAGACATTGTTGGAGCGGGCGCAGAATGCAATGAATTCATTGAGGAGGCAGGAGGCGAGCGGGGAGAGGCTTGTTTGGAGAGTCGCTGATGCTTAGAGGGGTTGTAGTATTATCTTCTGTGATATTGAATGAATTTTACAAATCGGTTTCAACTCAAGTGAGCATTTCGTTTTGAAACAGTCCGCGGATCTTATGGGCGTGGTTGCGAATCTCAGGTGCAGATGCCTCATAATTAATGCAATGACGAGACTATGAGACAAACGATCTTTGGTTAGGTGATATAGACAAGCAAGATCGATCGAAGCGCATGAAATTGAGCTCAGCATGTTCATGCGATGATGCTGGGTTGGGAGGTTGTGAAAGGTTGAAAGCGGTGGACAAAGCTCATGAAGTGACAGGTGAGGCTAGTCTGAGCTCAGCTTAGCCCTGGCGCCTTCGTCAACACCAAACACGACTGCGCTTCGTCCCGAGGTATCTCTTGTGCTCTCCTTCTCCAACAACTTCTTTTTCTTACAATCCAATCTGCGTTCATGCAACACCATCCGCGACTTCCGCTATGCTCCTTCCTGTAATAACAGAACCGGGCCCGTGGATGTCGCTTGAGAAATCTCCGCATTGACCTCTATAAACATGAAACGGGCCACGGGCATCCGCACGTTTCAATCCAGGTGCTCGGCGCGACGCCCAGCCATAAACGCTCGCCTGGCAGTCGCAGTCGGGCTAGAAAGTTTCCTACTCCATGGTTAGCCGCTGCAATGGAAGCCTCTTCTCTTGGCCGTCGCCATATCGTAATCCGTCGCCGTCTTGTGGCAGCCCGGGAAGTATCTGATTGGTGCTTTAATTTGTTCAAGCATTGTGTGAGGCTCCATGTCCTGCTCCGGCACCACTTGCGCGCACACGAGAACACAGCGGAGCCATGTTTGTGAGGACCCGTTTCAAACGTTTAATGACGACCCACCATGAAGTGTGCGAGGTGGCTCGTGGGTAGTATCATTTCGTGAGAGTATATATTCGTCTTGAGACGCCTCGATTCTATTCCTCATCCAAACGGTCTTCTTCTTCATCGCTGTTTCTTGTGTTCCCGGGTCTGAGACTCTACATTCTTTTTTACAGTTCACTCTTTTTACTTCACACACTCATTCCACCGAAGCTTGCTTCCCCGACAGTCTCTTCACTCGGAACATCTCGAACCTCACATCCAATCCGTCAAAATGAAGTCTGTGTACTCCTCTGCCATCGCTCTCGCCGGTATCGTCTCAACCGTTGCCGGCCATGGTGCTATTTCCGTCCCAGCCCCGCGTATGCCTGGCGACGCCATGAAGGCCGCCTGCGGTCAGCAGGTGTACAATAACCAGGCCTCCGATCACTACGGAAACATTCAGGGTATGCTCCAAGTCGCCAAAGGCCAGAGCGACTTCAACGCCACTGCGTGCGATATCACCCTTTGCAAGGGCTACAAGTTTGCCGACAACTCAGCCAACATCCAGACCTTCACTGCCGGACAAGTTGTCCCCATCACCGTGGAAATCCATGCCCCCCACACGGGAGTCGCCAACGTCTCCATCGTTAAGACTAGCTCCAACTCTGTGGTTGGGTCTCCTCTCATCAGCTGGGATGTGTATGCTTCCACGGCCGTCGGTACACCCGCCAACCAGACGCAATTCGACATCACCATCCCCAGCGATCTCGGAAGCGAGTGCGCTACCGCTGGTGACTGTGTCATCCAGTGGTGGTGGGACGCCCGCTCGATTGACCAGACCTATGAGTCCTGCATCGACTTCACTCTTGGCGGATCTGGCGGCGCTACCCCTGTCTCTTCAAAGCCCGCTGCTTCCTCTGCAGCGGCCACTGCTGCGCCTGTCAGCTCCGCCGTTGCGACTGCGACACCCACAGTCGTCGCCGTCAAGACACCCGCTGCTACGTCTGCCGTCACTGCTCCCACGGCGACCGGCGCCACCGACTCTACTCTCCCTGCGAGCTTCACCCTCGACACCTTCATCACTTGGCTCACCGAGGTTGGCAAGTCTTCGGGTAAGATTGCCCGTCGTCACGCGCGCCAGTTCTAAGCAATGAATGCGTTCTTTGTTTAGTGGATCTAGTGAGATGTCTGAGGCTGAAAATGGAGTGAACCCCCGACCTACTTTTCTGTTGTAGATATTATCAATTTATTGAATATACATTACATTCTTGCGCTTTCTTAAGCCTTCATACATCTATCGCTGTTAGTCCACTATGTTTTTTTTTGTGATGGTACTTGACTCGTCAGCTCCATGTTGATTTACTCCGTAGATTTAAAATGATGATATTCAAACTCGTATCAATTGCTAGAGAGTCCAGCAAATCTTCCCTCTTTCGAGTATATACAAGACTCATTCCGGAAATTTGCACAAACGCTAGCTGGGCTACGCTGGATTCGGGGAAGAGGTGTAGGGCGAATAGGGAACGTTCCGTACCAATTGGTCTGGACGATATATCTTGATGGCCATCATGGTATGGCAGTTCCGCATCAAGATGTTTAGAATGTTTGGACGTATGGTGCGTTGTCGGGACCCTGGGCTAGCAAAGGGCGGAGTTAAGGATAGCTGCGGAGTAATTGGTTACGTCTGGTTCTAAAGACTGTGACACACGTCCAAGACTTGAGAATCGATCTGTGCCAGAATATAGGATGGTCTTGCGTCATTGGGAAAGAGCATGGACAGACAAAGCTGATTTTGAGAGAAGATGAGACCCGGAGGGAGGTACAAAGAACGCTGAGGGTTCTCTCAGTCATTTCTTATTCTCATCAACTTGCAACATTGTTCACATTTCCACTTCATTCAACGAAAACCATCAAAACTACCACAACCTATCACTCGTAACAACTTCTACCCTTTAATGTGTAATTCTCCACTGCAGTCATCTTCTCCCTCTTCGCTTTCACTGCTGTGACTACCCCAATTTTCGACCACTGGAACTCAAAGAAGGGGTGGTGATGGCCACAAGCAAGAAAGTATTTTCTCCTTCCACGAAATCTTTATCGTGAAATCGGACCCGGACCAAGTCCGCAACGGGCCCACGCTGTTTCTAGGTCGGCCTAGAGTAAAGAGACTTTTCAAGTACGGCATCAATATTGCTAAGAACAATATCCGCTATGTGCACTTCCCTCTTTTCTACCTTCCCATTCCATCCCCCGCCGTATCAGACCCCACGCTGCCGAAGACTACGCGGAGAACGAGTTGAGATTGACGTTTTCTTCTGAACACTATCTGAGAAGACGTCCAAATCTGGGCTAAGTGGCAAGATCTTTAACGACCACCTCCTCTGATCACTCGTATATTTAAAGCATTTTAAATTTATTCGCCATACGATCTTGTCCAGCCATCATGAGTGACCATCTTGTTCCAGTGATCCTTGATGTTCAGGAGATTGTGGGTTGTAGGTTGCAAGGGCGCTAGTCCAAAACGGGTGTAGCACATCCGCTAGCGCGAATCAGAACTCGCCAACCGTAACCTCACCAACCTAAATCATCCTCGTTCCATCTCAATGTCTCTCCTGCGGGCTCATCAACCCTTCTTGCGGTCATCTCTGTCGATTTACCATGGATTAAGAATCCCGTCATGTCGTCAACCGGGATCTCAGTTTGTCACTAAGTTCCTAACGCGTAACAAGCACAGCCAACCGAAAATTCGCAGGATCTTAAATCCGAATCCTACCTCAAGACGTACGCCTCCTGAAAACGCCCAGTCTGCTGCACAAAACCAGGGATCTGACCCAAAGGTCTATTTTGCCGAACGAGAGCTACGACGTGTGCGCCTGGACGAGGAAGGCTTTCCTATTAAGGTCCGCTTCTTGCGCCCTGCCATCTGGGCCATTGGGGTCTCTGCTGGAATATACATCTTTTTCGCATTCCTAGAGGCTAGAAGCGAGCTTAAACCTGCGATTTATCCACACCGATGGCCCCAGCAGTACCAAAGCAGTCCTCCAAGTCCCACTGAACTTGCCAGGCGAATCTGGGCCCAACAGATCCCAGTGGACAAAGTCTCCATTGGTCTTATTGCCGTAAATGGCGCAGTCCACCTTGGAAGTTTTCTTGCGCCACGGTTCTGGCTTATGCTATGGCATACGCCTGCCACAAATCTGAATTTCACTCTGTTCACGTCGACTTTCGTTCACGATGGACCGATTCATCTCTTGGTCAATATGTGGGCCATCTACAATTTCCTGCCCTCGGCAGGCCGCTCGCATCTCTTTGAAGGAAACGCATATCACACTCTCGCCTTCTTCCTCTCCACTGGTGTCTTGAGTGGCTATGCGGGGCACCTGACACTCATGTTCAAGAAAGCGAACCGGCTTGCATTCATACGGTCTGGCGGTGCGAGTGGCGCCCTCTTTGCCATGTTCGGTGTCTTTTGCGCTCAATTTCCTGACGCAAAAGTCGGAATCTTGTTCTTACCCTTTGACTTTGAGGCGATCAACTTCCTGCCTTGCGTCATGCTTTTCGATTTCATTGGGGTGGTTCGTGGGTATAGCTTCATTAATTGGGGCCATGCTGTCAGTTTCCGACCTGCCCAAGACTGCTTATAGCGCTGACAAGTGATAGGCACATCTTTCGGGAGCGCTAATGGGAATCAGCTACTCATACCTTGACGGAAAGACTTACGTCTGGAACCCGTTGGTGAGATTTTGGAAGAGGCGTCTCCAGAAAGCGTAGAGTTCGAGACTGTGAGAAGTCTTAAGAATTCGGATTACCGGAAAGCAACTATTATCTGTATATGAGTCAAATTACTTGAGCAATGAATTTGGCTTTCCACTCGAAATTGTGGCTTGCCGAACAGAGCTCGATCGAAGTATAAGCCCAGAACACCATACCCGTCACGTGGATACGCCACTAACTAAACTCGTCTGTCATCATATATATATATATTGATTGTAAATTACATACATCATACACATACAATAGACATTTTCATGCTCTCTGAACCTCACCCAGCTTACGCTCAAACTTATTACGGCGACCTCAACAAACCTGATATAAAGACCTCTGGTGATTAACCCAAGGGCAGCAGTCTGGGTTCTCGAGACTCATATAGAGATTCAAACTATCCTGAAGATCGTGAGTTTTTCACTTCTTTACCCTGTGATGTCGGAATGTGCTACTAAAATTCCGATAGGGAATACAGGAGTGGGTAGAAGTCACGTGAATATAGAGCCAAGACTGAACCACCCTAGTTGACACAGGTTGTGTGCTAGGTTTCGCCTATATAAAAACCATTGTCCAGTTCACTGCCTTTGAGGGTCGAAAGGAAGCCCTATCGTGCCCCAAATCTTGCAAGATGGACTTTCGCCAATGGAGATCAAAAATAGCCGCCAGGTTGCCTTTCCCCGACGCAGCTTACACCTAATTATGCAAGCGCCCCCACCGCCAGCTTTCTTGACATCAACTGTAACTTTGTCCTCACCTCCATTGCTCACATCAACTTGCGAGATCACCCATCGTTTCTCGTTTCGGAACTGTGCCATTGACTACAGGAGATACCAAAATGCCATTTCTTGACGCCATCCAATTGTTTCTCGTGCCGGATGTTTCGCCAAGCGACGCAACCACAATATCAGGGAGAATATGGTATGCGACACTCCAATACATTCTTCACCTCGACGATCTAAATGGCCTCGCTGGGATGTACACTTCTGAAGAGATAAATGGTAGCATCTGGCTGCTCCTAGGTAAGCTTCGGCGATCTTTAGTCCTACCTTTCGCTCATAGGTTTGCAGTCTGGGATGACCTGATGAGTCGTGGAACGTTCCACGGGTCGTCCCTAGGTGTTGGCATGATGGTAGCTTTTATGAAAAAGCCTCCGAGTTTGTTCAGTCTGCCGGAAATGCCTAGCGGGATGCTGCGTCATGGCGAGACTATCGGTGTACAGATTCTGCGGTCTGTACAGCCAGTATCTCATGAAAACAGAGCGAATATTAAAGATCTCTGGATCGAAAAACTTCGACCTTGTACGACCATTTGCGCATGGCAGATGCGTGAGGGTAACATGTACTTATCGGACGATGACAACGATACCGTACTCTTTTCCTTTCTGACCTGGCCGGTTGAGGAGGCTCTATCCTCAACTTCGTTGCAAACGGAAGTGTACGACGGAACATCTCTTTTGGGTGGAGTATCCTTTCGGATTGAAACAAGGCGGGTGACTTTTTCTCGCCAAGTACGCGAAGAATACCCTCTCGTAATTGGCTTCGATGTACCCAAAGCGACACCCGAGCTCCTCCAGGCTAAGCCCTGGCTTTACGGACTTCTCCCTTTTTATGAATCCGAGTATTCAGAAGTAGCTTCTCCGAAAGGTCTGTCCTTCAGACCGATGATCACGCTGGCTCAAGACTCATGGTTTTCATGGTCCTCCATTGCCGATTCTGAGCTCACCTCAGATTCGTCCTGGTACCACATGACCATCATCATCTTGAACCTGAAATCGTCAAAAGATGACATGGACCCAGTGTTATTCTCAGAAATTAGCAAAGAGATCTCAAAACAGCCCGGCATCGAACGGATTTTCTGGTGCGATGAGGATAATGAAGTGCAAACTGCACGCTACTTGATAGGTATACCGCGTTTGCTACATGGTCTCTTTCATCTGCTAATCTTTCGCAGCATGGAAGAATGCCTCCTACGCACAAATATTTAACCAAAGTTTCGCTAATGGAGAATTTCTCCCGAGCACTGTTAACAAGTTGTACCTTTTTGGAGATCCTGAAATCAAGTCATTTCCAATCCAACATGTCCCGAATTGGCGCTCAGATGTAGTCATTGAGATTATTGAATTTCCATTCGCAGGCACACTCAGCACAAGTAACAAAAACGCCTTCACGTGGTTCATCTACGATTTCATAGGGTCTGTACTCCATCTTTCGGCTTCTAGCTTTGCTGACACACTTTAGGAAAATGGGAGTTTCCACGAGCGACATGGACGATGAATCTGTCGTTGATCCCACTGGGCCTTTCTGGGTAAAGCAGGGTACTGAAGAAAACTGTCTTCTCTTCCTGCAATGGGATGGGATTCCTCAGAGGCAGGCGTGGCTCCAAAATTTTCTTACGTACGGCTTTCATTTCTCTGGACATCTCGCGTACAAGTTGAGTCTCGCATGCCCGGGAGTCCGATCGACAACAGCCACTGTGCATAAATTTGATCATCACCGCTTTGCAGCGGAGGCGCAGAAAGCGCCGGATGAAGAGGAGGCGAGTGACGATGATGGTATAGGGTTTTGATATTCTCACCCTGTCACTCCGATGGTATCGCCTTCAACGCACCGAAGTAAATCTCCGTAACATCTGCCGCTCACCTTTTCCCCCATTGGTACTTTAATCGAAACAATGGGCGCCAAGTATCGATGGTGTGCTATGCCGCGGGATTGATCGAAATGAAACTGGCATGGCTAAGATCCCTATGCAAATAAACGTGCGTTGTAACTTACTTTGGGTGCAATAATAAAATCTGTGTTTTTCATCCGAGCTGACTATTACTGATGTTTTGTTAGTGCAGTTCATGTTTTTGGGGCCCGGTCCATTATCAAAGCCGCAAATGCGCTGATGTTTTGTTAGTTTAGTTCATGTTTTTGGGGCCCGGTCCATTATCGAAGCGGCAAATGCGCTGATGTCTCATGAAACACCTCGGAGAGCAAAAATACTACTTTGCATCTCAAAGGGACGCCACATCTCCGTTTCACGTATTCATAAGCATCATATTCCCGTTTGGTATGGAGACAAACGGCATGATTGGCAGATGCCTGCTCTGTCAGCCAAGCCACTCAGCTTCCCTGCCAATATCCGAATCACGTGTATGGATGCTGGTTTTCCGACATGGAGTTGCCAAGCCAAGAATTTCATAAAGAGGCAATGGGTATGAAATGAACTCTCGCCGCAAAACGCGTCGTCGGACTCGGCTTCGTTGTCACTATGAAGCAAGACCGGAACGGAGACTTGGCGGGTGGATGGTTTACGAGCGGAAAGGTATATAGTTGGAAAAACGCAAGTTTTGTCTTTTCTACGCTCTTTCTTTTATAGTTGTTCGTTTATGTATATATTTTCTCTACGCTCTTTAAGATCTTAGGATCAAGCCTAGGAGCTTCATTTCGTCCACTCTTTGCTTTTTTTAACCACACTCATTACGCTTCTTCTTCGCATACCCGACTCCTTCCCAAAATGCGCATATTCACCCCCGATATCCTTTCGGCTGGCTTCCTCTTCCTTTCCACTGTGACCGCTTTCCCGTCGAACCAGACCCCAGCTAATCAAATTTCCAAACGTGAATGGACATTCGAACCCAACAAGAAATGTAACGTCAGGTACGGCAGGCTTTCGGCCGCACAGTGGATCGACAAGAGTTTAAACATGGTCGAAGGCCTCGCGACCGCTGGCAGTGCCGGCCTAGAAAAAGTACAGAAAGTACTTAAGAAACAAACCGGCGGTGCTGAACACGATGTCACGACGGCAGAATGGGACAAGGTCAAAAATCTCTACCGCGTCTTGTTCGGCGACCTTAGGAAAAAGGATCCTGAGACTGGCAAGGAAGACCCAAACTTCAAGGCCAAAGCCGCCGAGCATATTGCAAGAATTGAGGTGATGAAGGACTCCTTGAACCGACTGAAGAAATATAAGACGGGAAAGCTTGCCGGTGGCAACCGACCAAATTTAATCATCCACTGTAGCGACGATTGGCTTCTTGAGAACGCTCCCGATGGCTCCAGGCCGCCAGCGGACACACTGAAGACGGGAGATAAGTGGCTATATGATTCTGATAGGAACATATGGTCTCAGTATAAAGGGGGAAAGCCGTGTCGTGATCAAACTGCGGCCGTGACTTTTATTAATAAGCCTGGGGAACAGCAGCAGGAACGGTGAGTGATAACTACTTCCCCCCGCCTGGAACAACAACTTCGATGGCTCACACACCGACGCAATAGCATAACGTTCTGCCCCGCCTACTTCAGAATCCAACAAGAACTCGAAACCCAGCACAATCAACCTAATCTCTGGGATCTGGATCGTACCCAAGATCTGCCTGCCACCTTCTACAATATGAAAGAGTCTAAGACTGAAGACTTCCACATGGCCTTCTTCGGGCGTAAAATCGGAATGAAGTTCTTTCACGAAATGATGCACACGGGCCTGTTCCACTCCACGCGCAACTTTTTCAAAGACCAGAAACTCAATGATGGAAGGACGGCATATAGCTTTGGACTCGCTGCAGAACTTGCGAAGGAGGATCCTGAAAAATCGGCAAAGAATATTGATACATTGGTATATTGGAGTTTGGCAATGTATTTCGATAAGTATGAGTGGAGCACGGGGTATCCGAAGATTCCAGGGGAGGAGACAGCACCGCAGGAGACAGCACCGCAGGAGACTCCCGCCGAAACGCCAGTAGAGAAACGGGCTCCAAAGGGCGGAAAGGGAGGAGGAAAGAAACCGCCCAAGACCCCGAAGCCTCCGAAGAGCACTCCACCTCCGCCGCCACCTCCGAGTTCGCAGGCCCGTCCGCCTCCCTCGTCAGCCCCTCCTAAGCCGTCATCGGCATCACCGAACACCACGCCCCCTCCTTCCCGTACCCGGTCAATCGCAACCTCCAAATCATCGTCGTCCTCCTGCTCAAGCAAGAGTTTCTGCACGCAAACCTCCTCAGGCCGCGTCCACTACGAAACCGCAGTCCCCGATCCGGTCACCGCGGAAGATATGCGTCACGCTGAGATTACTGCTGCCGCTGCTGCGATCGTGGCTTGGGAGGCGGAAGCCGCAACGTTGTGGAACATGTAGATGCCGGGAAGTATGGATAAGGGTGGTTTGGGAGGCGAGGAGACAGTGGTAGCAACAGGCGACGGGGAGATAGGCAGTACGACGGCCGCAGCGACAACCACGGGGAAGGCTTAGGTAAGAGAAGGTATTTGGGGTTCTGCCAGACGAGAGGGGGGGAGAAAGAGTGAAAGAGTTGAGCGTTATCTAGAGGCTTTCTAGTAATCTATGTTGTTCGTTCTCTTGCTTGCTTTTCTGTAAGTTTTAGTGTTGCTATTTACCTAACCTTATTCAGGGACAGCATCTCTACACATATGATTCGAGACAATAAATACAAAAAGGACGTGATACGAGATGAACAATTTTACCCCCTCAAATCCCAGCCCCTCAGAGCAGCCGCACTGTAGTAGTTACGGTAGCATTAATTAAAATTCTAGTTGCATTGATATAGCTCGCAATCGGATTGCACAAAAAAGCAATAGAGTCGGAAACCTCCTCACATTCCGCCGCCGATTTAATAGATACAATCGATTCAATCATGCCCTCTACCTCAGTATTATTCGCAATGCTTCGTCGAGGAGAGTTATGCGAACCCATGTAGGGCACACGGCCTTGATTGGATACCTTCCGGAGAGTGATACAGTCCTATTTGACCAGTTGCTGTTCCGGAGAGGACGTCGCACGGGCAAGGGCACCTTCTCGCTAACGTTGAAACGCTTGGACCTCGGACCTGGAGTGAATCGACTGCGTTAGTTTCTCGCCTTGTTTATTCACTCTCACAACATGCGACTTGTGCCATGTTTTAATACTGCTTTTATTTCATTTTATATTTCCGTATATTGTCAATTCAACAGGAGAAGGAGATTTTTTAATGAGTGAAAATTGGGAACGTCGAATGCGACTGTTAGGATACCGCCAACGGGTACGCCTGGAGAAGGCGGTTAACTTCCGACCGAGATTGAGAGATATTCCTAGCCTTGGAATTCCAATACCATCCTACGGTATCAGCCAGATAGCAGTATCGTAGCTCATTGTTACGTTCCCGAGACGGAAACAATATATGCTGTAAAGAGTGACGTATTATGCGAGAAACGGACGAAGCCGCTTCATCGACCCAGAGGTAAGCGACGCGAAGGGTCTAGGCGTCGCTCACAATGCGGGCGCCCGCCCACACATACGGGTAGTTTCTCTGGTACCAGTTCACGCTACACAATAATTGGTCAGATACTGGTGTCTACATGCAAGAACGGGAAAATGACAGAGAACATACAATGTCTTCCGTCCTGCAAGACGAGGATGAGTCGCCCAGGAACCGCCTAGCGTGATGTTGTGTTTGCCATCGAAAAAGTCCGCTGGTGACTGTTAGATGTGTGTTCACCTTTTCGACAGATCAAGAACGCACCAGTATATGCGGGATACAAATCCATGGCCTCAAACCCTTCATGCTTCTCCAGTACAGAGCTAGTCCACTCCCACACGCCACCGAGATCAGATTGGCCGCTGAGCTTCCCACCTTTCTCGACGACCGAGACTGGATGCCAGTGTTGGAAACCTACGTTGACCCCTTCGAGATCGAGGAAGAGGTCGCGTGGATTAGGGCTAGATGCAACACTGGAGTAGCCATTGAGCGAAGCTTGTGATGGTGGCGACTCATCTACACCGTTGTTGACAAGGTGGCTTGAAAGGTCAGTGGATTCTAGCCTCAGTGTAAAGGCACTCACCTATTCACAGCTGGAATCTTATTACCGAGCGCCCCGTCAAAGTCTTTGGCTCCGGAGCGATCAACATAGGAGTAAATGCTGCGGACTTCTTCCATGGTGGGGATTCGGCCACCCATCCATGACGCGCACCCAACAAGTTCATTGTAGGAAGCAACGACGGGCCAGTTCAAAGCATAAGCCAGAGGTATTGTTCCATACACAGTTCGAACATATTGGCCTTCGGTAACGCTGTGAGCGGAGCCATTGGTACCATTGGAGAAGCCGTTGACGACACTGTCCCTCTTACCGGTGAAGTACGGGGCGTTGCACCAAGAAGCTGGGATGGCGGTTTGGCCTGTCTTCTCCAGGTAGGTTGCATACTCTCCATTGGTGATAGGTCGGGCCTTCGCGCGGAAGGCTTTGACGTGGACAGAGCGTTGCGGCTTTTCATTATCCCATCCGAAATATCGCGTGGGGCCAGACGCCTCTTCTGGATCATTAAGGCCGATGTCAATATCCGATTCCGGGATCGTGAACCACTCATTGGGCACTGCGAGGATAGATGAGCGTCGAGCGAGTGCCTCGAAATCTGGAGTGACGGTGCCTGGGGGTGGCAAGACGTTCTCGCTCTGGATCAGCATGTAGAGAAGAGTCTCCAGGTGCATAGCTTCGTGTTCGAATCCAATCCACAAAGCACGAGAAACGCGTGGGTCGGTGTTTGCAGCACTGGAAGCATAGAGTGCCTTGGTCTTTTCTCGGACTTGGGTTTGGAACTTCAGGACATCTTCGAGTGGTGGCCATTCGTCGGGAATCTCACTGTGGTCGTGGCATCGTTCAGGGTTATCGACATCTGGATCAATGCCGCGCTCGAAAATCTTGCGGAAATAGACTGGCTCAGTTGATCCACCTCTGGTGGCACGTGAAATATGGATATCGAGGAAAGTCGGAATGTGCCCTAGGTAAAAGAAGAAGGCATTCCGGAGCTTGATAGGCTTGGACTGAAGAACATTTTCGGGGATCATTTTTTGTGTGAGCTGGTCCCACGCATCCCAAAGTGAGCGCCAATCGGGGAGTGAGGGCACTGGATCCGCCGCATACTCTTCCGGCTTTGAAGGAAAATAGACAAGTGGCTTCGAGACGAGGTGAAGGCCATAATCTCCTTTCGAGTTACTAAAAACAGTATTCTCGATCAATCCTGCCACGCTCCAAAGCCTGTGTATCTCCTCGCGGGAATACTTGTAGCTCTCTTCAATGCGGACACGTTCACCCTTGGTGATGGAGACGCCATCAATGACAACATCCCTCAGCGGAGCAACAAAGGCGTGGTGACGACCAGCCTCTTCGTCGTACTCGCCAATAGCCTCCCAGTCGTCGAGGTTGAAGACATTCTTCTCCATGATATTATTGGCATGTTTAAGGCCGTTGAGAGTGAAGTCATGGGTTACGTTTTCTCTGTCATTGTAGGCATGGTAGACCCGGTTGGGGTCCTTGCAGGAGTCGATGCCAATCAGCATGGTATTTCCAGGCTGTAGCGCGTCACGGAATCCCGCCAAAAAGGGAGGGGCCTCATCGCGTTTGAAATTGCCAATGCTGGAACCGAGCCAGAGGATTGTTTTGGGCTTCGCGCTGACATGGGAAGACTTGAGCCATTCCAAGGCGTGATCGTAGGTTCCGTACAGTCCAAAGCATTTGACATGCTTGTATCCTTCGGTGGGAATTTCTGAGAACGTCCTCTTCAACTCCGGCAAGGACAGGTCGACAGCGTAGTATTCGACGTCATTTCCACGACGATCAATGGCCTGGAGCAGAATGTTGACCTTGCGCAAGTTGCTATACACTATTAGTATCGGCGACACGCCCATCGCTTCATAATAGTTAAGGTTCCGGGGCGCGGGTTTCCTACCCGCTGCCAAGCTCCACTACGATCGAGCCAGGCTGAATGTGCTGAGCGATGCGATCCGCGTACGTCTCCAAAACCTCGATCTCGGCATTGGTGAGATAGTATTCCTCCAAATAGGTAATCTTTTCGAAGAGTCGAAGGCCAGCCTCATCGTACAGCAATAGGGTTGGCAGTTTCTTTTCCCCGCCATCAGTGGGTCGCAGACCCTTTTTGATGTCCTGCAGGATGTCAAATTCAGTTTCACCGACCCTGATGTCGAGGATCTCAGTGGCTGGCATGATTCTGTAAGGCGTCGAATCGCGAGTTGACTGGGCCGCTGCTCCTGGAAGAGCCGCGTTAATAGACATTTCGCGGAGTCTTACGAGTATTGCGTGATTTATATGTGTCCAACGATGGTCCTGTGAAGTGCCGTCAGAGACCAGAGAGTAGCCCGCTAGTGCGTCAGGATTCAAAATTTGCATGCTTGTGCATACTTGGGAGGCGGAGAAGGCACAAACCTATTCAGAGACACTTTCTAGGAGGCTGTTATTGGGCAGGAGGCTGTGGCTTCTGTGCTAGAAAAACTCGCCGTGATGAAATCGGCAAGGGCTAATAGCTAGTGATTAGGGACAAGCGGCTAAAGCGTCAGGATTCAAATAGGGCAGAGGGGGAGAGGCAAATCAGGCGGCTTAACATATGGGGATGGTACGACGAAGGTGCTTATTCGTAGGAGACATCTCCGGGTAGATTCCGCAGAATTCCGCCGATTCCTCATCAACCCCACACAATATGCACGGGGTACAAGGTAGACGTCTCACTGCGGCGCTGAAGATGACGTTGAGGTAAATAGTGGTGTGGCGGAACATCGGGAGGCCGCGTTCGGCAACTGAGTGGAGAACAAAGGCTGACGATGGACCCAGAACAAGACGCCATGCAAGGGCAAGCTGACACAGGAACATGATGGCTTATGCATCCTATCGTACCTGTGTTCCTGTTTGATTCCTGATGGTTGTAGCACAGCAGATCAGGGCCTGGGTGGATCAATTGGTGTTTTTGTTCAATGACCAGAAAGGCTTGTCCGGGGTGCGGTCGAGAGAGCCTTGTCTCCAAACAGGAGATCTGTAGAGGACATGCATGCCAACCCTTGGTGTTAGTGGAGGGCTGAGCATCTGAACTGCGGGGTTGGATGGCGTGCAGAAATGATAGCGTCACGAGTGACCGGCCCAGGGGGTGACAAATTCGATTGAGCAAGCGGTTCAGCCCTGTAGTGGAGCGGAGGGTAGCATATGGCAAGACCGGCGGCTCGCACAGGATCTCCCACCGTAACGTTATGCTAATAAGTGAGGTTCGAGGGGGAGATGGCGGCAAAGAGTGGGGTTTGCGCCGTCCTGATTCCAAGAGACCGGTTCACGCCGTGTAGGCTTGGCTGCGTGAGGTGTAGCTCATGCGAGAAGAAATACAAGAAGCGTAGCTGCTGTTATGGCAGCTCGACTGATTATTCCACAGTTGTTGTTGAGCGACCTCTGGACGTCTGCTCGAAGCTCAGGTCATTAGTGATCATTATCGAACGGGCTAGCACGGCCGGAAGAAACGGAACCCCAAACTCAATTCAGAACCGCAACCACATTCCAACGACATCACCATGCACGAGATGTAATCTATCTCACCCCCATCTTCAGGCAACGGCAGAGCGAGTGTCGGGATGAGTGAACAATTACCGGAACTAGAATTCTGGCCCTCGTGCAGATACGGGAAGGTTCAGGTGAAGCAGTTAGTCTGGCTGTTCATCATCATGATTAATCCACACATCAATAATAGCTGACTCTACACACAGGTATCTGACGTTTCTTTGCGCCTCCCAATCCTTGCAACAGCCGTCTGAATCAGCCAGCTTGCCTGGAGCAGAACGTAAACAAGCGACTCTCTGAATCATTAGCATGCTCTCGCAGGGGTGGCATCCTGTTACTAGGTCAAGGCGGAGCTCGCCGCTCTCGATCTGGATCTGATGGCCTCTCTATCGAAACGGAGGATTCCATGTGCTTCAAATCGACTGAAGCTTGTCAAACGCCTGTCCCGGATGGCTATCATGCTTCCCGTCAATGTAGCCAGTAACCCGTCTCGTACACAGTTGTGGATTGCGCCACACAGCCCGGTTCTGCCTCTTGGAGACGAACAATTGCCCATTCTGAAGCGGTCTTTCAACGCGTCAAATCACTAACACATCATGCCCGTCGATGCCCGCGAAGATATTCCAGTTGTTCATGAAAGCAATGCCCTAGTCTAGGATTCCTCTTCGTAGCTTGAATGCCCTGTGCCAGTCGGCATCTATGCATGATTCCGAATCTTGAGTGCATTGATTTTTAACATTCTACCAATCTGAGATAAGATGCCGGGCGCGGGTAATTGTTCCAGTGCTCGAATACCCCCGAGGTCTGACTGTACGACCCAGTTCGCTTATAAGTACTTGGGCGAAAATGTTTCGGTAGGATACACTTACATCGCAGGCGGCACCGGGACATATGCGATACTCTCACGCAGCTTTTCGTTACAAAATCGAGTCTCGACTTGGCAAAAGATCTGTTCAACCGCGTTGTCGGTACCTGCAGGCTGGGTTCTTAGCCATCGCAACAACGAACAAGCTGAAGGGGTTTCCGAGGACAGCAGCGGCGCGATGCTCACTAATATCTTGTCATAGTGCACATTGATCATTATTGCAAGCCATATGTGCTCTGATATTCAATCTCTCACCACTTTTATTGCCAAGGGGTGGTATAGGGGGTTGACAAACCCACTTGTGTCCTCCATGTCTCAGGGCTGATTCGCTCTTATTGTTCTCTTTTTGGTATAACGCCAGACGAAGATATCTTGTTTGTTTCACTTTGTCAACGCATCATCGGGGCTTGTTCGGTTATTTGACTACTATAGGCATCTTGGTGGCTTTGTTTGAATGGAATGTAGGTTCAAGCATACATGAGCGCCTATGGCCGCCACTTCGACGGTGACTATCATTCATCCAGAATGTCGGTTCCTGGTCGCGTAGTAGTCGCCGTCACACAGCAAGCCATGAGTCACACATCGACTTCTGACTGGCCACTTTTCTTCCCACTACGCATTCCACGTGGAGGTGTCAAAGACCTCTTGCTGCACGGAGCACTTAGCGTGACCATCAGTACAGCATGGCACGTCCTCTCCACAGTTATAAGGTCAAAGAATCAACGCTTGGCATAAACGATGGACTCAAGCGGAGACTCTCCATTGTAGGCGTCAGCAGTGGCGTCCTACCATGCCATCCATCCTTTGACAAACTTCTGCTAGCAAGGGGATATTTCTTCAAGGAGCTATCTCGTGTGGTACGTTGGAGCAACCTTGGCTCACTCCTGTCTCAATTGTTCAACATGGAGTATGGAATCCAGCCAGTAAAACCTTACTTGCCCCGCCGGCTCTCTGAGTGCTATGAGGCATTTCTGCAGAACACGCAATCGATACACGACCCCAGCACCTGGACAACAACGTTAACAGTTCTGCAAAACCAGAAAGCATACCTCAATAACCTTCTGTCCAAGACAGCAACAACGCTCAACGCGCTACGAGACAAGCAAAGCCGAAACAACCGCGTTCTTAGCACAACGCTTGGCCCGCGTTCCAAGAAGAAGAAGATACTGCAGAACAGGTGGAGGACAGGCAAGACGATCAAGACGTGTGAAAACGAAGAGAATGCTATATTGGACTGCTTGCAGGTGTGCCAGAACAACATCCACACGTTGGAGTCTATCATCAACCTCATGGGCATGTCGACAACGGGGGCCGAGTACAACGCAAGTGACTGGAAATGCGCGTACACTGATGATTCGGCGACGACGGATTTTGATTGGAATGGCTGGGCAGATGAGGGGCCTATGTCTCCATTTCACCAGGAGAGGAGGCATGCCATCATCTTGGACGATATCCCTCCCGAAATTTGTTTAGATGGGGCAGAGACAGGACTTGGCAAACTTCTCCAGGTGATGGCAGCTCCTGCAGGTAAAGGCGCTCCCCCACGCGTTTGCGCTCCTCCAGTGACCTCAAACATGGCACGATTCCACCACTCGGTTCTTAGCCCAGAGGCTGCGTGCTTCGAGCCTTGCATCTCACATCTCTCACTTGTCGAGGAGCAGCCAAGGGACCTCGAAAAACTCAGCATCTCTGGACGACTGGCTTCCAAGCGCATGTCTCCGATCCAGGGGCGCCGCTTCTCGGACGCCGCTATCGGCCATTTGTTCCGTCGTCTGTCGAACAATGCAAGGCCAGGGAGCTGGGGTCCAGACTCGAAGCAATATCGGACAAGCGCGCTTCGCGAAGCGCCCATGGAGAAGAGGGTGCACTCGGTTTGACCAAGGGCCGGTTCTTTTGGTGCTGGAGATGTCTTAGATTTGGTGAGGGGAACGGCAGATCAGTATTGGCCCGCGAGCTCGCGCTGGTTCCGCGTGCTATACGTGATGAATTGGCAGTTATATACCTCAGGTTGGGAACGTGTTCCCTCTTGCAGCTTCACATGTTGCTTGCGGCTGCAGGTGGTAAAATGCACCGTTCTTTGTTCGTGCTGTACAGGGACTAGACATGAAAAGGCCACATGCAGGGACGGGTGGCTGTTGGCGTCTGTTCAGGAATCTGCTCAGGAATCTGCTCAGGAGTCTACTTGGGCTGCAAAACAACCAACTGATGGATGCACGGTGGTGGAGTTGAGTGTTACGGCCCACGTCATGTGCTACTCGCCCCACTTTGCGCCTCCCCCGAGGTCGCTTGAGCTGCTGCCAAGCTAGCACGCAAACACTGGCAAGACGAGCGAATACTCGACTCTTTCACGTCCCACGCCCCTCACCCCTCGATCCTCGACGCCGTTATTCCCTGGAGCCTCTTGAGCTCCATGGCCTTTGCTGCCTCACGCCTGCTTGTCCTGCATTCCTTCGCCGTCCCCCAGTGGCACTGCGGCGGCTGAACAGCCTCCCACTGCCAAACTCTCGTCCATTGCAGAGCCTGCGCCGTGCAGAGTGCCTGCATATAGCGTCTGGACCACTTCCTAGTCTCGGCCTAGACATAGACGCACCCGCTCGACCCCTCACCGGCACGGGCGACGTCAATTGATCCTCATCACGGCATCAACACCATGGCCGATGTCGACCGCCTTCAACAGGCCGAGGATAGCCGGCCGCGAAAACGCCCGTCCGCAACGCCCTCCTCGCACGTCCGCCAGCAGTCCAACAGCGCGAAACTGCGCGTGCTGGCGCTGAACGAGCAGGAGGGCAAAGGACTCGAGCATGGCAGAGAGAAGCGCACCTATGGCAGGACGCCCGAAGGCACCGGTACGTGGCCTCGCTCCCGGGGAGCGCAGGTAGAGGGACGGCAGGAGGGACAAACACCACAAATTGCTCCGTCAGTCACCATCACAGCAGCACACCAGCACTAACGCTATGGCCCCCATGCAGTCTTCATCGTTCCCCAGACTCACGATATGGTCTCACAGCTCCTCTCGCCCTCGCAGCCCAAGAACCTGTCGGACTTGGCCGTCCTCGCGGTGCTCGCTAGCATGATATTCACCCTCTACATCCTCCCCGCCAACGCCCGTATCCCCGTCTTTGCTGCCATCTTCGTGTTCTGGCGCGCCGCGTATAATGCCGGCATAGGCTACCTGCTCAATGAGCAGTCCAACCACAATCGCCTCGTGCTGTGGGCGAAGAACGCGCGCATCTTCGAGAAGCCGGAGACGGGCAAGAACCCCTACCCAGCCTTGTACAGGCTGCTTCAGCGGGAGATGGAGACCAAGATCCCCAACGACTACCAGTTCGGAGAAGCCCCACTCGAGTACAACACATGGCTCGTCTTCAGGCGTGTGGTAGACCTGATCCTGATGTGTGACTTTGTGTCATATTGTCTCTTCGCCGTGGCCTGTTTTACCCGCCCGGACGAGAGCTGGGGCTTGTGGTCGTTGCGCTGGGGCACGGGTATCACGCTCTTTCTCTTCAATTTGTGGGTGAAACTAGACGCGCATAGAGTGGTCAAGGACTATGCCTGGTATTGGGGAGACTTCTTCTATCTCATTGACCAGCAACTCACCTTCGACGGCGTGTTTGAGATGGCTCCGCATCCTATGTACTCTGTTGGGTATGCCGGTTACTATGGCATCTCCATGATGGCAGCCAGCTACAAAGTCTTGTTCATATCTATCCTCGCCCACGCAGCTCAATTTGCGTTCTTGATCCTCGTAGAGAACCCTCACATCGAGAAGACGTACAATCCGCCACCACCCCGAAAGCGACTCAACTCCCACTCGACCCATGCCCAAGAGCGCCCATCTTCCAGCCAGTCCGAAGTCAACTTCGCCGATAGCATCCCCCCCCTCGATTCCTCCGGCCACCCAGCCCAAGTGCACCACATAGTCGGCCTACAGAACATGGACCTCCATCGGTCCATCGATGTAACGGTAATCCTCTTTCAATTCTACATGTTCTGTTTTGCCTTCTTCACGCCCAACACATGGGCTATCCGGGCCTTCTTTCTCGTGAATGCCCTGATTTGGCGACTGTGGTACTCACTTGGCATCGGATACCATCTGGACCGACAGTCTAAAAAGAAGAAGTGGACCCGTCACTTCATCAAATACGGAGACAGCAAGGAAGAGGCATGGCGTCAGTGGAAATATTTGTACCACCTCAGCATGGTAATGTGTCACACCAGCTTCGTCTGCGCTGCATGGAAGATGTACTCGCTACCACCAGACTGGACGTACGGGCTCACGCTCTTGAGGCACGTTGTTGGCGCTGCTTTGATTGCATTGCAGATGTGGACTGTCATGAGTATTTACGAGTCTCTGGGGGAATTTGGGTGGTTCTTTGGCGATTTCTTCTTCGATCCTTCCCCCAAAAACCTGACGTACTCAGGTATATATCGCTTCCTGAACAACCCCGAGCGTATTCTTGGTCTAGCAGGCGTTTGGGGTCTTGCACTGATCGTCTGGAGTGTTCCCATCTTCTACCTTGCGGCAGCAGCGCACATCCTGAGCTTGGCCTTCCTCCAATTTGTTGAGCGCCCACACATGCAGAAGCTCTACGGGCAGAACCTGCGCGAGACCTCGGGTGTGAGCAAGACCCTCAGGCAGGCCCTCCCTAGTCCTATTAGAAACTGGCATACCGCGGCCGATGGCTATCTCAACTCTACCGCCGAATTCATCGACGACCTGCTGGAGACAGCGAGACCTAAATTGGCGGCCGGCGTGGGAACATTCGTTAAAGATACCACGGCTCTTTTCAAGTCGTACCCTGCACGCATTTCAATCACACGTCTGGCGCCGGATCTTGCCGGCCTCAATCCCAAGGATTACAAAGTGGAAGTCGAAGGCACACATTCGTCCCCGACAGCAGAGTACCAGAAGAGCGGCGGCAGAGAGGGAGAAATGGCGCGGGCGCCTGCAGCTCGCACAAGTGAGTTCAAAACGCTAATGCTTGAATATGGCGCTCCAATCAAGGTTCGTTGGCAAGCGCCGCTCAACCACAGCAAGAAAGACTGGATTGGCCTTTACATGGTTGCCGACAACGCCTCTAGAGACGTTACGCGCATTGCCTCCAACGGACGCTGGATAGCAACCAACCAGGGTGTATATGACTCTGTTCGGGCCGAAGAGGGCATTTTGGTTTCGGAAAAATTGCTTCCTTCCAGCTCGCGCGAAGAGGGCGACGCCGACTGCTATACTGGCGAGATGGAGTTCAGTGGCGACAAGCTCTGGTGGACGACGGGTGTGTTCGAGTTCCGATACCATCACGACGGAAAGCACAATGTCATGGCTTTGTCCCAGGCCTTCGAAATACGCATTCCAAGGTTCGACGAGGAAGACGTGGAGCTTGATGCAAATGGCACAATCCTTAGGCCGCTCGAGCAGGCGCTGCTTCCTGTTATTCAGAACTGCTTTGACAGGGACCCCGAGATCGCGCCAAGCACTGCAGATGAACCATTCGGGAGTCTGGTAGAAAGAGACGGAAAGTTTGCCAAACGGGTTGTCTTCGCGGTGCATCAGATGTGAGTTCCGAGACTGGCCTCCTTGACTATCGCACGTACCTGCTAATGTGTCTTCTTTAGGTTCGGAATCGAGTTTGCTCCTGAAGTCGTACAAGCCGACGGCAACGTCAAGAATCTCGCATGGCGGATCTGCAACGCAAAGAAGGTTTTGGTCAGTCCATATCCTATAACCCGCGATCACGTGCGAAAAACCCCTCCTCTAACAAGCGCTTACACAGGCTCCGTACGCTATGTCCTCCAGCAAGGGCAGAAATACTCCCATATTGGGATAATGCTGGCTTGTAACCCAACTCTTTGATCAAAAAGGTCCCTGCGCGGGCATCTCCCGCGAACTCGAGCAAAGTGTCTTCCTTGCCTTGACGGTGTCATTTCTTGGCACAGAGCTTGCTATTTCTCTTGTTCTGGTTTTCTCGTCGATACATAGCTTATGGAGGGTGGTAAACGTCATTTGGTAGTTGGAGCACAATTGGATATACTTAGAGGAGGATGGCGTGGCTGGAAGGTGGTAGGAAGTAGATTGATACAAATCGAAAATCTACGAGGCTGATGCCTCTCCTGTGCATTCAACCCGCCCATACGTACACTCCACTGCTGTGCTTCTGTCATTGCACAGAAGATGGCAGCATATGTCGAACTCTAGATTCACGTGGATTTCCACAGTGGAGCTGGCTCTTATCAGATGGTTAGCTAATTAACGCTGGCACCACTGCCGAGGTTGAGTCGAGACGCGGAACCTTGACGCATGTTCTGGAATCGCGACACAGCACCCCTCTCGAAGGATATATTCACCCCAAGCGTCGCATTCTCTCTTCAGCCTTTCTCTACAATATTTTCTACTATTTCATCTTCTAACCATCTCACATATCACATCATCTGCGTCGAATTCCCAAAACGCCACATAGGGTCGGCATCTGCACCGACGCCCTTGCCGACTCCCTGACCATCACTCATCACTACAACACCTTCAACACTGCCTCTCTAGGTGCATACATCACATATTCCATTTCAGCATGGGAAAATCATCATCAAAGCACAGCACAAAGGTGCTCCCCATGATCCCGCTCGCGCCACCCCTTGCCGTGCTCCCCGGCACAACCCTCAAGATCCCAATCACCAACCGCGCAGACGTCGCCGCGATCCTGGCCAAGATATATAGCATCAGTCCCACAGCAAAACCAGATGCCGCGATAATGGTCGCTTGCGTGCCGCTATGCTCGGAGAAGCTGTCTGGGAGGGACGGGAAGCTGATGATCGATGACGGGACGCAGAATGGGGAGAAGGCCGAGTTTGAGAGTGATCCCGTCATGGCAACTAAAAAGGACGTCTTTGGGTATGCATGTATAGCCAAGGTTAGCGGTGTGCAGGGGCGGCGGCAGGGCGAGTTGAGTCTGGTGGTTGAGGGGCTGGAGAGGGTTGAGGTGGCTGAGGTGGTGCAGGAGCGGCCGTATTTCGAAGGCGTGCTGAAGAGTGTGGATGAGCTTGGTATGTGTGCCCCCTTGATCACTCATAGTAGAGACGTTAGCATATGGAAACTGACCCCCGCAGTGGATGTGGACAACCCTGAATTCGCAGAACAATTCAATCTCCTCAAACAGCTCTCCCGCGAGCTCCTCGCCCTCGTCCGCCTCTCCTCAATTCTCCCCCGCGCACCCCAAGTCTCCCTATCCCCCATCGTCGCACGCAGACTCGAGCTGTACATCGCGCGAAAGGACCTCTCAGAAGCCGGTTCACTGGCAGACTTCATGGCGAACGTGATTGACTGCACACACGAGGAGAAGCTGCGGGTACTCGCGGCGATTGACGTCAAAGACAGGGTGGACAGAGTCATCGAGATTCTGCAAAGACAGATCAGCAGCATTCAGGGCAGCACACGGATAACAGTGACGAGCACGACTATTCCAACGGGCAGCTTCGATATCGATCAATTGCGGAGAATACAGCAGGAGGCGCTGAAGCGGCGGACGGGTGTGGGGAGCAACAATGGCATGGGCATGCCATTCCCCGGGGGATTCCCGGGTGGAGGCCAGCAGGGCGGGGAAGAGGAGGGCAATGAGCTTGAGGAGCTCAAGAAGAGGCTACAGGATGCAAAGCTCTCGCCGGATGCGGATAAGGTGGCACAGCGGGAACTACAGAGACTGCAAAAGATGAATCCCGCACAAGCCGAGTACCAGGTCTGCAGAAACTATCTGGAAAATCTGGCCGAGATCCCGTGGACCAAGATGACAGTGGATCAGCTGGACGGAAAGACCTTGGTTAGGGCGAAGAAGCAACTCGACGACGATCATTATGGGCTCGACAAGATTAAGAAGAGGCTCCTAGAATATCTGGCTGTGCTCAAATTGAAGGAGCACGCGAACAGGGATATCGATGTTGAGATCAAAGCTCTGATCAAATCCGAAACATCAAATGAAGTGCAGATACACGATAAGGAAGAAACAGAAGCACCAAAGAAGGCACCCATAAAAGAACCCTCAGAAGCTGAAATCCGGTTGCTTGAGAAGAAGCGCATGGTTGACAAGTCTCCCATCCTTCTCCTCGTCGGTCCCCCCGGAACCGGGAAAACATCGCTTGCGAAGTCGGTCGCTACTGCGCTGGGCCGAAAGTTCCACCGCATCTCGCTCGGCGGCGTGCGCGACGAGGCTGAGATTCGTGGACACCGGAGAACGTACGTTGCGGCGATGCCAGGTCTGATAGTCAATGGCTTGAAGAAGGTCGGCGTTGCCAATCCCGTGTTCCTGCTCGACGAAATCGATAAATTGGGCGTGTCGAACTACAACGGCGACCCCAGCGCCGCTATGCTGGAAGTGCTGGATCCAGAGCAAAATCACACCTTTACAGACCATTACGTTAACGTCCCGATCGACTTGTCAAAAGTCCTATTCATCGCGACCGCAAATTCCCTTGACACAATTCCGCCCCCTCTACTAGACCGCATGGAAACCATACAGCTGTCTGGCTATACAACTCTTGAGAAACGCCACATCGCGTCAAGACATCTCATCCCTAAACAAATCACCACCAATGGCCTCCACAAAGAAGACATCACTATTCCTACGGATGTCCTTGACAAGATCATCACGTCCTACACCCGCGAAGCTGGTGTGCGCAATCTCGAGCGCGAAATTGGCTCTGTGTGTCGATCTAAAGCCGTCGAGTATGCGACCGCAAAAGACGCTGAAACTCTGCAAAAATACAACCCAGTCGTCACAATGGACGACATTGACGCTACTCTCGGCATCGAGAAGTTTACTGAAGAGCTGACAGAGCAACATGCCCGTCCCGGCGTTGTCACAGGGCTAGTAGCCTACTCTACAGGCGGCCAGGGCTCCATTCTCTTCATCGAGATCGCGGATATGCCGGGCACGGGCCGTGTGCAACTCACAGGCAAACTGGGCGACGTGCTGAAGGAATCAGTAGAAGTGGCGTTATCATGGGTTAAAGCTCACGCATTCGAACTCGGACTCACCGCCAGTGAAGACGAAGACATTATGAAAAACCGCGCTATCCATGTCCACTGTCCCAGTGGCGCTATCCCGAAGGACGGCCCGAGCGCGGGTCTCGCGCACACCATCGCTCTCACATCTCTCTTCTCGGGAAAACCCGTCCCGCCTACACTTGCCATGACTGGTGAGGTTAGCTTGCGCGGCAGGGTTTTGCCAGTTGGAGGCATCAAAGAGAAATTGATTGGCGCGCTGAGGGCGGGTGTAGAAAGGGTCCTACTTCCAGAGGGGAATAGGAAGGATGTTAGGGACTTGCCCGAAGAGGTCAAAATGGGGTTGAGGATTGACTTTGTCGGGAGCATTTGGGATGCGTTGGGGTTGGTGTGGCCGGAGAGATTTGAGAGAGGGGTTGTTGTGGAGAGTAGACTGTAGATTGATATTGGACGGGAGTTTAGATAGATTTCGGTTGTTGTATATATGTATTCGCACAAATACAATTGTTCTCTACATAGCGGCTTATGCTGATCCGTGTTGCCAACGAGGTCACTTATGTTTGACATCAGAACGATGACCGTCAAAGGTAGCTCTACCCAGGCTCATTCGTCACATCCTCACCACCATCTCCTCTACCGATTTGGTTTCCATCCAATGGCCACTGACGAGGTTATGTCTTGGCTCGATTCGAAATCCCTATGAACGGTGCTTTTGACAACAAATGGCGTCGAGATAGGCAAGTACCTAATCGGGACAGCGACGAGGGGGCATAGTGCAAAGATCAATACAGTATAAGGAGTTCCCACAACTTTGAACAAAACGGCTGGCCATTGCCCATTAAAAAAAACCCTCACCAAACCAATTCCTCAAATTCTCCCACTGCGGAGCAATAAGTCCCACCAGAAAGCCATCCCAATTCCAAGACCTACTCCGGCTCCCGCGACAAGATAGCACACATAAACGAGACATTGAGGCAATGTTGAACAACATGATCCGCGCTGTGCGGTTAGAAGGCACAGTTGGGGAGAGCGTTTGCGAGGGTTAATGTTAGGGCTCTATAGAAGTGGGGATGATGAGGCTGGAAGACGTCAAAATAGTACGAGATGGCCTAGCGCAAGCTAGCGCGACCTTCGTATCTCAACCCTTTTCCGACGCCCTTCTGCCCTTCACGCCGCCCACAATAACACGAACACGAACTAAATGAATCCATTTTGCTCTGAGTCTTCTTATTAATAAATGACAGCCTTGCAAAGGCTGTGCCTCTTATAGGCCGCAGCCTTAGCCTAACCTCTCGTGGCGAAGCGGTGTGGCGGATGCCTTAGATCTCACTTCTTTAGGCATCCAGGGTCCAAGCATCGACGGCTCAGCTTTAGGAAACTGAGTCATGGACGGAGATTTAAGTATCAATGTTTTCCGCTGCTGAGATGGTCCATTGTCTCTTGTTTATTTTGTGGCACCGCTGAAAGCGAATCCCATCACCGCCGTCGTTCACTATTCTTACTCGTAATTGTATTTGTCTTCCTGCATTACTCAATTTACCCTGGTAATCGACGGACTCTTGAGTGTTAAGTCTTGTTAGGAATCGCAAAGTAAATCCATCTCAGTGTGATTTCGGAATTGCTGCTGACAGCTTTCAAGACCGACCCAGCATGGCTACCTGGAAGATTGTTCCTGATCCAACCGAAAACAAAATCGAGTACACTCCGTTCCTAAAGAGCCGCAAGTTCTATGCTGTCGATGATTCCGGCTCAACTGCGGGTTCCATCCTAAGACAGGAGCGGGCATTTGTGGACCATGTCAAGCAGAATTTTGCCACTAATTCCGACTCCGTCTCGCTTTGGGGAACCCACTGTGATGTGCCGACCAAGAAATTCGATTCAGCTTCGTGGAGATCGAATCATATGGGCACGCGTCCATCCGAGATCTTGAGGCAATCCGCTGCGTTAGCTGCCATTCAGAAGTCCGACGTATGGTTCCTCTTGACCGATGGAGAAATCTACGACAGCGATGTTCATCAATTGGCCGAACTAGCGCACGAGCACGAAGTTCTCAATGTTCCGATTGTCTTTCTCATTGTCGGCTCCCGCGGCCGGTCTCCGGATACCACGAACATATCAGTCGGAATTTCCTTCTTCGCCGGTTCGCAAGATACCCTCATTCTGTTCAAAGAAACAGAGACGGGGAAGATCTTTGTCATAGCCGGCAAAGGGTGCTTTGCACCACTCGGAGGCTCCGCAGCCGCACAGGATCTTGCCTCTTGGAGCGCCATGCCCTCCTTTGACAATGAAGCTGCATTCTTCAAGCATTGCGATGGCCTTAACATACAGCTTGCCAAGGCAGAATCGCGAGCGAACTTCCCTAAGGGTGTCAGTCTAGGACCAGACTGGGAGAAGGCTCAGAATTGTCCTGTCTGGGTCGACCTCGACTTCCTCCTGCAGGCAGGTGTACTTCCCGATCACGATGTCTGCGACCTGTTCGCCGAAGAAGCCTTCAATGTACTTGCAGTGGCGTACAAGACTCGGCGACGAATTCCCGAGCTGCGAAGCCTCGTCCAAGCGCAAAAGGTTGAACAAGTAGCTCCTAAGCTGGAGGATGTGTCAGGAGCTGCTGCTATCATTTCGAAGATGGGGCGCCCTGACATTAGCGAGAACGAGCGCAAGACCCTTCAAGAACAATTACGCGAAGCCCATGTCAAAAATCGCGAGTACTACCAGAAAACCGTTTCCGAGTTCGCTGGCTCCCCCAAGGAGCAGAGCTTGAGAAAGCGCAATCAGCTCGTTGATGCTGCGCTGCGAGTATTAGCCACAATTGAAGCTGCGAGCTTCTCCGCAGACCTACTTTCTCGACGTAGCAACAGAGCCCGCCGTGCTGAAGCCGTTTCTTCCGATACAACAGTAGCTATGACCAATCTCAACCTAGAAGGCCCGTCGTGTAAGGGATTTTGCCTTATTTGCTGTGGAGAAGAGGAGGTCATGTCGATTTGTTTGAAAGAGCTAGACTCTGAACATGTGGACGACAATACGACGGACTTTGCACTCAATTTTCCGCTCGCCGCTGGAAGCTCGACAAAGAACGTAAACATCATCTCTAGCCAAAATGTGTGCTTCCAGTGTGCACTGTTGGGACCCAACGGAATGTCGATCTATAAGGAGAAGCTGAAGGCCATCATTCCTACAGTTCACTACGAGGGAAGCAATAAGAAATACATCAACGATCAGCTCTATCTCGCACTGACAACTGGACTAGCAACAGGAGCGGCAGGAATCGCTCAGTTGTTTATGGCTATCCTCGAGGAGATACTGAAGACGAAGACTTGGGCAGGCGCCGGACTTGTTGATTCGCAGGCATCCGCGGCCGAGCAACACGAAGCAGTGCAAAGACGGCAAACCTTTCGATGGATGCTCGATCAGTTAGTAGAAAACACGCGAACCCGCCAGACTTTCACAGAAGTGGGCGATTGGGTCAAGTTCCCAGAGGCATTGGCTTGGGTAGCACAAGACTTTGAGACCAATGGCCTCTCCAGCTTTGCAATCACCTATCCTGCCGCTGGGTTCCCCAAGCTACTGTCCTTTGGTCGCGACACCGAGAAGTTCTCGGAAGTGGTGGTGCAACAGATGAAGGTTGCGAAGACGGTTTATTCCGTGGTCGCGAAGTATCTTGCAGATATGCAGTCTGCATCCCAAACAGAAGCTTCTGGTAATGACTGGAAGCAGAAATACCTGGAAACAATCTACCAGGAGTTCAACACAACGCTCGTTCCGAGGGATGGATCTAACGCCCTAGTGACAGACATTGACACCTTCCTAGCCCGACTCTCTGCTTGTGTTGGTCGAGTCAGCAATGATGGGGCCTCTGCTGAGGAGAAGCAATGCATCATGCGCAAAGTCCAAGTGATTTTATTCTGGCTCATCTACCAGCAAAAGTCGCACTGTACGGCACAAACTTTCTTCAATAAGATCCACCATGACGAACATCTCGCCACCGCCGTTCTCAGCCCGTCTCTTACTATTCCTGAGTCTGAACACCGCGCCATCCTCCTGTCCATATTTGCAATGCAAGACGCAGAACTCATCGACTCAGACGCTGCGAGCATCCACAGCGGTCTTGTACCTTTCAAGACCCCCTTCGGTCCGTCGGTCCTCCGCTGCGGTATCGAAGCCTGCAATGAGCGTTTTATCGCGACTGGTTCTCCTATTGTTGTACTCCAAAGCATCGACGCCATCCGCCAGGCTCGCTCCCAGCATCTGATCAAAGTCTTCGGCATCCGTGGGCGCTTCGAGAAGGCGCAGACAGGCCTCCCTGAAAGGTCCGCAGTGGGCAAGCCACCAACTTCGATCCACACGAGCTTGCACATCGGCGTCGTGCGCACATGGGCCGGGCTCGATCGTGAAAGGCGACGCGCGATTCTTGACGATGAGAACGAGCGCGAGGAGTTTGTGACTAGCGTCCGGAAACACGTCTGTGAGCAGGGCAGGGGAAACATCTTCCAGCCGCAAATCGAGAAAGACGTGCGAGATGTTCTGCCTAGTTTCTTTGAGGTGCTTGCGCAGGCGTTGAGATTGGAGGGGAAGAGCGATGAGGATATCACGGTTTATGAGCATGACTTTGATCAGAATTCGATGGAGGCGAAGATTCGTTATGAGTTAAAGGCTATGGAAGGGTGAACATATTTGGTGGTACCAGAAATTCTAATGGACTATGAGAGCCGTTTTCATGAGTTCTTTCCCCTCTAGTTTCCTTTTCTTGAGTAGTCCACGCTATCCTCTCGATCGCAGTTTTAGTATTAATGATGGGATGATATATCAGATTTGCCACGAATTTCATTTGAAAAATGAACGAGGCGCACCAATTTCAACGCATTGCTTAAATGGTATATGACAAATGACTGAGGTTGCAGCCCGTCACGTGCGTTAGCGTTTCTCTGTCCAAGTGCGAGTCGGCATCTGTCTAAACTGCTTGCTGTATTCAATCACTCTGTTCGACTTTGACTTTCACCACAAGCTGTCCTTGACCCCCACACGAGATAAAGATATCTGTTGCTCTCCAGAATCTGCTTCGGCTCATTTCGTAGCGAATTTTCAGCCGCAGCCGGATCTGGTTGCCTGGCGTCAACAAGATATAGCTACACCACCACATACCTATCCGTGTACACAAATTGTTTCGCTCAACAACGGCCTCCACCGCACAATTGAACTTCCCACCCAGCCCAAAGCCACTCTGATGGGAAACATCTGCTCGCACACCAAGAACCCACCCAGCCGACCCCTGCCCTTGGTATCCCAGGAACCGGGCTATACCAGAACCGTAACGCAGATCCGGCGTCCACCCAGCACCAGGAAAGAATACTACGGCCCCAGTCCATCAACCAAATCCCCAAAGAGCGCGCGACAACCACGCCTCAGCCACGCGGCCGATAACTCCAAAGCGAGTTTCCTCGATCTACCGGCTGAGCTGAGGAACGACATCTACTGCCGCGTGCTCATCTGTGAAGGCTATGTACGACTAACGCCCACCCTGCCGACGAGGGTCCGCGCACTGGTGCTGTTGCGGACATGCAAGCAGGTACATGACGAAGCTGCCAGCATCTTCTACGCAGCCAACTCGTTCTACGTGAACACGTGGAAGGACGTGCGGACGGCTCCAGGGCTGAAGGCCGAGTTTCCAGAGCTGGGAAATTTGTACCGCGCGGATCGTAGTCAACGTGGGGTCATTGGTGGCATCCTGTTTCCAGCACCGAGGTACCATGTCTTCCTTACCCGGGTCACCATCGATGCGAAGATTTTCCTGCCTGTGTGCGACGAGAGAGCAGGCGAACGATATGTTACGAATGGTGCGGTTTCAGACGATGTGAGGAGGATGCAGGATGAGCTGGATCAGCTGTTGCTAGGCGTGTATTTGAAGGTGAGAGGGTTGTGGGAGGAGAAGGAGAGGGGATGGGAGGGGAAATTGGTTACGGTAGAGGGGTTTGAGTACGGGAAGGGGAGGGTAGTGGCGGCCACCATTAGTTTTGCAGAGGAAGAGGGGGAGGAGGTTAGAACGAAGGGGGTTTTGAGGGGGGAGAGGAGATGATACGGATATAATTAATGGTATGGAAATGATCACGGGCTCTTAAGTAAAAAAGTAGGGTTGCTAAGCCACCTAAGCGGAGAATAGACGACAAAGGCCCACATGCGCCACACGGCAGATGGCAAGCTAGCAAACTGGCACGGTTGGCACGGTTGGCACGGCTGGGAATCTGACGCGTTCCAAGGTTTTAAGGCTCCGCTGTCCACTTCACACCATGCCACGTGCAGGTATACTCGAACGTCGCCATGCGCTTGTTTCGATTTGACCATCCGAAGTGTCGAAATTCCATGATGATGTCATCTTGGCTCGCAATAGTGGTGATGGAACCTCTTTTGGCTCCCACTCTGCATGGCGCCGTCGCCGTCGCGCGATTGTCGCCTATCTATCTATGAGCTAACTTCCAAGGCATTTTTCTTGTCTTTCCTACCCTTTTCTCTCGTTCTCGTTCTTTCTTCGTTCTGGTCAATTGCATTCCCTGGCGCACGAGCGAGCATGTTCTCTTCTCACCATGTCACCATCTGCCTTTCATCAGCCCTTGCGACGCTTTCCCTCGCTCAGAGCATTACGCTCTCGCCCGCTCCAAAAGCCGAAAATGCGTCCGTCTCCGCTATGCTCAGTCCATCCTTCGCTGGCTTCGGAATTGAGCCCTCCAATCTCTTCTCCTTTACCGGCGGCGACCAGGTAAACGAGCTCTCCGTCGGCCTTCTCCAGAACCTCGCCGACTATTCTGGCGCACCTGCGCACATCCGGCTCGGGGGAAATACGCAGGATTATGCGATATATGATTCATCTTTTGCGGGCTACGAAGTTGGCGAGAACTCCAAGTCAACATCGCAAGGAAAGATCCCAGCAGACATCAACATTATCGGGCCCGGGTACTTCGAGGCGCTCGACAGGTTCCCGAAGAACACGCCCGTCACGTATGGCCTGAATCTGGCGTATTACGACTCGGACTACATCCAGCGTATTGTAAGAGGCGCGCAGGCAGCCGTGGATGGGATGAAGAACGTCAAACTGTACTCATTCGAAATTGGGAACGAGCCGGACTTGTACGGGGAGAACGGATTCAGGAATGGGTCCTGGGGTGGAACCGTCTACACGAACGAGTTTCTCGACCGCGCGGATGCAATTTACAACCAGGTCCTCAAACCCGCGGGATTCCCGGCCAACTTCTTTGAGGCACAGGCAACCGCATCTACAATCGGCAAGACGTTTGAAATCGAGTTGCTGGTCAAGGATGGGATATTGAATGCGACGAATGGAAACAAATATGTCTCGCTTTGGAACCAGCATGACTACTTCTATTGTACGCTACTCCCACTACATGCCTTGACTCTAGCTAATTTCTCACAGTCATCGGCGTATCGACGTCGCTACTGACACTGAACGATCTCATGGACCTCGACAACACGGAATCACAATTCGCATACTGGAAAGAACAAGCTGGAATCGCCCTCAACACCGGTCTCCCATACGTCATCCGAGAAATGAGCTCCGTGGGTCCAATCGGCATGCACCAAGTCAGCGACACTCACGGCGCCGCATTGTGGACACTGAACTTCTTCCTCTACGCAGCAACGCTTAACATCTCGTCCGTCCAGATGCACATGACCAGCAACTCCAACTCCAGCGCCTGGCAGCCGATCAATTTATATGGCCAAGGCCCGCACGTACGGCCGATATACTATGCCCACGCCGCTGTAGCTCAAATTATCGGCAACGGCAACGCGACTACCCAGATTGGAGAGCTGAATACCAGCACGGTGGATCCGAATTACACAGGACGTATCCGAGCGTATACCGCCTATTCCAAGGGAGAGCTGCAATCCGTCATCCTGATCAATTCCAAACAGGCCAATGCCTCCATGACCTCCAAAGGCAACTTCACATTCTCCCTCCATCTCGGCCCAGACAATGCGAATAAAGATATATATCTCTCCTACCTTACAGCCGACGGCTCAGACGACCTCAACGGAACAACATGGAATAGCATGGCATACTCAGATACCGACGGCAAAGCAAGCGTAGTCAATAACGATGTCGTCTTGCTGCGCACTTCCACAACAGGAAATGTTACAGTTAACGTGCGCGACTCCCAAGCGGTGGTTGCAAATATAGGGCACTTGCTGGGAAGCGTGGGTGTCTTAGATGCTGAGGGGAATGCGGCGGAGCCAGCACACACGGAGGGTGTTGCGGCGTGTACGGGGGCGGGTACTGCTACGGGCACGGCGGGCTGTGCGGCTGAGACGGGGACGAAGAAGAAGAGTAGTGCTGGTAGGGTAAGGAGGAGTTGGTGGGTGATGGTGCCTTGCATAGCTGCTGTTGTTGGGGTAGCTAGTTCGGTATGAGGTCTGGACTATACGCATTTTGGCGTAGATATGGGCATATTTGGGTCAGGTAATATCTAAGAAGCGTTCATGTTTAAATATCGAAACATTTTGGCATTCAGGTGCGGATTGTTAACATTCGGATGTTCGCACTTAATTTTGTACGTTGCATACACATGCTGCTGCGCCTTAGGGATACACACCTTTACTACGTTTCTGCCAGATGGTTCTGCATGCGGAACGGCTCGCTTAACCCGGCCATCTTGAGGTACAAGAAGCGACGACTGACGAACTGCATATTTGTACAGTCAGAAACACTGATTGATGATGCCTCTGGCTTCCTATGATTTTTGTACAAGTCCCCTCTTTCCAAATACTCCACGACTCCTCCCTTAGGCTAGTAATTGTTATCTTATCTTAAAAATCTTAAGCCGAAACTCGAAGGACACGCAATTGCTAACGGAAAATACGCTGTCAGTATAATCTACACCCACGCCAGGAGAATAATATTCAGAAGGCCGACATTCTCAGACTATGTATCCTTGTTGATTGAATATCGCATGTTCTGCTTGCCTACGAAGGCAGAGGAAGCCTTTAGGTGTATACTAATTCTACTTCATTGGAAATGGCTTCTACAGTAGAAACCACTGCCTTGCCTTGTGTAAATAAATTGCCCACATTTCTCCAAGTGCGGCTACAAGTGTTTCTTCTTGTTTGTTTCCAACATCATAAGACGGTCAAGTAACTCATACCTAGGGAGCTGAGCTGAGCTTCGTTGATGGAAATTTCCACAAGGAGAATGTCCTCTTCCAGAATCCTGCGGTGGCAGAGTTTTGCGTAAACTCGGGTCAGAGCTCCCGCAATTTCTATATCTCGTTCTTAATGGCCTTCTTGAGGATAAACATCCATCTCTCGGCGGCTCTCACAGTGGTTCTGGAATGCAGTTCCCGTCTTGATAGCTTCGAGCAGAATCCAATCCTTACCCCAGCTCACGACGGCCCTAGGATGCTCCCGCCTTTGTATCCCATGCTCAGAATACGATCTCCTCCATCCAGTGTGGGAAGGTGCAACACACCCATTATATTAGAACCCCGCTTGATCCACAAAACGTCTCGTTTCTCATTCCATGAGTCGGTTAGATAGCAATGCCTCATTTTGAGAAACCCTGGATATCCACCGCACAGTATAGCGCACTTCTTGTTAAACACAAGCCGCGGATTCGAACCAAGGCTGGCAGGTCCAAGTCTAGCAGCAGCGTTCTCCTGTCGAATCAAGACTGATGTCATGCGTTGAGACTTTACTTCGGGTTTGAAATCGACGGCAAATGACCTTTCGTGATTTGGGATGCAGCCCCACGGTACCTTTCTCTTCCGTTCCTTTTGGTTCGATGGAATGAGTCCTGCGAAGTCCATCCCGTATCGGCAGACGAACAGCACTATCCAGCAGCGATGATGACAAGGTTTGTCTTCTCTATCCCTTTTGAGAGGTCTGCATTCGACTTAGAAGTATAAGCTGGATGTCCAAGCCCGCATTCGTCAAGCTACACTCGGACGTGTTCTTGCGGTGTAGCGACAGGACGATTCGAGCCGGATTCTTGTACGCAAAGGCTGATGAGCGAACAGGGGCCGTTCCGGTGCTCATATCCACCTCGCTACTGTGACATGGCGTCGGGAAGCACAAAGTCAGAAAGTGACTAGAGATACGGTATGGGCGTCGAGGAGGCGCATATCAATGCAATTTCGATAAATGGCGAGCAGGCGAGAATACAAGCTCTCCGAGCTATCAATAGTCAATCTCTCTGTAAGTTGCTTAGCTCTACCCCGCCATAACTCTATTTCTCTATGTCGTCGTCGCTAGAGTTAAATAGAGTATTGCGCTTCATCGGATCGGGAAGAGGAGCCTAGGTGAAATGTGGAAATATCTGGTGCATGGCAGAGAAAAATCTCTAGTCCTGTATGTACGCATCGAAACTCAAAGACCATACTCCGCTCTACCGTTCGCTTTCAGCGCGGAAGTGGGAAACACTCAAGAAGGGTTAGCTCAACTTAGACCCTCATCAACCACCCAATATGGCTGAGCGATCGGGCAAATCTCGAGTCGGTCATGCGCACTTGTTGCATCTCGTCCTCCGGAATGTCCATTGCACGACACACATCTTCTCCGAGCTCTCGTTCGCAAACGAGTGACTCACTCATTCGGCCTTGTAAATAAGTCCGACTCAGACGGCGGGATGACGAGGCAAAGATAAAAATGGCCATGGTCATCTAGGTTTACTTATTATCCTCCGCTCTGCCCCTTCGGTCCTCACGTAACACCGACACTCCGATTGCCAAACACATCTGCAAGAACCCTGCTCTTACCCGAAAGCGGTCTGCCCTAAACCGTGTACGCAAGAGTCTCGACGCCTTGGCCCGCTTACCCAAACTCATTCGCCCCGCGCGGCGATAAGTCGCTTACCCACCCACAAACGCCGGCGCCGCGCAGCAGCCCAACGAGCGTTCCCGGACGGCACAACCGGAAACCTTGCGGCATGGTGTTCGGATACGGCGGGCTCTGATTTGTAGAGTGTCGGGGGATGAGTTATCCTCATGCCGAGAGGAACCTAGCCAAGCGGTGCTGATTGGTGAGTTGCAGGGGGTGGGGTTTGGAGACTAGTTTGGAGTTTCGGGATGGATTGTTAACCCCATCGAGTGCAGGGGTGGGAGGAAAGAAGAAGGGTGTATATAGAGGACCGTAGGCCCCACGGTGGAGAGGCAACTATTATACTAGAAAGGCACAATACTCAATCCGCACCACACAAGAAGTTGAACTTTAGTTCTACCTTCTACCACCCATTGCAATCACATACAACTACAACTACCACTAAATTCATCTTCACCTCAACCAAACGCCACCACCTCAAAACAATGTCTTCACCACAATACGTCTACATCCCCAACCTCGTCGGCCGCCAAATGCTACGCATACCCGTTCTCCCCTGCGAAGAGGATGTCACCACTACTCCTTCGCTCACTCTCGACACTACTTCATCATCCGTCACTGCCACACCATACTCCCGGGGCTCATCACCTGCCCCGAGCATCGAGAGCGTAGATGAGCTGGAGTGAGCATAACGACGCTTGCGAGACGAGAGGGGAATATGAGACGGGAAGAACGAGCCAACAATGACACGAGCATATCAATAGTCTGGTCACCTAGGAGGCACCCTAGGCGGAGACGGATATGCAATGGACGGAACACTGAGTGGACAGCACGGATGGTTGACATGATTTTAATATTGAATGACGCATGACGCATGACTTGAGCCCGCAACGGGAGAGCGACGAGGGAGGACTGCAATACCAGCAAGCGATTGCATACGTGGCTCGTGATAGGGGCCGAGGTGGACACATTTGTTGGATGACGACTTACGAAGAGCGGCGTGATGGCTGGTGTAATAGAAATGGGGGGTGGGGTGGGGGTGGGGTGGTTTTCTTCCTCATGGTTTTGCAATGATTGAAGTGGATACTATACCCAATCTATGATTTTGATATATAATTACCCGTTCCGCTCATGCCTCGTACCTACCTGTTCAAACCGTGATAAAAATTGCGCATGCCATTTTAAAGCTTTGCCTTCACGCTACCGTCTTCCACCCTCGCCCTATCCCTCAACTCTCTCCTCAATATCTTTCCCACTGCATTCTTCGGCAGCTCCTCAACAAATCGCACACCACCCCTCAACTGTTTGTACTCGGCCAAAGCCGACCTTACAAACTCCTTCACATCATCCTCGCTCAAACCACCATCTTGTCTCAACACTACATACGCTCTCGGAACCTCACTCCCGCCCTCGATTAGAATGCCCACTACAGCGGCTTCCAGGATCTCCGGATGAGTGATAAGATGGTTCTCAATCTCCGCAGGAGCAATCTGCAGTCCCTTATACTTAAGCAGCTCTTTTTTCCTGTCCACAATATAGAATTTGCCTTGCCTATCTACGGCAATATCGCCTGTGCAGAACCAGCCTTCGTGAAATGTGCCCTTGGTCGCCTCCTCGTTGTCGAAGTACCCATTCGTGACAAAAGGCCCTCGCACGATAATCTCGCCAGGTTGTCCGGGCTCGACGTCGTGGTACTCGTCGTCCACGATGCGCATCTCCATGTTTGGCAACACGGGAGATATGGAACCGGTCACGTCAGAGGACCCGCGTGGCATTGCCGTGACTGCACCCTGAGACATTATGTGTCAGTATTCAAGCCTTTCCAAGCTCAACCAAGCTTTGCACATCGCGTGAAATTTCCGGTAAAAGTTTAAGCATCTGGTATCTAGGAGGGGGCTGTGGGGATTGAAGAACTCACGGTCGTCTCGCTCAACCCCCATGTCTGACTGATGCGCGTCTTGCCCTTGCCTAGTCGCGCATTTGCGGCTTGCTGAAGCTCCGCGTCCATGGGTGCAGCGCCCGTTATTGCGACTTCACAAGTGTCGAAATGGTCCGTAACATCTTCGCTTTTCGCAATTCGCAGGAAAATGCTTGGGACCGTGTAGAAGCCTGTGATTTGCAGCTTCTTGAAGTAGGATAGGAAAGGCTGCCAGCTGAATTTGGGCATCCAATATACCGCGCCGCCGCTGTACATGGGCGAGATGAGATAGCCGAAGACACCTGCGATGTGTGCGATGGGTAGGTGTGCAAGAGTGCGAAAAGGAGATGGTGCAGGCTCGCCGGCTGCGACGGCTGCAGCGACGTGGGCGCGGGCTTGGACCGAGGGTATGTAGAGCTGGCAAACGAGGTTGTAGTGCGAGAGCATGACGCCTAAACGGAACGGTCAGTCTTCGCGGAGTGCAGTGCGCATGATATGCTCAAGATATACCTTTTGGCACCCCAGTGGTCCCAGAGCTGTACAACAAGACAATCAAGCTCCGCTTCAACTCGTCCTCGTCCGTCACTCGACGCCAGGGCATCCGAGGTCCATTGACTGCATTCACGGCCTTCCCGCCATCCAAGGTACGCACCTCCCAGCTTTGTCCGCTATCCAGAACGACGACCCGGTCCAGCGATAAACCAGCTAGCTGGGCAGCCCTCTTCCCGACCTCGACCTTGTCCCTACTCACAACCAACAAATTGCTATGCCCCTGCTTGATCTGCCTAGCCAGCTCTTCGGGTGTGTACGATGGTGACGCAGCGCTGAACACGCCGCCTGCAGCTATTACCCCATAGAACATGGCGGCTGCTGCGGGCTGCCCCGAGGAACAGACCACAACGACATCTTTGTAGGGGCCTTGGGAGCCAATTGAAAGGCCGTGTCGCAGTAAGTGCGCGATGCGTTCGGTCAGCGCTCGGAGGGTGGACTTGGTGAGGTGGATGTCTGGGTTCGAGGCTGAGAGGTGGAGGGGGGTGTCTTCCTCGGCGAGGGAGCCCTCTGACTCTGTATAACGTGTTAGTAAAAGCAAGATTGGAAAAAGACATAGGCATACCGAAGAGGAGCGTGAGGAGGTCGACCTTTGGAACGTCTACCGAGTGCGGGTTCTTGTATATACGCATCCCATCCTGGGTGAGGGATGTTGTTACGGCCGCCATGATTGTGCAGTCTGCCGCTCGTAACACTGTTTCAGGAATCGTACCATGGAGGAGGGGCTTTGCGATGGTCCATGATGGAACTTCATCTCCGGGTCCATAGCTGCCGAATCGTCCATATCGATAGGACGTGGCCGAGGGTGCGGAATCGAGTCGATGGATGAGCGTCAGCACTTGCGGTGCGCGATGTTGGGGAAGAGGGAAGTCACGGCAGCCAGTGCGGGGATGACAGCTCCAACAGCCCTCTCGCGTCAGAGCTTGGCGCGGCATCCAATTGGGCCCCGCAACTTCGCCACTAAACGCTGTATAGAATAATTCAAGCAATCCTGTAGCATCTACTAAGCACTCACACAAGCTAGAGAATCCACTGCTACACTGCTAGATCCTAGACCCAGGAGCTAACGTAAATGTATTAAACAACCTCGCCAACTTCACATGGGAACGCAATGCACTACCCAATAATTAGCTTATAGCTAGAGGATTAAACTTAAGATTTAAGCATGGGGAAGAGCCACAATTACTGTCTAAGGTCTGCAGGGTCCTACATTACAAGTGATCCACAGCGTGGCCTACATACCCAGCTTCTTCACAAGCCTTGTCTTACTGTCCTAAGGGACAGGCATGCATTTTGACAGTGGCGAGAACCTAGTCTACATACGCAGTAATTGTCAACTAGTCTGCTACACCACACGCAGGGGTGGTCATTAGATCATGAAGGATACAGACAGAGACCCTTCACACACATCGCAATCACCTATTACGATGGCTGCTAGAAGCTCTCACGCACGTGCACGTGCACGACCTACCAAGGAACAAAGGTCAATTACCAGCGATGCGACACAGCTTCATCAGCTTATGGCATTTGCCAGCACTAAGGCTATCAACAAGCTGCCAGAAAGTGTACTAGGAATCAACGCAATAGACAATTTGGGTAGAGCACCCAGAACTCACAACAGTAAGGTCTGCGGACTATCCAAATCAAAGCAGCAGATCAGTCAACGTATTACACACGAGCTCGTTTCTATCAATCCTATCAGCCCAGGACAGCCACAGGAGACATCAGATATTGAAAATATCCGTCCACCACATCATCAAAAGCATAGAGGTCAATTGCTTACACCAGAAGCCACACCAATTCCAGAACAATCGTCAACTCATTCATCAACGCAGTCATCAATTAAATCAACAATCGATATACAGCCATCAGAGGCATATGATGATGATATCAATATCTCAACTAGGCCTTGTACGCCTCACAGCAGACAAGCTAAGCAGCCTCGTCTAGGAACATTTTCTTTCATGGACCATTTCATACACAAATTGACACCTGACCGCGTTATCACAACTCACCTCTGTACAATTTTCCTATTTTGGCTTAGCTCATACCTTCATTTATGGTTTTATACAGCTCTTCACTGACCGTTTCACACTTTCCATCAGACAGTTGACTTCCTCCTTCTACTCGTGACACCTTTTCCCATTTCTTCAAACAGCCTTCTCATTTTTTACCCTGCTAAAACGTTGTAAATATGGTACCTAATTGGTCGGGCATTCATTGCGCCGACTCGGGACGCGAGTCTATCCGTCCCTTCCACTAGTCCAGATTTCAGGATAGTTTAGTGTTATGGTATACGCCACATACCAAACCTATTAAAGTAATTTGTGGATTAAATATGGGTCAAGATCGTGAGAATCCAGAAAATCTAAGCTAAAATTACTTTGACAGTTTTATTAGACTTAAAACTTCCAGTATTTGGGCTTGCTTTGAAATCATATAAAGGGATTCTTTGACAACGATGGCTCCCCTTTTTACCTAGAGCATTAAGCCTTATATATTGTCCGCTGTATCAATTGTTTGGCACGTTATATATCTTGCATAACCTTCAGATTTTCCCCGTTACCTACATCATAGACACCATGGCTACATTGGCGACAATGCAGGTCCCTAAGGAATATGGGTAACTAAAACCTTACTCAGTACATAAAAACCAGAGTTAACTGTCCTAATAGCCATGTCCTCATCACGGCAGCGAGTTCTTATGCTCTCTTAATCTGGCTAGGAGCGCGCATTGGTCCATTCCGCCGAGCCGCCAAAGTACCCCACCCAAACGTCCACGTATCTGCAGAAACCATTGCCAATGCATCGTCTGCCGCGGAGAAGCGTGCCTTGTATTTGTTCAACTGCGCTCAGCGTGCGCATCATAACACTCTTGAGAACTATCCAGCTGCCTTGACTGGTATGCTTATTAGTGGATTGGAGTACCCTAAATTTGCAGCCGCAGCGGGGGTTGTGTGGATATTTGGGCGTGTTATATATGCTCTTGGTTATTCTAGCATAAATGAGAAGAACGTCAACGGTAGAGGTCGGTTTTTCAATGGTGGTTTTCATCTGTCCGCGTTAAGCCAGGTAGTACTTTTAGTGCTTGTGGGGAAGATTGGGGTAGATTTGCTGGGGGTATAATTATAGTTGATTGATTGATTTTATCCTTCTTGGTTTTAGCCGCTCTTAATTGCTGGGAGAGAGGTGGCCGCATCCGGGGAAACTAGAGCGAATGCGCAGGCTTGCCATAGAAACATCTTAGATCCTTCTATTATGCGTCACAATCAGTGTAATACACTAGTCTGAATCTGCGATAGTGTTAAATATAATATATTAATACTTAACGTTACTTATGTCAACGTCGCAGATGCATACTAAGGCGCGCTAAAATACCTCGCCCTGAAACCTTTGAAATTCTCTGAACGCTTGTTCCCTAAAGCAGACTGTCTTTAAAGCCTGGAATTATTCCTATCCTTTGATAGGACTTCCCCGTCTAGCACGTTGATTTTTAAAAAGAGTCCTAGAGCCACGGAAGAGCAGGGAGAGAATTTGAAGCGGCGATTGGTGGCGCCAACAAAAGAAGCGACAGCTTGACCAACACGTGGTAAATTTGTTATGGAGTGGTCTCATAGAAGAGAAATGACTGACGACCAAGGATACATTAGCGATAACTTTATAGATTCGCGAACGAGAGAGTTTAAATGCCTAAACCCTGGATATGGCTCGCGACGCCGAGTGGCTCGCCTCACCAGGACCTATATTAGTATAGCTGCCCTCTAAATACCAGCCGTCATGCTCAGCTGTGTTAGAGAACAAGATTGGCATCGGTGTCGGGTCGGGAAAGTTATGGATGTACGATTTTGATCCCGGCAGAAATCAAGAGCAGCGGAAGGAGGTCACAATTCTACTATCTAACTATATGAAAAAGCTGATGAAGTCGATAGAATTAATAAAGATACTAAAGCTGTAGCAGTATTTGGGCTTCTTGTAGTTATTGTCTGATTACCTCCTACACCTAGGCACTCCGTAGAACTATCCAAGCACTTATAACTACCAACCAAATTTTTAAAATCGTTCTCTAACAAATTAGTTCCAGGATACCAAGCACTGCTTTCTCCCTAGCCTGCCTAGAAGTTGCTAGAATTAGTGTCGCTTAAACTAGTTAGAAAGAGCGAAGATCAAATTGAAGAATGCTTACGTATAAAACTCATAGCATAGGCCTAGATCAATTGCAATGGAGGTTACGTCATTAATAATCTCAAGAGCGTTATATCGTAATGGTGATGCAAGACCTAGTGTGCATGACCCCCAATTACTTTGACTGCAAAAGTATATCTGAGCAAAAGTTAGCGTTTTCTAGTTAAACAACCCTTTTATTACCGACATTTAGAAGATCGCCGGGATGGGTATACGCATTTCCAACTACAGCTGTTAGGGAAGCAGAGGCAATCATCAAAGGGGTTACTCGTAGGGAGAGCAAATACATATTTGTGTCTAGTAACAAGAAGTGTTGGCAATAATAGGATGAGCCTTAAGCTACTTAAACTACCACAATGTTGTTCGCCCTAATAGCAATATCTACAGATGATACATGGTGCTCCAACATTGTCCATGGTAGTCCCACTCACCACCCTCTAGAATCTACCAGTTAGAGTTGAGCCGAGGTTTAATCGAGTTAGATCGTCCTCGTCTCGAGAGTTATTCTGGTAGAATGTTATTCTAGTCGTCGGTTTTGTTGGAACCAAATTGGGTACTGGATATGTCTGAATGCTGTGAATATCCAAAATCCCGGTTCTTATAAAGCCGGTAGAGTCGCAGACTGTGCTAGTAAACTAATATCGCTCTCGCCAATATTCACTGTGCGCACCGAGGATAGCATTGAGACGTACTAAATTTCCATTACAGGATGCAGAAACTGCTACACACAAAAAAGGAGTTGGGAGATCTAATGCGCGATTCAGAGAGATGGCTTCATTGAATACTTTCACCTGGAAGGACTTCTTATCGGAAGCCTGGATTTATTAGCTTATTGATCTTGAGCTTTCCTTTTTGTCGTGTGCTCTAGGCCAGAGATGTCAACAATCAATCAATCAATCTACGGCCCGGAGGCTTGATTGATTGACCCCAGGGGCACTCACGGCTTGATTAGTCAATCCACTGCAGGCTCTGAGGCTTGATTGGCTTGAATTGGCTTGTTTAATCGCTTAGCGCACGTGATCGTGAATGGTAGGGTCACGTGAAACTTTGATCTATGTCGTAAATACATGAGAGCTGGCTCCCAGCTATAGATCTCGAGGTGGTGAGCCCTCCCAGAGTACCCAGAGGTTTCAGGCCAAGCCGTTTCCAGCTCCGCAAACTTTGCAGGGCCAATAACAGATCAGGCTTTATACGTAGTCGTCGTCGTTCAAGTAGATCACCGAGCTCAGAGAAAGTCCTCTCACAATCAGCTGCAGCAGCAGTTATACTCAATAGATTGAGGGTGAAGCTTGTGAGCAGTGGGTACTGTTTTTCACGCTCTATGTAAGGCCCCTGGAGCTAGGTCGAACCTTATTGGGGTTAGACTAGGCCAGATTGGGAGAGGTGGGCTACTCTGTCTAGGCTATAATCAGGTGACATCACATGACTAGGCATATATAGTCCCGCATCGCTACGGGTTGTGCTCGGTAGCGATTCGTTTGAGTATTCTTCGGGAATGCGAACTCTCTCTCCGTGCTATCCTCTGTTACCATCGCCTAGTGACCCTAACCCTTACAATAATCCTCAATAACTCAGTATGATAACAACACAAGTATCAATCCAAGTCAATCAATCCAGAGAATTCGGCTTGATTGATTGCTACGGGGACCATTCTTCGGCTTGATTGACTTGGCTTGCAGAAGAGACCAAGCCAATTCAATCCGGCTTGTTAGGATTGATTGTTGACATCTCTGCTCTAGGGATGCAAGACCACCTGAGCTCTCCATCGTGAGAATTTGAGCCACTGTCTCAGTGATTACGTATGAGACATATGTTACTGTGACTGCTAAGTTGAATTAAAAATACTACCAGACTACCCTAGATAAAGTGATAAAGTAATCTGTCTATTGCGAAAGGGCTATAAAGTGCCAAACGATGGAATGCGTACGTGGCTGTAGTGTAAGCCACTTATGCGTTCTGTGTAACTGTTCAATTGTACTTGCCTTCAATACTGAGAAGCCGAATATTTCCTCATTCCACTGTTTGATTAGACATTTGAGTCCTTCGAGGAGTACTATATCTTTAGACAAAAACAACTACTGATACTTGAGTGATGTAATAGCAAAGAGTTGTGGTTATGTCTGTGTTTATTGAGATATCTTTATTGGCGTTATTACAAGTCTAGAAACGTTGATCTCCTTGTGATGTGGAGTGGATTAACTAACTACTCTGCCTCTAATTCGTCTCTGGTTTTTTGAAGGCAAATGAAGGCATACTTAAATCATTACAAAACTTCAGCCATCACTGAGGCGTATTAGCTTGGAGAAAGATCCCAACACTGAAATAGTTGCATGTTTGAAGTTTTGAAACTTGTTCATACTAAGGTACTCACCATTCACATTCTACTCTATAAGTTCCTTCACGGTTATCGTAGTTTATAGTTATATCGAAACAGGATATAGGTCCTAAGAACATTTGAGTACTACAGATCTTTAGTAACACAATATGACCTCGATGCCATTCAACTTCTTCCCATTCCAAAACTGAGCCGGAAATGACGGATGGTGGAACTACTTCATAATTCTAGTCGGAATACCAGTACTACCATCAACCACCTGCTAGAAAACTACCATCAACCACCGGCTAGAAAACATGGAGGACAGTTTCTGAGGGCTGCACGCCAGATGACTCTCCTAATGGAAATGACATGAGAGGTGCGTTTCTCCATCTATTTCGCCTCAACGAATCTTAAACGTGGAAATGTCTGGGTATCTACAACCTGATTTCGATTACCAACCAGGTTACAAAGGCAATCACCTCTTCAGACAGGAAATGATTGGCATTCAAGTCCGGAATAAGGGGGGTCTTACCCTTAATTCCCCAGTAGTCGAAGGATTTCTACCTCGAGGTATTTGGACTTGCCCCACAGCTTGTAAACTCTTCTGGCTTGAAACTCCCCTCAACCATATGTTATGAAATCATTGATGACTAATATAAAGTGCCGAGCTTGGTGTATGAATATACAGCCGTAGGGCCTTTAGTAAGCATAACATACGACTTGTACTCAATTAGGTACAGCATTCATGGTTTCAAAGAAATACCCGAGGCGTATGCAAGTCTTACCCTAGGAGAGCACGACACATCGTCATTCAGGCCAAACGATAATTCATATCCATTTGACGTCGACGATTCGCCATCCTTAAGCCTCTCTACTCAATTCATAACAAAATCCGACTCTCTTCAAGCGATAACGACTCTTCTGGATAACAGTAATATCACGCACGCCTCCATTTATTCCGTAGTCTCTCATCTCTAACTACTGAGTGACGCTCGGGATTGTTCTGAAGAGGCTTTTGATCTTGCATACGACAATAATATTTAGGTGCTATAGTTAGTCAATGCCACAACTCGCTGAAGGTCGATAAGCAAGAGTGTCAAAATCACAATTTCACTTAGTCTTAATCATAGCCCTGTAAATAGAGCCAATATTGTCCTAGCATACAAGACGTATGATCTTCAAGCCTCGTATCCTGTTTTCCAAAATAGCACATATACTTCCTTATCCGAAGAGTAGTTAAAGAAAATGAGTATACCTTGGGTTGTCATTTTTTGCATGAAGCTACATTATAACGGATATGAGCGAAATGAATTTTCTGTCAATCAAGCCAAGGCTGTTTCTCCACTGCTTAAGGAATTGATTATTCCAACCTCTCCTTCATGCCAGAGGACCCAAAAGAGATAATCTGAGGCAAACTTAGGGAACTTCATCACAAGAGCATCACATCTCGTGAGATGGGTGGGAATACTTTACGTGAGATGCGCGAGCCAACACCCAAGTTTTCTGGGGCGTATACAGCTCAAAACAAGTATCGCAGAGCTTCCCTCTGAAGTCAAATGAGACAGGGATCACGGCAATACATAGCCATGGAATATATCGCTTAACTAATGCATGGCAAAGATTCGGATTTTGGGTGTTCTTACCACGGCTATCTGATTCAACATGCAGATTTTATGCTACATCTTAATGGTAGCATAAGTATTAATGCGGGAACGAGTGAGCTAATCCAACCATATGCGAAGACGGGTCCACTTATGAGGAAGTCAGACTAGTAAACCGCTTAGACCCACTTGTTGCCTAGTGTATAGTATTCCAAATGTCCTTCATTTCTCATAGGATCAATTATTCTGCATCTCTACCTGCATTCCCAGCCTCAGCTGACTTTGATTTATCAAATACTTGGCTGGTGTCATTGCGTTTATGGTGGCTGACACTGCCTCGTAGTACGACAGCTTTGAGGCTGAATGCTTACAATTCAAATACGGCAATTCGGTACGGTGGACAATCTCCCAATATAGTCTAGTGCACACGCCTCGTATATACTAATTTCACCGATGGGGGTTTAAATTCAATCCAGTTCTATGTTGCGAAGTGATGACAACGGAGGTAAAGTAATTTGGAATAGAAAAACCGGAGACCGGGACAGTCACCTTTCGGGAAAATGTTGTAACCGGGCCCATGGATATTGTGAGCTGTAGCGAGTATATTAACTCTGCATTTTGCACTACCTGTAGAAGTTATATTCATACCATCTTCTAGCAATCACAGCACCTTCTTCTCAAGTGACATACTATTCTCACGCAAACTTATATCGCAATGGCTAGCGCAATCCTCATGACAGTTATTACCGCCCTTAGCTATTTTGAGCAAGCTTCTGCAGTATCTCTATCGCCACGCCATGATGGCTACAACGCCGACAACGCCCATCCCTCAAACGGTGTCTGCACTGACTTCACCATCACAAAAACAGTGACTTCCGCCAACTGGGAATTTGTACTACCAAGATTCAAGAACAATTACGATGTAGCAAGCTTCCTTGAAGGCCTTGCAAGAAAGGACGCAAAGACTGCCTTCATACCACTTTCGGAAAAGCCCAAGAACGTGACCCAGGAACTCACCATCTCCGCAACTTTCTGCGAGCCGAAGAAGACGAATGGAAAGGAAGGGACTGTTCTGGTTGCTACAAGTGGTTTAGGATATGATGGACGTTATTGGGCTTCTACATTTGAACCGGAAAACTACAGTTTCGCAGGCCATGCTCTCGATGCTGGATATTCAGTCTTCTACTACGACCGCGTCGGGACAGGAAAGTCACAGAAAATCAACGTATCAGGTTACGAGAACCAGTCTGCGAACCAAGGCGCCTTGTTGTCGAAGATCGTGAAGGATATACGAGCAGGGAAGTGGACAGGCAAGGTCCAAGCTCAAAAAATCATCCTCGTTGGACACTCGTTTGGCTCGGTCACGTCAAACGCTCTCATCGCTGCCGAACCTGATCTCGTAGAGGGTTAAATCATATTCTATTCTCAATTTCAAGACATCAACTAATAATTCCGTCTAGGTGCTGTCCTCACAGGAATAGCGTACCCTCTCCCAACAGACGCTGCACATCTTGCAACTCCATGGATCCCAAGTGCCTTTGCTGCAAGAATTCCCCAACACTCTCAGCACGACACAGGGTATATAGGTTTTGCTGATATCTATTCTCATACCGAGACGTTCTTTCACCCTCCTTACTCCATTCCAGCGATTGAATACGCCCAGTCCATAAGCCAACCAAACGCAATCCTTGAGCACCTCGCGTTGGGTAAAGCATCTCTACTAGCACCAACATTCAAGGGCAAGGTTTTAGTTACAACTGGAGAGTTCGATTTTCTCGCCTGTGGAGGAGAGTGCAAGAGTACTTACGCTGGACACGGAGAGAAGGGAATCTTCTCTGGCGCCGAGGTGGTTGAAACATACTTACATCCGAACTCGGGTCACGGCGTGAATTTCGCGACAAACGCCACCGGATTCTACGACGTGATTACCTCTTTCTTGGGCAGGAACTTCTAATGTTGTTGGAAGCTATAGATGACTTATTCGTAACAATGGCAATCCCAACAGATTGAGACGGGGATATTCTGAAGCTCGCGTGTATTTATCATTTTGGTGGTGGGTTGGATGAGTACTTCGTAGAAGAATAATGCACCCCTCGCGAGGTTAACAAACGCAGACTTTTGCCCAATAGAAGACGATTATATAATGTAGAGTGATCTTGTACCATAATTGGAAAGTAAGCCCGCCGTCGTGGCAGCTTCGGATTGGTCATGCCTTCACACAGACACACCAGCGACCAGTAATGGTAAAGGATCAACTTTTCTATCATCGCTAACTTTTTGAGTAAGCTTTCGTGAATCTGCCAACCAGCACAGACGCAGGACTTTGACTGCTCGACCCTTCGACCTTCCCTCCATCTATTCCAATAACTGTATTTGTTGGAGCCCTCTGAACACCTCCTCATGCGTCTCTTACACCTTACAGCGGATGGCGACTTCAGCCTGGCGGAATATTTCGGCAACGATATCCCACAATATTCAATCTTTTCGCATACCTGGGGAGATGATAACGAAGAAGTTACCTTTAAAGACTTGGTGGAAGGTACAGGCAAGAATAAGGCAGGTTATCGCAAACTTACTTTCTGCGGAAACCTGTTCTTGCTCTTCTCTATCACCAATTTGTAAAGTGGAAGAGTGAGGGGATCACTCTTAAAGTGGGGAAGGTTTGCGCCGTAGCGAAGAGCTACTTTGCTTAAATCCACCTCAGGCACGGGTTGAAGGCTTGGGTGCATGGTGCAGGGAACGGGTCTTGGTTTCTCTGTCAGCTGCTTGCTTCGTCATCAAACAACGCGGCATATATATGGGCATCTGAACACCACACCATTAGATCATTGAGGAATTAACAACGAAAAGCAATCACGGCCATCATGAACTGAGCAATCAACAATCGAATGCACCGGCAAACCCAACGAGAACACGAATATTTCTTCTGTCTTTCATCACACATCTCTCTTTCAATTTTTTTTTGGTAGCTGAATATAACGAAATTGCAACAGTCTACTGCCAACTTCCACGTTGATCCTCCCTCCATCAATGCATTGCTGCTTCGGACATCGCATAGCTGCGAGTCGCCTTCTACCCTTGTGATTTTTCTATATCACTCCCTTTCCTCCACCGCACTATAAAGAATATTACAGACCTTAATACCAGCAGAATTGACCCTGCTTATATGTCTAAACCCTCAGCATAGATTAACCTTTAAGCTAAAGGTCTAGAAGGAGGAGATGGTGTTATGAACATAACCGAGGATAATTACCAAATTGTTACCAACGCAATCCAGGAACCACTGACGACGAGTTGTACTGTATGCAACAATAGCGCAACAAGCAATCTGACGAAAGGTTATGAGACCGACTTTGACATGGGACGATGCTCCACCATCAGTTAGCGAATCTGTCGGCCGGTGAGTCACATGATGTTTGCTCATATGACTCATTTCTATGTTTGTTGTGACTACCTTGGCAGGCTCCTGCCGTGCCTGGTAAGACTCTAGATATTTCTTCGGTAGCTCCTCCGTAGAATCAATACAACAATCATTTTCCTCTCTATCTACTTCGTCGCATCACGACTGAATCTGTCACGTATATCACGTGTTCTACTATGTCACGTGTATCACGTATGTCACGTGTCTCACATGACATACCATATGTCCTATTCTAGCTAGCTCACCCTTCATGGGTATATATAGTCGTCGTGCGAGCAGTCAGCTCTTCACGGCTTTCTCACTCTTTATACACACTTTCCATCAGACAGTTGACTTCCGCCTCTACTCGTGACAGAATCAAACAGGCATGATACTGTAAGCCACAGTACCATCAGCCAGCGAATCAAACCGACTTAATACTGTAAGCCATAGTATCATTAGCGAATTAGAATGGATTAGTGGATCTGTTGGATCTGTGAACACAGATCCACAGATCCAGTAGAGAATATAAGCCTTACGAATCTCCTAGATAGTCTTCATAGTCAATTTCTTAATTGTATCCGCTGCATACATCTGTTCTGACATTGACGCCGCTCACAGTGAAGCCTCTCGCCTGTCAGAATCTTATTGCCTATTACATTACCCTCTCCCTGCTTCAACATCTACTTTGTACTCACCCCTCTCACCCTCCACCACCTAGGACGACTTCATCCCTACCTGTTACGTGACGACGCCGTAGGATCCGGGACCCGCCCTTAACATGGTGTCTATTGCACTAGATAGGCTTTGTTAGTACTAGACTGCGCTAGAAAGGGCTAGCCTGTACTTACCCTAATTTTCTTAAAAGGTTAAATTAAAGGTTGAGTTGATATCGCAGTCTTCTCTTGTTTCCCTCACCTCTTACTGTTCTAGTTTCTTTTACCTTTACTAAGGAGAGTTGCTAGTACAGGATGGGCCATTCTAGGCTAGATTGGCTCATTTTGGGACAGTTGTCCCTAATTCGTCCTAAAGGACCCTGTAACAGTTAGGATTATTATTAGAGAGCATGTGTGACGACCCCGTCACATGGTCCGGCCACATGACCTCGTGTTATACGAGGTGAACACTTACTGGGTCCGGTCCGTACTAAGGCGGTGCGTAAGCGTAGGTGTCGTAGGATTATTCTGTGAGGTTCGAAGACGATGATATAAGACAGCGGGGTGGTAAATCCAATCAATAAATTGACTAACTAACTTGCTGTATCAATCTGGGTAAGAGATAAGTAAAGTTATTTGAGTTGACTACAAAGAGCAAACATAACATAGGAAACTGTCCTCCTTATATATTTCCTCTTTGACCATAGAATCCTAAGTCTCCTAGGTCTCCCTTCTTCTTAGCGGGATAATTGGGATCCTTCAATTCTCCTAAGTTTCCTGTGTCTTGGCGTAATCTTCTAGGATCCTTTGATTCTCCTGAGTTTCCTTTGTCTTAGTAGAATTTTCTAGGATCCTTCAATTCTTCTAAGTTTCCCCTTCCTTGGCGGGATATCTTCTGTCACGTGCCTTGCTTACCTGCGCGAATCCTCACTGTTCCTTTGCGCCCGCCTGCGCGCTGTACTGCGCCTGTTGACAGGGTTGGTTCCTCATCTACAGCCCACATCTGTGCTACTTCTTTGAACTATAACATTATCCCCCTCTTTAGCAGTGTCATCCTAACACCCTTACCCTAGCTGTTCTGTCTGTAGTTGTCTAGGTATAAAGGTGCGTTGTCCTGCTTAGTAGATTCCTGTTCCTGTTTGTCCTGTCCTAACTATACCCAAGGTCCCAAAATTAAAACTAACTTTAACTAAGAACTGTCGCGCCCGCGCCAAACATATTCATGTCTGCAGCACTAAAATGTTGTCTAGTTGCGCTCACTGTTAGAAAGAGAAATTGCGTTGTTTTGTCAACACTTGCTCTAGGGAGTGTGCTAGTTGTATCACAGTCCATACAAAATGTAGCTTGTAGATATCTAAGGAGGAGTAGGAGAAAGTTTAGTTGGAGAAGCGTGCAAAGCGTCTTGCCCTGCTTCTTGCTAAGGAGCAGCACACTAATGCTGCGCAACAACAGGCAGCCGCAGCATTAGAGACTGCGCACCTTTGTTGTAAGGCTGCGCACCTTTATTATAAGCTTGCTAAGGTAGAGGAGCGTGAACAATCCTACGCTGCTCATAATCTAAGAACTGCTGCTGCTCTAGAACCTTTACTAAAGTCACCTAGTACAACTTCTGTTGCTGTTTCTAAATTACTACTAATTAAACTGTTATCAACTAACCTAGGCTAGTTACAGGCTAATTCTTTTTCTTTTAACCTTTCTTCCTTCCTCACTAATCCTGTGCTGTTTCTATTAGACTATTTAGATCTCCTGCCTCTAGATACTGTTAGTAGTATTCCTTTACTAATTCCTTGCAGTTTGTGAGATTCTGTTTTGGTTCCTATGTGTTCTAACTATCTAGCTATCCTTGCCATTTCACCAAGTATTTCTACTAACGTCTAAACTTCTTTAGGTCCTTAATTAATTTAACCTTGTAGTCCTTATCTTTAAGTTCTAAGCTAGTTTCTAGTTTAGCGTGTGCTAGTGCTAGTTCTAGRAGTAATTTATAAAAAACTAGATGTATGCAGGTATCCTTTAGTAGACCTAGTTTGTAATTTACTAGTTCCCTAGTCTCTAAGACTTTAAATAGTCCTACTTAGAGATTGTCTAGTTTGCTGCATAGTCTTCTAGTTTTCAAGTTTTTCTGTAAGAGGAAAACTCTATCCCCCTCTTTAAAGGTTGGTCCCTTAATCCTTTTTTTGTTAGCTAATTTAGATGTTGTAAGGTTCTGTTAAGCTATGTTCTTGCTTAATTTGTTGTGTAGTTCTAGGAGTCTTTTAGCTTTGTCTGCCACATTTGCATGTAGACTCTCTATATTTTTTAGATCTTAATAAGTAATTAGCTTATATCCATAGTTTGCGTAGAAGGGTAAGTATTTTGTTGTACTTAACCTTAATCTATTGTACGCTAGTTGCACTGTTAGCAGGAGTTTAACCTAGTTGTCCTGCAGCTTGTTAACGTACATCTATAAGTATTGTTCTAATGTCTAGTTTGTCTGCTCTGTTTGCCTGTCTGTCTAGGGGTAGAAGCTAGTTAATAGTTTCTTCTTTGTTCCTAGTTTAGCTAACAGTATGCTCCAATACTTAGATGTGAAGAGTTTGTCCTAATTAGTTATAAATTTGTCTAGCATACTATAGTTTGCTGTCAACGTTCTCATAACTTTGTATGCTAATTCTTCTGCTAATATCTCTTTGCTTGTTGGTATAAAGTATGCGTACTTAGTTAATTAGTCCACAATTACTAGTATTGCGTTGCATAATTGTTTTAAGCCAGGTTCTACTAATTTTAGGAGCTTCACTATAAAGTCTATTGTAACACTGCTCTATAGCCTTTCTGCTAGCTGTAGTAGTTGTAGTAGTCTGTAGGGCTTGTGTTGTTGTGGTTTGTTCTTTAAACATTCTATACAGTTTCCTACTACTTGTTCCACTGCTTGTTGTAGCTTTAGAATTGTATAGTCTCTTGCTATTTTTTGTACTGTCTTGTCAATTCCTAGGTGTCCCTATACTCTTAACTTGTGCATGTCCTGTATTAGTTCTTGCTGCAATTCTTAGGCTACATAGGGTCTTAGTCTATTTGCTAGGTTCTTGTAAAATCCTTCTATATCTTAAGTTGTTTGCTGCCCTTTGTGCAAAACGTGTTCTTAGTATGCATCTTGTACTTGCTGTTGCCAACTATCTGTAATTGTTACTGTRGTTATAGCAATTGTTGCTATTTGTGGTTAGTTGTATGTAAGGCTACCATCTTGTTCCTTCCTAAGAACTGCATTGTGCGTGGTAGGCTTATCTGTTTCTTTTAAGTCTAATTGCCTGCTTAGAGCGTCTGCTGCTCTATTTAATGTCCCTGCGCAATAATAGATCTTAAAATTATAGTTTGCTATTGTTTTAGACCACCTAACTTGCTGTTAATTTAACTTTTTAGTTGTTGTAAAACTAGTTAAATTCTAATAGTCTAAGTATACTTTAATCTGTTGCTTAGCTCCTGCTAGCTATAGGTCCTATGTTTTAAAAGCATTAATTACTACTAGTAGTTCCTTATTATAGACGTTGTAGTTTAGTTCTGCTCCAGAGAACTTCCTAGAGTGATAGTATACTAGTCTCTATTTCCTATCTTCGCCTTTCTGTAAGAGTACTGCTCCTAAGGCGTAGTCTAATGCATCTATTTCTACTCTTGTAGGTTTTGTTGGATTGTGCATTTGTAGCATAGGTGCTGTAGTAAACACCTTCTTTAGTTCCTAGAAAGCTTAGAGGGTGTCTCCCTCAATTTCCTTACTTGTCTAACTTATACTTTTCTTTGTTAACTCTGTTAAGGGTGCTGTTATCTTAGAGTAGTTCTTAATAAACTTCCTGTAGAAGTTTGTGAATCCTAAAAAGGACTGTATATCTTTTACTGTCTTAGGAGTTGGCCAATCCTATACAGCTGCAACCTTCTTTTTATCTATAGTAATGCCTTCTCTAGAGATAATAAATCCTAGGTATTCTGTTTTTGTGACGTGGAACTCACATTTGTCTAGGTGTAGGAACAAGTTTTATTTGTTGAGCTTCTCTAGAACCTTGTTCACGTGTTCCTTATGTTCTTCTAGACTTCCCCTAGAGTACACTAGTACATTGTCTAGGTATCCTGTGCAGAATATATCTAAATATTTATACAGCGTGTTGTTGATCAGCGCTTGAAACGTTGCTGGCGCGTTTGTCAACCTAAATAGCATAACTATGTACTTGTATAATCTGTATTAAGTCTTAAATGCTGTCATCTATTCCTGTCCTTCTGCTATCCTAACTTTGTGGTAACTGTCACGTATATCTAGTTTTGTAAACTACTAGGCTCCCTAGAGTTAATCTATAAGCTCCTGTATTAGTAGTAAAGGGTATCTGTTCTTTCTTGTAACCTAGTTAAGCTGCCTGTAATCTACACAGAGTTACAGCTTTCTATTTTTCTTTGGTACAAACAGTATTAGTAAAGCTATCTTGCTTTGGCTTAGTCTAATGTATCCTTGTTTCACATTCTTTTTAATATACCTTTAAAGCTCTTTGTGTTAATTGTGTGATAACAGGTACATTAGTCTAGGGCGCAGCTTTGCGCCATCCTCTAGGATAATCTTGTAATCCTAGTCCTTGTGTTCTAGTAGAAGATCTTCCTTGTCTTCTCTAAATAGTCCCTTAAATTTCTAGTGTGCTTTAGGGATTATAGGTGCTGCTCTAATTGTCTCAATCCTAGCTTCTCTAACCTATATTATTCCTACTTTTCTAGGGTTCTTTCTGTAGGCCTGTTCTAGCTTGTAGGCAGAGATTATACTAATCCGCCTATTTCTAGGTGTTGACTTAGATCCTTAAGTATGTCTTTTCTTTCTTACTCCTGCAACCTTGTGCACAGGTTCTTAGCGTGAGTTTACTTCTCTCACAGTCCTATCCTGGGACTCTTGGCGTGAGTTTAATTGTTCTAGCGCAATCCTATTTACAGATCCTTGTTGCGCTATTGTTTTCTTCTGCCAATTAATAACAGGGTTAGTTGTCCTTAACCAATTGTATCTAATAAGTAATTCAGTATCCCCAATATCTATTATTGTAATACTACTCTTGCTTGGGATGTCGCTTACTACAACTTCTACGTCTTGCGTCTTAAGGCGTATCCATCCTTTACTGTATGCCTGGCTAAACGTTCTATTAGCTTGCTTTATCCGTACTGGATTTTTCTTGTTTTGGTAAGGTATGTTGTACTTTTCTACTGTTCTTGGTGAGATAAGGCTGCTAGTAGCTCTGCTATCTACTGTAGCCCATACTAGGTGTCTATTAACCTATGCCTAGCATTGTAGTCTGTTTCTTGGCGTAATTGTTGTATATGCAGTCTGCATATCTGCTATTTAAGCTGTTATTCAGGCGCCTTCACCTAGCTGACTTATGCCCTAGTAGCGCTCTAGTTTTTTAGCTACTTTAGATAGTAACTACTATCCTTTCCTAATTTGTGCGTTAGACACTAGTTATTGTAGCATGCTGTCTAGTGGAGTGCTCTATAGGCTATCTATTCTTCTGTGTGTTTCCTACACTAAGGTGGCCTGCACTTCTACTATGTGTTGTGTCTGCACTTGTCTTCCCTATGCTTCTAACATCCTTGTACCTTGCATTCTTGTTAGCTAAGGGCCTTGTGTAGGTTATCTTCCTTGTTATACTGTGTTTCCTGCTTATAGTACTAATAGTATGCACAATTTTCTTTCTTGCACTCTGTCTAGAGTATTATGTTAGTGTGTTCTTGGGATGCGTGTTGTTGCTTACAATCTTCCTAGTCACATTCTATGTAGCAACTATCCTCTAGTCCTACTAGCTACTATCTAGTAATGTGTTTAGCAATCCAATAATCTTGACAACCATCCTTATAACATTTAAACTATTTGTCTAGTCTGTAAGTCTTGGCCTACATCTTAGAATAATGTGTTGCGCAATTTATAACTCTACATTTGTTGTCCTTAATAAGTAGGTGTGACACTTTTCCTAGTTAATTTGTAACTTTATGTTTCTAATATTTGTGTTCTTTACAGTGTGGTCTTGTGCAATAAACCTAATAAAGGTGCTTATGTTGTACTTGTCCTAGTTGTTTAGGATCCTCTATACTAGGTCCTATAATAAGTTGTGCTATTTAAGCTACAAACTCCCTAGACTTCTATTGTTTCCTTGCTAACATTTCTAGTGCTAGGTTGTTGTATGTTGTAGCTAGTCCTTTAACTACTACTTTCTTAGTGCACTCCCTTCCTTTGTGTTGTGGGTTGCCACAAATCTAACATACTTTATCTTGTAACCTTTTCTAAATCTGTTCTTCTGTAATTTTAGGGCACTTAATTACTTCCTCCTTAGTGTTGCTTTCTTTGTTAAGGTTCTTAATAATGTCCTAATTAGGTTCTAATATTTCTGTAGGATATAGCATTAGTGCTCTACAGTGTCTACTGTCCTTAAGTGTTGCTATTAAAACTTTTATAACCTTAGCCTCCCTAGCTTCTTTAGTCTTTGTTTTCTTTTTGCAGTCTTAGCAGAAATGTCCTAATTCTCTACACTGTAGGCATGCTTTATTGTTGTAGTGTTGCTAACGTTCCTCCTTAGAGATACTATCTCCTTTTTGGTTTTTTCTTTTATTTTGTTGCTTTAGCTAGGCTTAGTCTGCTATCTTGACATCACTATCTCTGTTGTACTTAGTTCTTCTTCCTTGCTTTCTACCTTTGCCTAATAGTAGGGTCTAGTGTTTCTAGGTCTGTTCTGTCTTGCGCTTGTATAGCTAATTGTTAATTCTAATAGCTAACTCCTTAAGTATCTGTAGGTCTTCTAGGTCCGCGTAATGCGTAAGCTTGTCCTTAATCTAATTACCTAACCTATTATAGAAAGCTTCCTTAAGAGGTGTGTTGTCCTAGTCTAGCAATGCTTGCAATTGTTAGAACTATGCCACGTACTTAGCTACTAACTTTGTTTGCCAAATTATTCTAATTTTCCTAGCCACTTGCTTAGCTGCGTTAATTTCTCTAAACAACTTTTACATTTCTTTCTTAAATGTATCCTAATTGCTAAAGATGCGCGTTGTTTTATCTTGGCATTTATCTAAGTCTTCTCTGTTAGTGTTTGTTAGAAAATCTTCTATAAGAGGTTGCATCTAGGATGCTAGTTTTCCTTCTAGATACTAGTACGTGTG
>BCHH01000007.1:58026-375192 GCA_001599595.1 Beverwykella pulmonaria | reverse complement strand
CCTTGCTAACATTTCTAGTGCTAGGTTGTTGTATGTTGTAGCTAGTCCTTTAACTACTACTTTCTTAGTGCACTCCCTTCCTTTGTGTTGTGGGTTGCCACAAATCTAACATACTTTATCTTGTAACCTTTTCTAAATCTGTTCTTCTGTAATTTTAGGGCACTTAATTACTTCCTCCTTAGTGTTGCTTTCTTTGTTAAGGTTCTTAATAATGTCCTAATTAGGTTCTAATATTTCTGTAGGATATAGCATTAGTGCTCTACAGTGTCTACTGTCCTTAAGTGTTGCTATTAAAACTTTTATAACCTTAGCCTCCCTAGCTTCTTTAGTCTTTGTTTTCTTTTTGCAGTCTTAGCAGAAATGTCCTAATTCTCTACACTGTAGGCATGCTTTATTGTTGTAGTGTTGCTAACGTTCCTCCTTAGAGATACTATCTCCTTTTTGGTTTTTTCTTTTATTTTGTTGCTTTAGCTAGGCTTAGTCTGCTATCTTGACATCACTATCTCTGTTGTACTTAGTTCTTCTTCCTTGCTTTCTACCTTTGCCTAATAGTAGGGTCTAGTGTTTCTAGGTCTGTTCTGTCTTGCGCTTGTATAGCTAATTGTTAATTCTAATAGCTAACTCCTTAAGTATCTGTAGGTCTTCTAGGTCCGCGTAATGCGTAAGCTTGTCCTTAATCTAATTACCTAACCTATTATAGAAAGCTTCCTTAAGAGGTGTGTTGTCCTAGTCTAGCAATGCTTGCAATTGTTAGAACTATGCCACGTACTTAGCTACTAACTTTGTTTGCCAAATTATTCTAATTTTCCTAGCCACTTGCTTAGCTGCGTTAATTTCTCTAAACAACTTTTACATTTCTTTCTTAAATGTATCCTAATTGCTAAAGATGCGCGTTGTTTTATCTTGGCATTTATCTAAGTCTTCTCTGTTAGTGTTTGTTAGAAAATCTTCTATAAGAGGTTGCATCTAGGATGCTAGTTTTCCTTCTAGATACTAGTACGTGTGTTTAACTTTTTCTACATCTATAGCGTACTTTCTTAGATTCTTATAGAACTGTAAATCTATATTAGTAAGGAAAGGCTTTAAGGCTTCTTTATTCCTATTAAAGTGTTTGATCCTGTGTTTCTCTTGGTCCTCTCTACCTGTTATAGTAGCTGCTCCTCCCTAGAGTAGCTGTACAGCTGTAATTAGTTCTGCAATCTAGGTTGCCTGTTGTTAAATCTAGTTGGCTTGCTAAGCTATAACTATAGCAGGGTTTGTTGTGGGGCCTGCAGCCGCACTTCTAGATGTTGTGCGTGAACTAGCTAGAGTGGTTATGTTGTCTTAAAGCTTTAAGCCTAGAGGGTAGTCAAAGTGTTATACAAGGTAAACACTTACTAGGTCTAGTCTGTACTAAGGCGGTGCGTAAGCGTAGGTGTTGTAGGATTATTCTGTGAGGTTTAAAGACAATAATATAAGACAGCAGGGTGGTAAATCCAATCAATAAATTGACTAACTAACTTGCTGTATTAATCTAGGTAAGAGATAAGTAAAGTTATTTAAGTTAACTACAAAGAGCAAACATAACATAGGAAACTGTCCTCCTTATATATTTCCTCTTTGACTATGGAATCCCAAGTCTCCCAGGTCTCCCTTCTTCTTAGCAGGATAATTAGGATCCTTCAATTCTCCTGAGTTTCCTGTGTCTTGGCGTAATCTTCTGGGATCCTTTGATTCTCCCGAGTTTCCTTTGTCTTGGCGGAATTTTCTGGGATCCTTCAATTCTTCCGAGTTTCCCCTTCCTTGGCGGGATATCTTCTGTCACGTGCCTCGCTTACCTGCGCGAATCCTCGCTGTTCCTTTGCGCCCGCCTGCGCGCCGTGCTGCGCCTGTTGACGGGGTTGGTTCCTCATCTGCAGCCCGCATCTGTGCTACTTCTTCGAACCGTAACACCTCGCTTATTCTGTGTATATAACCATGCTGCCGAGTTACCTCATCTCGGCCCCTAGTTATTTTGTAATACAACCCGCTTTCAGCTCTATGCTCTCTCAGCTGCCCGTCACAGCATGCAAGGTCCTAAAAGTAAACAGGAGGAGTAGTAGTAGATTAGTTAGAGTGCTAATACGTTATAAAAGAATAGAACTAGACAGCATTGTCCTTGTTTTCCTCGCGGGGCGTTCGGATCGTGAAGGGGATACTGTAAGGTTAGTTTTGGCCTGTACATGTTGCAAGGCTGGTACCAGGCCTGTACAGTGGTAGTATGGCTTAGATGTCATGTGATTTAGCCTATTAGTGTTCCCCCGCTGCCAATGTGACTTGGCAATGATTCGTCTCTCCTACAATACACTCCTATCTACCCCGAACCCTTACTCTCAACCCTATTTAGTGCGAGACAACCCATCTGCATTACAACAACTCTGCAGGGATCGATTCAACTTTTCATGTTAGTTCTTCTCGCTCTCAAATGAGTGAGCTCGATTGAAATATCACTCGAAGATTCGAAACAGGCCACCATACCCTTCTTTGGATCGAGTTTTGAAGGCTTTAAATTCGGTACTCATGTCTGCAAGCTCCTCCTGAGATTCTTCAAAAGAGAGATTGAGCACTTCGAATTGACGTTGAGTCCGTGCCAATTCGTTCTGTACATACGCAAACCGACGGGTAATGCAAGCCTTCTGCTGCTGGCATTCGGCGTGGCTCTCTTTTTCTAAGCACAGTGTGTCTTCAAGTTTACTGACTTGTTGTTGGAGATCACCTATTTCCTCCTCGTATAGTCGTAGGGAATTAATGCGCTGGATTTTAAGGCGCTCAACCTCGACACGAAGGCGCTCGACCTCTTTTTCGTACGGTCGTAGGCGTTGAACCTCTGTTGTATTCTTGATTAACTCATCCTGAACATGAGCAAATCGTTGGACAATAGAAGCCTTCTGCCGCTGGCACTGCTGCAGGGAAGTCTGACATTTGCCGTGGCTGCGTTTCTCCGACCGCAGAGAGTCCTGAAGTCCACCAATTTGAGGCCGTAAAGTGTCCGCTTCCTTTTCGTATTGTCGTAAGCGCTGAACCTCTTCCTTTTCCTTAATCACATCCTCTTGGACATAGGCAAATCGTCGGGCCGCGGAAGCCTGCTGCTGCTGGAACTGCTTTAAGGAGTTTTGGTATTCGACGTGAGTGCCTTTCTCTAACCGTAGAGAGTCCTGAAGTTCACCAATTCGTGGTCGTAGAGTGTTCGCTTCTTCTTCGTAAGGTCGTAGGCGTCGAACCTCAACCTTCTCCCAGCTCAATTTTTCCTCTATCCCGCTAACTCTGTGTTGGAGAACAGTCTTGTCAAGTTCCAACATCTGTATAGTCACCTTAAGATCCATTATCTTGTCTTTCCATTCTTGCCTCTTTTCCAGCGCCCTATTCTGCGTCTGCACTTCGTTGGCCGCGGATTTGGCTCTCTCTCTTTCATGTTCGGGTACATCACGGGCAACGTCTCTTGAGGGATCCGGCTTCACCTTCAACCGCTTGACGAAGTTACCGAATATGGATTCCCGGGGCTGAGCAGGCATCATATCAAGCTCTATCTTGCTACGAGGCTGTATCCAACGGAGGATTCTGAAGAGTAAATCGAATTTAAGGTGATGTACAGTATGAGTTAGGTCAAGTTAACCAGCCAAATGGTAATGATAGAAGCTATCTAGCCGAAAGGGCTAAGCCTCCACCATAGAGAAATTAAAGTTCATATTTCCTTGGCGCAGCATACATCCGCACTGATACCGGAGTGCGGTCATGCGACAAACAAATCAGTTGAGCCGGTCCACTTCTGCGTCTGGATCCGGCATGTACCGTGCATACTACGAATTGATGGACGCCTATTGAATGACTGTTTACTGCAGAAGCTTCAATTCTCGCTTTGCATAGCTAAACAACCTTCGATGCGCGAAAAGTAGACATGTGGCTATGCCAGGATCATCATATAGTTACTCGTGTGGAAGGTGCTTTCCTCACTTTCCTGCATTGCTGTACCAGGGCAGTCAGTGTCCAGCTAAGTTCCTTCGCTAAATGTTTCTATGTCCGGCAAGATTTTCAAAGTGAAGCACAGACCACTTCCTGCAGTTGTGGTACCACTATGCACGCCTTGTTCCTAGGGATACGATACGACCGAGTTTACGTATGCGAAATAATTTATAGCGTATCATGTCCCTTAACTAGCGAGTCAAACAGCTACATCTGCAAGTTCGCTAACCGCACAGCGTGTAAGCGCAAGCAGTGTAAGATTCTATGGGAAACAATGGTACCGTGGAAGTGGGACGTAGATACCGTTATTGTTATCGAAATTCCACAACTTAAACTTAATTTACGAGAGGAGGAGATCATCTGGAATGCCACAATTTACTGAACAAGAATCCCAACCACCTCAAGAGAGGAGCTTTCGCATGAAGAACCAGAAAGAGTAGATCAATTCAAGGGTCTGCGTTACGAGGCGCTCTTGCGTCTAAGGACTCGTAAGTCTCTGTGCGGCTCCCTTAGTCCGTGTTCCACTTCTACCAAGAGCAAGCAACTTCGTAGAAACATCGTAAAGTCGAAGAAGCCTGAGATCCACCTTCAAGACGAAAGACCAAATGAAGTGTATTTTCCTGCCAGTCATCGTTAGATTTTCCTCAATGTGGTATTTAACGACACATACGTTCGTGATACCATAATCCTTCAAAGTCCGGCTTCCTCCTTCTGATTCAAGCTTCAGTTCTTTTCCGCCGAAGAGAAGTCTGATTCCACGTGGTTTATGTCCCTTCTCGTGTGCATAGTAGTTGACCAGGTCGTGAACAGTCATATCAAGCGGGATCTCTCGCAGAGTGTCGGTCCTGCTATTGAGGCCTTTGATGAAAACTGACTGCAGCTTGGGACCATCATATTTCTCTTTGAGTTTTGATGGATCATATGTGATGGGAGAATCTTCATTTCTGTTCTGTGAATGAACTACTGGATTGGAATGGCCAGCTTCGAAACCGGATATTCCAATCCATCTAATGGTTGTAGTTTCGTCGATGTCATAGTCTCCCAGTGTTTTCGCTGTCTCGACGTTAGTCGTTGAAATGTGCAAAAAGAACTATTCAATGTTACCCACCATCCTCCAGCACTTTACCAAAAGCCATCAACTTGATACTGTTGGCGTCTTGCCCGACCTTTATCGCGACGATCTTCCGCAAAGACTTGACTGTCAAGAAATGCCCAACTTTGTTCACCGAGATCGTCCGAGAGCCATCGACAGCGGAAACTTGGAGATTCTCGTATATGGTCTCGAATTCAGGCATTGTAGGAGTTCAAAGAAAAGGACGGGAGTAATCAGTGATTGGAAAGCCAACCCGAATTCATATCAAAGGACGCCCGCGCCAGAGGAATACGAGCACGCGATATTTAGCGAAAGGTTGACGCAGGCTCACTTTGACCTTCGCTTTTGCACATGATCGTGGTACTGTATCCGGCCATGGCCCCACTCACATTTGGGGTATGGTGGGGGCTGTGTCACGAAAGAAATAATGTTGAGCGAATAAAACGCACACCAACAACATCAGCTGAGAGATACTATTATTTGTTATTCAGCCTTGTGTCGCTTGAAACCAAATCCCGGAAGGATTTCCTCCTACCTCTCTTCATTCATTTTCTAGCGCGGAGACCTGCTACTCATGAATTCCGAGGACGACTTTGAGGCGTGGAAGACCTGCTTCCAAATCAACCTCTGCTTTCAGACTCCACGGGAACCTGGGCAGTGGAGTTGCGTTCAGTGTGGGTCATCGAGTACCGACGAAGGGCTAGCCTTCTGGTCAAACTTCATCAGCACCGCGGTAAGGTGTCCAGCTGGCCATGCCACGATTAACGATTCCCGGAAGAAGGGACTTTGCAACGAGTGTGACCAGGACATGATCCTCCGAATTACCTTACGGAAGCAACAGTGCTTCAAGGAAGACTGTCATAGGTTACTGAATGTGGACGACACAGAAGTGGAGAAACGAGCACCAAAATCAAAGCGTGACAGTTATATTGCCTTGCTTAAAGCTCATCGCAAGTTCGAGTGTGTTATTTGCCTTGGGGAATTCCCACTCTCCAACGCCCCGAGCCGCCCACCGAGTACCAAATGTCGCCACGATCCGAACGTCTGCTCGCCTTGTCTCATCTCGATGCTCGTGTCAGACATACGAGGCGGGCGATGGGAACACATCTTTTGCCCGGCCGAAAGCTGCGAAGAAGAGTTAACAGCAAAAGATATTCAAAGATGGATTCCCGCGGACGTTTTTCACTTATACGACGAATTTCTCACGAACAAAGTCCTTTCATTGGATCCAAATTTCCGTTGGTGCAACGGCAAAATCAACAACGACCAGGATTTATGCTCATGGGGCCAGATAAAAGGCGAATCCAGAACAGACGAGTGGCGCTGCATGAAGTGCCAGCAGCTCAATTGCTTCAAGTGTAAAAGCTTAGGGCACCTTGGTGAAACTTGTGATCAATATGCGGCACGGCTGAGAGATGGCAGTGATATAGCGACCGCTCGTCGGATCCTTGAAATATCCAAGAAGTGTCCGAAGAGAGGATGCGGGAACCGAATTGAGAAGGACAGCGGATGCATACACATGCAATGTGAGATATCCACTGTATCACTAGAGCCGTTCGGATATTAACACAATAGGTCCGTGCGGAATCAACTTTTGCTGGGAATGTAAAATCATTTATGGACGTGGCTCAGTGCCTTGCTCATGTAGCCGGCATTCCTCTCACACTGGTTGCCGAAGGCATCTCACAAGCTGCTCTTACGCTAGAAGTCAAGGTACAACGGATAGGCCGTCGGTCTCCGATACTTTATATAGCGAAGATTGGGATCGAGATCCAGAATATAAGGGCGGGTGACCGTCAGAGAAGGCCAGCATGGCATAGGGCTATAACCCCACCTCCAAATTCTGCACCCAGGCCTCATGTTATTTACATACCTGATGTTGATTGGAGTGAAGCTAGGTCTTTGAAAATGTATTTGCTTTTCTCTACTTATACCTTATTACCGCTTCTAGATCCCAATTAAAGTACCTTCTATAGCCTGTTCTAGTAACATATTTAGTTATTAAATATCAAAATCACGTTACTTTAAAGGATTTTATAGTATGTTCATCACAATCGTTCTGAGACCGCTGAGGAGAAGGCTCACGTTCAGGAGGTTGTAGATGGCAGAGAGGAGCTGCTGCTGCAGAGTGGTGGGAGGGACGAGAACTCAGGAATCCCGGGCCTAATCCAGCTCCTTGAGGTGAATAGGGAGAGTTTGGGCTTGGAGTACTACTCTGTTAGTCCAACGACGCTGGATGATGTGTTTTTTTGAGGGTTGTGGGTGAGGAAGAAGAGGACGAAGTTAAGGCAAAGAGGAGGTGGTGGGGTGGGAGGAAGAAGAAGGAGTAGACGGTGCGTAGGCGATAGACGTAGAGAATAGAAATGGACTATAATCAGCAGTAAAGAATATTTTATTTGAGTCTCCGTTCATGAGTGAAACCCATATTTTGACATAGAAATTTCGACTTTTAAGATTATACGTGTCAACATTGTATTGATGCTGTCTAAACTATTGTTTATCTATGGGCACTCCTCTACGTAGTACAAGAATCTCCATTCGGAACGACAATTTGGGGATGAAGACTTGTGCTTTCAGGCTGACGAGTTGTTTCTCATTCACGCATTCTCATAGTCTGGGTCATTGTCCTCCACACGCTTTGCCGCTCTCTCCTCTTGCTCGATGAATTTCGCTTCATCGCCAGGCGCAATCTGTTCTGGGGGTGTTTCTGATCGCCACCTTATCTTAACTTCAGAAGGGATTTCTTTACACCCTCCGCTCTTAGATGTCTTGGTCTCCGCCGCAGTAAGGAGTTCGCAAAGCCGTCGACCGGATATTACCAAGTCGTGATCCTCGTTTCCAAGCTGTTCCTCCACTATGTCCTCATAGGCAAAATCGCTTAGGCGCAGCCGCAGGCCTCGATGATTGGTAGGATTTCCTTGATCGTCACGGAATGCCTAATACGACTGTTAGGTAGAGCAGAGAAAGTTCTTTGATAAGATAGTATACCTCATCTGCGATCGTTTGAACGACTCGTAGTTCATCTCCATCAGCAGTAGGGAATAGACCAGTTCGCCACGTTGACAACGTCGCCTTGCGTGACCCTTTGTTGCCGTATTCAATATCTAGGCCGACAACAATGCGTATGCTCGTGCCTGAACCGAGAAGATAGTATTCAGCGAGCCGACCTAGCATCTTCTTCTTCTGTGAATATGCGACCTCGATGATAACCCCAGGGAATTTAGCATCTTCGTGCCGGTAAGATGCATCTGGCTGGCATTCTGTCTTCCCGTTGGGTGGAGCATTCTTTGCTGGAAATTCTATTGTGGCTGATCCAGATGGCTGCACTTTCCGCGCAAAGCGACCTTTCCTGTCTGATCTCTTACTTGTTGCATTTAACCAGATTTGAATCGCACCCTCGACTTTCTTAATAAAACTCTCGTGTACTTCCGTCGGCATACGAACAACGAGGAGATGGCTTTCTCCGTTGTAATCGTACCTGCGCCAGTCCTGTCGTTAGTCGCCATGCCCACCGTGTTTGGCCCACAGTGTCTGGAGCACACTCACCGTATCTTATCTTTGACGTATCCTGACAGCTCCTCGTCTCGGTCAAGCTGACGCTCTATCTCATCGAAATCTCCTTCTGCAAGCTGAAACTCTGTCCACGGATCTAGCTTGATATACGTTCCGTCTTGGATCTCTTTGAAGAGTGCGAGGACTCGATGGACTTGCAGAAACCGCTTTTCGTCGGTCGCTGGCGGTGTCAAAGGGCGCACAAAACTCGAAGGCGGCGTAATATTTTGGTGATGCGTCATGAGAGCCTGCGTTATAGACATAACCGTAAGATGGCAGTCGCGAAAAGTGATCGCGGGTTATATGCTTGTTGACTCAGTAACAGTGCTACGTAAATGCCAAGGCCAACATCACTCCCAAAAACATCTACTCTAGCTGCATCTCAAAAGTTCCACCTCACATCACTACCAACCTCACTTCTCCTCCACATACTGCCGCAATGCCACCTCTGCGACCCTATATCCCCTCAATATCTGTCCTCCGCACGCTCTCCCGCCCCCTAGCACCACCATGTTCTCACCTCCCCACCCAATTCACGCGCAGCAAGCGAAAAGTCACCAGACCAGAAATCAACCAAGAAGACCGTGAGGCACGGCTTACGAAAACCCTCTCCCACCGCATTCTATCAAATGCATGCGAAGAATTCAAGGCCGAGCAAGCCGCACGATGGGCGAACCAAGAGCCCCTTCCCACGGACACAATGGACGACATGAGCATGCCTGAAATATCCTGGTGGGAGCAAGATTTAGACAAATCGGGCAAATCCATGAGAATGATTTCGTAGATCGCGAGTTGGGCCGATCTCGAGAAACATCAGAAGATGGTCGCCATGATGGAGGAGAGAGATAGGAATTCAATATCACGTGCATATCACGTGCACTATACGCTCAGTCGCTCGTCCTGATTACTCTATTGTTAATATACTCATCAATCTCCATAGTCACTCAATCAACGCAATCTCTCATTTCATCCGTCTATGTTACGTGATCACAAACTCCAACACGATGCGGAGTTGAATACGAGGTTGATAGAGGCATTACAAGAGTTGCTTGCGAAGACACCTGGGGTAAGAATGACTTCCAGAAAGAAAATTCATAAGGAGGGTATCAACGAGCCATTTCAAGGATACAAAACTAAGGTCGTTGATCGAGATATGTATCTTGTCAAGAGGATGAAAGGAGAGGAGGGGAAGAGGGGAGACAAGTCGAAGCCCAGAAAGTGCTTGAGGCGCTAGTGCACAATAGGTCTAGCTGAGCAATCTGATCCAAAACCTCCCTGCCCTCAGTCTTATGACCATACCTTGTATCGGAATCTTGACGTCTTCATTCAAATCGCGATCGATGTACATGGGTCACTCCTCAGGGCTACGATGCTTAGGATAAGTATGGCCTAACATATCTATCTGCCCTTCGCCTCACGAATAGGGAAAAGAGCAACCTATTTATTAAATAAGAGACATGATTATTTGTTACAACATGTGCTGTGTCTACTAGTTAGAAGTGGTTCTGGAGATTGGGCTGAACCGAGCTCCTTCTAGGCGAAGAAGCTGAGGATTGAGGACTCTTTTCGTATCGCAAACTGCGACTAGGGTGATGTCTTGTCAACATTTTGAAATGGATGCGGATACTCTCGAGAGGGTAGAGTAAGCAATGTTCAACGGGCTTTCCCGCTTTCAATATGTCAGATGTAACGTTGATGTCGTTATCTGTCTTACATCCTCATGATATGGACACTCTACCCCTTCGTTATTTACTCTGGGCCTTGTGCAAATAATAAGGTGGAGGTATATATTCAGTTTCTAAAGCTTGCTAGCGTACCCGCCAACCTCCTTTGTAAAATAAGCCTTCATAGGCGCCGCCAACAAGTTCTCTTTCTTCAATGCTCTTCCAAGATTCTTGAAATCTGGACTCGCGGCATGGATGCCGAGTGCTTCCTTATTCTTGTACCTGCGTGATGAAATATTAGTAGTGCTCTCAAAACTAAATAATTGCCTTACAAATTGCAGGAACAAGGAATTTTTTGGAGACATACGTTTCTAACATAATAAAAACAGGCGCATCACCCTTCACTTCTCTTTGGACATGGTATCTCAGTACACCCGGTTCGTTGGCTTTAACTGCCGCTGCCGCTGTCTCGAGGAGCTCCTGGACCTATTCAGTTCGTTAGTACTTGTTTGTTCAGGCTTAGTCGGCGTCCGCACTCTGTCCGCTTTTCCAGGCTTTGGTGTTATCACAGCGATGATGTCAAATGGTTCAGACATAGCGAGTTAATTGAGATGGACTGGTGGGTGAGCAAAGGAGTAGGGTGGGAAAGAAGGCGACAATTAGAAGATAGGCGAGGAAAGCGGAGTTGAGCCGAGATGCCGAGGTACAGAAATTGATGTAACTTCAACCCACATTTCCTGCACACATATAGACCGCTGTATCACTACATAATATTGCATCTTTCCTATCTCTCTTATGAGGAGGCTATGAGTTGGCCCAGAGCACACTTTGCAGATATGAAAAGCAGGCTAATAAAACTGCCAGGGACGTAGAAAAAGCTGTAAATAATACAGCTCGATTGGCTGCTGCAACCACGCTTCAATCTATGTGTATGCAGTTTCAAATATAATATTATGCTGTTGAGATATCGCAATTGATCGATCAAAACGCGTGTTGATGAGAATGGCCGGAAACCCTGGGCGGAACGAATAGACCAACGATGTCTGTTATTACTGCGCAGAGAATATCGACGGGAAAGATTGAAACAGTATTATTTTCCATCTTGCTGTCAAGTCGGCATGGTGGACTGAACCAAACTGATCTATTGACGAGAACAATCAAGCTGCAGGCTTGATTGTCTATGGATGAGGGTGGATCGCCGATCCAAATTGTCGATGCACGGGGCTCCGTCTTACTGCATATACTCCGAGCTGGACTAAGTTCCCAGTTGATCGCTTTCCGCCCCAATTTCGCGAATACTGATCTCTCCTATCCCGAATTCCTGGCCTCGTGTCGCATTTGGCACTACTTATGTTCACAGCCCGCTATTCAAGCTTCCTACGCTCTTCACTCGCTTATGCGCACGTGTATACCTCCAAGTCATGAAAGTCGCATTTTGCGACCCAAGTAAAGACGAGTCTACGCCGGAAGCATGGAGGTCAGAGCAAAAGGAAGCTCCTCCATTCCAATGTTATGAAACCAGATCGCTTGCACCAGAGAATGAAGCCCGAATCTCTCACTGGGCAACGACTTTACGTGATCTCTCTGCTCTGATGCTTCCTTATTTCTTCGGTATGTATATGAACTCTCTAAAGGAACGTTCTTGCTCATCCTGCAGCACTCTGTGTAGCTCTCGCACACTTCTTGATCTTCAGCCATCTCAACCAAAAGCGCATTGGAATTGACACTACATTTTCGCAATCATGGGTCTCATCGGTATCGTTTGTCCTGGTGACAGCCTTCCGGCTTTGCCTCTGTCTCGCACTGGGCAACGCCTTCACTCAGCACTTGTGGCGCATCGTTCGCTTGAATCCTGTTAAAGTCGCGGATTTGGACAGATATTACAGCATGCAAAAGGACCCACTTGCGTTGCTCCACTCGCGGGTGCTTCTCAAGGCGCCATCTTTGTATGCTATGGCCTTTTTAGGATTTTCCATAGGATTGGCCATTATTTTCCCACCAGGAGCGCTGACTGTCGAAGGTAAGCTGTACCAAAGTGTACAGACCCAGTCAGTGGGCATCTTTAACGCCTCTTTTATGGGAAATGGTTCCCTGAATAACGCCCTAGACCAGTCGCTGCTTCAACGTGGGCGACTGCTTATACCGCCTTATTTGTACAGCCCCTATCAAAGCAACCCTTAAGACCACGCTGCTAATCAAGATAGCGAAACTAAACCGATTGTTAGCTCTACTGCAAAAATGACGCTGATCGGAGGTGCGTTGCCTGTATTAACATCTCCTTGTGGGCCAAATTGCACTTATACCATCACATTCGATGGGCCACAAGTCAAATGCAACTCATACGTGTACAACGGCACCGCAACTATCGCCATATCTCGTTCCAATGGGTATTCAGACGCTTTGCCTGATTGGCAGTTAGATTGGACGCCTATTGATCGAGAAAGCTGGGGCGACGTGTATGTCGACTGTCCACAAGGTGAAGTAGGCGCACACTGCCGCGTCAGTAGTTACTACGAAAATTTGTTCTTCGAATGGTATTCCTTTGATACCTCGAATACCAACATCACAGGTAACGATACAGTGGCCATCTACCCAAGGTCGGTACATCGTCTTGAATGTATTCCCAGTTACGGAAAATACACAGCCAATATCACCTTCAGTAATGGCGTTCCATTTATTGAAGTCAGCTCGACTTACATCGGCTCACTCGTGGACTTATGGAGATCGTCTGGACGGTTAATGACCAAAGAAGGCACCGCCGACAGATGGCTCGACCCCCAGGGCCTTATGAAAGCAGCGAATCTCTTTGCAGTCCTGACTTCCTTCGCCCAACCACTCAAGGGACAAATTGCAGGCGCCTGTAGCATCCTCCTCTTCGGGAACGGTACCCTCAGAATTGAAGACAATTCTATATATGATGACGACATGGGTGGTTCCGTTGCGCTAGGTAAGAGCATACCGCAGAACATGACCAGTGGTGCAGAGCTCATATTGATACAGCCCCAACTGATACTATCATCATGGACACGGCTTTCAACACAGAACGCTTCAAACTATATAATCAATCCAATTGGAAGATTGAAATACTCAATATCACTGAATACAACATCAACCAGGGGCTTCAAAACATTACGATAGCGCTTATGAAACTCAATTCCTACTGGAACACCACGACCAACATAACCCAAAGCAACTACCAAAATATATACTTATTCTCGCCGATTCCACTAATCGTTCCATACGCCTGTTGCCTGGCTGTAGTACTCCCGTTCCTTCTGCTAGGATATAGCTCGCTGCGCTTGAACGGCGTTCCTGCATTATCCGGAGGCTTTGTGCAAACGCTCATGACGACTACTGGCAGTGAAGCACTGAGAGACGCCGCAGCGGCTGGATGCTTGGGCGGACAGCGCAACGTTCCGCGGGAGCTAAAAGATATGGAGATTATGTACGGAGAGCTACATGATGAGAGAAACCAGGAAGGCGATATAAGGAGGGCAACATTCGGGTTAAAGGGAGAGATTGTCGAACTTAAGAAAGGAGCACTATATGGACGATGATTTGAAGCTTTATATCAACGGCACTACTATTATTTATATAGAAGCCGGCTATAACGTGTTGGATATGTATGCGCGCTAGTTGCGCCTAGACCGAACACCAAACATCCTCTCCTAACTTTGCTAGCTGACAACTTTACTATTTCTTACCTTTTTTTTAACGTGCTCCACGGGCGAGTTGATCACTCTGCCCAAACCCTACTAAAACGTGTTGTTAACAACAGGATACTTATAATGCCTCCAAACCCTAAGTTTTATATATTTAGGAATAGCTATAGTAAAGTCTTCCTTGCCGTAGAGTGATATGAGTTGCGTTCTCGCTCACTAGGCCGAGAAAATATAAACAAGGAAAGGATTGTGGATTGGGCTGTGTAGGGATTCTGCCAGCTATACAACGTGGCGGCGATCTATCTTATGCCTTGCAGGAAAAAATATAGCGGATAGAATTTGGAATACAATAGGAATACATTGAGTGCGCCCTCTATCGATCAGTAAATCGCAAGGCCGGATTAAGGTGCTGGTGCCATAGGAATGGCATTGTGCATCCCGGCTTTAGAAATCGTTCAAAACCCTAATCCCCAGATATCACTTCATGATTTGCCTCTGGACTTCCAATGGCACATCCCTGCTATCCTCCTACGCGGTGCTGAGTTATGAGATCTCAAGAGACCGCTTCGTTGTCCTAGTACGGTCTGTTAGCGGGCGTCCAGTATAAAAATGGCTGGCACTAACCCATTTCGGAAATGGTGTGAAGGTGTGCTTGTTCCCAAGATATACCAGGAAACCTTCATATCTGTTCAGTTCCAGCCCAGGATACAATTGGATGCCTGTAACGTTGAACCAGGTCATGTGGTCCATGATTCTGCGAACTAAGTCAATGTCGATCTGTAGCCGCCTGAGAAGAACAAGCAGTTCCAGCCAAGATGTCAGGTACTGTCTGTCGCGATCTTCATAACAATCATAATTATGCTTCGCCAACGTCTTCTGAACCCCTTTTTCAATCATCTCGTCGATATGTTGGAGAAATGGTTCGATGTCAGGTGTCTCTCCGATACCTCCGGAGCAGGTGAGGTGGTATTCGGCTATCTCATATAATATCCACAGGCGCGGCTTGAAAGGCGGGTAAAAGTATATGAAGCCAGTGTTGCGGATGATGCCCGACATGGTCCGCAAGCCATGATAGAAGTACGTTTTTTCCGGCGGTGATCGTGGGTGCTGAGGCATGCATGTCCAGTCCACCCAGATGTACGACCACGTTTGCGGCTCCAGTCCAGCTTGATGAAGGCGCAAGGTCTCCCCATCCGGATCAGGGTCCTCCCTCGTGCGCCAGAAGTGGCTGACGAAAAGGCAGTCTGTCCGCCAAACATAGCCTGGCGCGGCGGGTATGAGAACATAGTCGTTCAGGGCCTCGCGGGACCACTTCTTGAAGCGGTTCTGCGAAATAAAAGCACTGCGCCGCTGGAAGAACCAGAACGTGAGGAACTTGGGACTCTCAATAAGGAACTCGTCTAAGGAATGATATTCGCGTAACAAGTCCTCGTGCAAGCCTATGGGGACGGGCTGCTCGTCGGAAATGAGGTCATTCCAAGCGGCGATGCTCCGACTCACAAGGGAGGACCATGTGAAATCTCGAGTTGGCGTTGCACATGGGAGAGCCACTAAGTTCGACATTGCGCGCGGAGTTGAGGTAATTCTCGAAGCGAAGATAGCGTTGGGGATACCGGCATATGTTGCTCTAGAGCGCGCACTTTGTAGACTACCAGAGTAGACCGGTCAAGCTCTGACACATGTGTTTGGCTGATTGGACGAGGATTAGACGCTGGAGCCCGGAAGGCTGGGGTTGCCGCATGCAGGCTCACGTGATGAAGTGCTTAGATGAACGTCCAGACAGCAACTGTGAACGAACAATGAACACCGCTAAAAGAAGATTGCTCCTCCGCCACTCTATCGAGACTTTGGAATCCCCACAAGCGGCAACGTTTGATGCCTGTCTCAACCTAGTCTTCGTCCACACCAGAATAAATCCTAAAAACGTGTAAGTCTGCGTTATATTACAAGTCAGCTAGGAAAGGCGCTTATTGTTGGGTATAATGCATACATCAGAAATACATGCAGGACTTATACAGTACGTATGGCTGCGCGAAACTAGCATTGTGTCGGCCTGTGTCTCACATGATGAGTCACCTCGATGTTTGCTCATGTGATTCACCTCTATATTTGCTTTCACTATCTTCTTAAAGTAAGCATCAATTCATGCTTCCAATTATTTGGGGGTCAAGCCTCATTTTTACCGATGAGATTCCAATACCACTACGATGATGAGCCGGGTTCCTCTTGTGATTGATGCAGTTTAGTTCTTCAGCAATAAGCTATGGGAAAGAATCGGGAAATGGTCTCTCTTAACAAGACACAGCGACGCGATTAGCAGTGGGCATCATTACCAAAGTAATTCTGTAAATTTCCATGATATCATGAACCTGCTTACTCTACTGATCGCAGGGCAGGGATACCGATTTTAACAACCAACGCTCGGAACACCCTCTCGCACATACTTTAAATACTATCCCTGCATGTTATTCGTTCTGTCACCCTCACATACTCCCCCAATCCACTCCTTCCATTCGTCCAGCGATACTACGGCAACATCATGGATAATTTCATTCTAAAGGAAATTGTAAGCAGAAAGGTGGAGGAAAAAGTGTCACGATGTGTCTTGTATGTGAAGTATGTATAGCTGATATATATATATGACAGACTGATTAGTCAGTGGCATACCCACGTGACGGTATAGTGTCCTGGGCTTACAGATAGTGCAATGACAATTGTAATAAAAAGATATGTTAAATTTCTATGTCTGTAAAAAGAGCTAACAAGGTCGGTGCCACTATGGCAATGATGATTATGCTGAGGATTTAAATAATAAAATAGAACAATTCGAATTCCTGACAGAAAGTTGATTTAGGGTGCTACGGTCGTTCAAGGGATATACATGTACCGAGTACTCGTCAGCCTCTTCTGATGCGGATAACAGCTGCCCTGAACGATTATCTTCGGACGCCATGAGGAGGCACAACTCACGGTAAAAGAGTGTATACTATTACGCCTGCAGTATAGTATCAATTATGTGCCGCTCCAAGGCTGACAAGAACTCTAGCCGTGGTCTGGAGTCAATAACTACAATTTAGATTCGACCCCAAAGTACATCGCGACCCCACAATATCAGCCCCACCGAACATGTGACTATTTAGGATCACTGCGCTTCCCCGCATTTTAAGGTCGTTTAATCTCACGTTGAAATGTGTGGGGGAAGTGGTTGTAGATGAATTCGAATCGTATTGTGTAAGTGTAATCAAATTTAGCGGCTGAAGATCAAGTCCCGGTAGTTTGTTTCGCCCGGCTAATGGGTATGAAAGTGCAAGGGCCTGATCATGTCATTCGTCCTAATATCTCGATTATTCCCACCGGGATCTGGTCGAAACAACAACACCATTGTGATATACTTGACAAATAGACCCCTTGTAGGTTAATCTCGCGACTGTCTTACTTTAAGCTGGATGGTTCCACCATTGTGATGACAGTTGCAAAACTACCCTCCTCACTCGCGCCTCGCCTTTTGTCATACCAAATCAACATTAACTGCTAAACATGGTCCGGGCTCTTGCTTTGGCCGCAGCGGCAGCTTCCCTTTACCAGCTGGTTCAGGGGCAATGTACTGCAGTCGGCTCAACTAAAACTTACGACTATATCGTAATCGGATCCGGTGCAGGCGGCATTCCCATTGCCGATCGTTTGAGTGAAGCAGGACACTCCGTCCTTCTTCTCGAGAAAGGACCACCATCAAGTGGCAGATGGAATGGAACGATGAAACCCTCGTGGTTAGCTGGGACTAATCTAACTCGCTTCGATGTTCCTGGTCTCTTCAACCAGATCTGGGCTGACCCCACGGGCGTCGCCTGTGAGGACATTGACGTGATGGGTGGCTGGTAAGTGCTTCTGGTGATATACATTCAGTAAGAAACCTAAGTAGAAGAGTCCAAAATGTGTTAACTCTAGTGCTTCAGTGTCTTGGGAGGCGGTGTTGCAGTAAACTCTGCGCTGTGGTGGAAGCCACATCCCCGAGACTGGGACCTCAACTTTCCATCCGGCTGGAAGAGCAGTGACATGGCAAATCACACTGACACGGTTTGGTCGAGAATTCCAGGAGTAAGTCATATCCACTCTTGCCGAAAATGGAGCGTGTAATTAAGGCTGACTCTATGCTATAGACTTATATTCCTTCTAAAGATGGGAAACTTTACTTGCAGCAGGGATTTGATACGGTGTCCAAGGGATTGGATGCAGCTGGCTTCAAATACCTCGTGCCGAATGATCACCCGGATCAGAAGAACTTTACATACGGACACAGTACCTTCTTCATCGAAAACGCCGAAAGACACGGCCCACTAGCGACCTACCTAGTGACGGCGGCTAAGCGCGAGAAGTTTCAACTTTGGACCAACACTGTCGCCAGAAGACTAGTCAGAACTGGTGGTCATATTACGGGTGTGGAGTTGGAATGTAACAAAGGAGGGTCCGTTGGCCCTGGTTATTCTGGAACTGTCAATGTTACTCCTGGAACAGGCCGAGTAATCCTCTCTGCCGGTACCTTTGGGTCTGCGAAGCTGCTTCTTCGAAGTAAGTGGTCAGATGTCGGTACTTGAAATGCCACTCACCATGCATAGGTGGTATCGGCCCGACAGATCAACTGAATATCGTGAAGAGTTCTGCTACTGACGGAGCTACCATGATCTCGTCGGACCAGTGGATCAATCTCCCAGTGGGCTACAACTTGAACGACCACGTTGGCGTAAGTATATGGAATTAAAGCTCAATAGTGACACATCTGTAGTCTCGCTGCTGACAGCAATGCTGCAGACAGATATCCAGATTGCTCATCCTGATGTCGTCTTCTACGATTTCTACGGCGCATGGAGTAACCCGATCAAGGCCGATACCGACACATATCTTAGTAATTTATTTCTCCTACACAGTCAGAGACTTATCGCTGACGCCTTGAACAGATAGCAGGTCTGGAATTTTAGCTCAAGTGGCCCCTAACCTTGGACCAATTGTAAGCCTCGACTTGCGAGAGTGTGTTCAGACCGAATGTATGTGCGCTTACAAGTTTCCAGGCCTGGCAGCAGATCAAAGGAACCGACGGCGGTGTTCGGCACATACAGTGGCAATCACGCGTGGAGGGCAGAACTAAGAGTAGGCCTTCTGGGTCGTAGTGTTGAAAAGTGTCACTGATAATAACTAGATGCTATGACTATCACACAGTACCTTGGCACTGGAACCGTCTCTCGTGGCCGAATGGTCATTGCAACAAATCTAAATACCCGAGTGTCTATTCCTCCGTATCTGCGTGATCAGTACGACAAAGAAGCAGTCATCCAAGGCATCGACTTCATTAGGGGCGCTTTGAGTCAGGTCAAGGATCTCACCTGGATTGCACCCACCGCGAGCCAGAACACCACTGCTTTCGTTAATTCAGTAAGTCACCGCTACCATTTGTGAGTTCTTCTCGGGAATGCGACATAACGCTGACCACCGACTTCAAGATTCCTGCGACTCCAGGATCCCGAGGATCAAACCATTGGATTGGTTCTTGCAAAATTGGCACCGATGATGGACGCAGCGGTGGGAATGCCGTGGTTGATCTTGACACGAAAGTTTATGGGACTGACAACTTGTTCGTCGTTGACGCGTCAATCTTCCCGGGGATCACAACCGGAAATCCGTCTGCTGCCATCGTCATTGTGGCGGAACGGGCAGCTGAAAGAATTCTCGCCCTAAAATGATGGGTGTTTATTTAATGTTGGCTTAAAAGTGGGGAAAGAGGGTACACATAGCAGCCTCATAGCTCTCCTTCACCAAGTGAAGCGGGGAGAGGCAACTCTCAATAAATTTGACCACTTGCTATATTTTTATTTTTCCTTCAATACAATTCCAGTATTTTAAAGTCGTCACGCTCATCACTCGGCTTTAATTTACGCATACAATGGTTGTGTCGGTATACCCGCCCGTGAAATGGGAAGGTACTCTGGACGCTGTTAATCGACTGCCCGTGGGTTTCGCAGAAAGCTAGTCCACGGCGGTGCAAGAGCGCAGGGTACGGTAAAAAGAGTATGGATTGCTTGTGACCACGAATCTTCTACGTAGCAAGGGCTAGCAGCGACGTCGGAGTCCTCTGCTAGCTTGCCAATTGTAGGTTTTGATTCTCCTGTGCGGATCTCGCTCGCTTAATCCACCCAGTCCTCCTTCTGAGTCATTGTTATATACCGTGCAATCCACCGTAATACCAACAAGTTGGCTAAACAGGCTTGAAACCAACCACCGAACAATTGTTTGAAAAACATTAATATGTGTTGGTTTCACAGGGCTATTGCAATAGCAATGGGGGGGGGGGGGGTCCTAAGCAAAGTGTTGATTCGTGTATCTGTCTCTATCTGAGGTGAAGCTCAGGAGGTTGTATCATCCCTTTGCCGCCAAGCATCGCTAGTGTCTCATGTGATATACACGTGATCACAACATCACCACGTGATCACCACGTTCGATATATATTCCAACAATATGTAAACTTGTATATAAGCCGCCTGCACCCTTCACAACCTCGCATTTTGTGCAAGTCTATCGTTTTAGAATGGTGAGCATTGTGCTACCTAGAATAATCCATTGTCCGACTAATAATATATTCGGATTTCAAGGGAAAGAAAGTTTATCTATTTATCACTCCGGCCTGCAGGAAGTAGGTAGTTTGGTTGTGGAACGCTTGTATTGGGGGCCAGAGCTCGTCTCGCCTCACGTAATTGACCGATAGGCTCGTACTCAGGCTCGTGATAGGCCCCGTGAGCGTTGTGCTTGCCTTGAAGCTTGCCGTGAGCTTAGCAAGACAGGCCTATCAGAGTAGAGATAGTAGAGCTTCTCTATCGATCAGTGAGGTGTTGATCCGCCTGAACGGAGACCGAGACGAAGCTGGGAGATGCTATCTAAAAAACAAAAACAAAAAACAATGCTAAAAGGGACGGCGGGTGGGTGATTCAAATCGTCGATCAAGCGTCGCGTGAGAGGCTTGATGAGATGAGCTCACATGAGGTGGATGTGATGAGGCTGAGACATCTCGTCGCGAGAATTCTTGTAGATGAGGTGCTTGGCAGCCTAACTGTAAATAGAACAATACATTTAAAATTATCTCTCTCCATGTTCACTAATTAACCACCTCACTCTTCGGAATACATTCAACTCCAATATCTCCCACAATATTATCACATACAATGAGCGACGGACTTCCGGCCGGACTCGTGATACTGATGTTCTCGAGATGAATCCCACTGCATGTTGAGCCAGGCGAGCAGGTCAAGTCTGCCACAACCCGGCCCTCCTTCCCACTGCTCGTGCCGTGAATATTCAGAAACTTGACGTTCGTGATGTTAACCTTGGAGGGGTAAGCCGCGCACGCAGTGTCATTGATGTTAAAGTAGCATTGGTCAAGGACTACAGGATTGTCAGTGTTCTCGATGTGGATGTCCTTATAGGTGATGTTGTCAATGTATCCGTATCCGACGTTGGGGCCAGCCCAGGCCTTTAGGCGCGCACCGTTCTGGCCATTGAGAAGGGTTACATTCTCGATCCAGGCGTTGGAGATGTAGTCTTTGACTCCAGGGTATTGGCCAATGCTGCCCATGCTGACACCGTGAGTGCCGTTGCACCATAAGTTTTTAACAAAAATATTGGTGGTATTGGGCTTGGGAGAGAAACAATCGTCGCCGACGTTGACACGCGTGTTGGTCACGGTTAGCCCGTCGACGTTGAGAGAGTCGAAGCCGTCGGTGTTCTTCGGAAGAGACTGCAATGAGGCATGTTAGCGGGGGCTAAAGATAAGGGCTATTGAAGATAGGTAGGAACGTACAGAGACATTTGTAGAAACAGCATCGATGTAGACATCGTCGAAGATAACATTCTTAGTCCGAACAAAGAACGTCGTCCAACACGGCGAGTCCTTGAGATGGAGACCCGTAACCTCAATGTTGGTAGCATTGTCGGTGAGGAAGAGGATTGGGCGGTAGTATTTGTTGTTTGGGTCGAGAATTTCGGCGCCAGAGAAGCCGTCCCACCACGCTTGGCCGTTGCCATTGATCAAGCCAGAGCCATATATCTTGATGTCCCTAGAAAATGGTCAGCATGATTGCTGGATGGCAGACTACTCACGACTGACTCACTTTCCGCCCCAGACCCAGAAGGTAATACTCTTTTGAAAATCATAGTAGAAGTTATTCGCTTGCCAGTACTCGATATCGTTTGTGAACTTCAGCTCTCGTCAGTTCAATGCTAACGCTTCATTCTAGAACGCTGATCTAACCTTCAGCTCGCCGTCCAACTTCACATACACATCGTTGAGGAAGGTCAAGTCCAACTTCTTCCCGATCACGTACTTTTTCTTCTCCTCCAGATGAACGAGGCCGCCATGGTTGGCTTTCTTCAGAGCCCAGAGAAAGTCATCGCTGATGTCGTCTCGGTCATGCTTGGAGCTGCGAATCGTGATCTTTTTTCGATCCTTCTCCAGCGCGTTTCCCCAATTGTCCTTCTTCTTGTTGCTGAAAGACGAAGGGATGCGGGAACGTAAAGAGGATCGGGCCAGCGTTACTGATGCACCGACGGGGATATACTCATTCTCAACTGCAATGACGGAGGCGGAGGCCAAAGCAGAGAGAAGAGGGACGAGTGAAAGAGTGGACAGCTTCATGACGGCGGGCTACGTTGCAGAATTGAAAGAACGAAAACCTAGCGCTGGTATTCTGCACATGGAACCTCAAGGCGTCTTAAATACCAAGAAGTGTCGTTCCAAATTTCCATTTCGTTGCTCTTCAACGTTGCGTACCTGGTATGAGACAAATTACTCCGTCTTGGAACCGGGTTCTCGGAGCGAAACATGTGTTCATCACTTACACGAACGCGGGGAAATAAGCTCAATTACCACTAGCCCCAGGCCCCCCCACAAAGCTTGGGGTAGAATACCGTTGGGACCCTGGCGTGCTTTTGTCGTTGGTGGGCTTTTCAACACAAGTTCAGTTTCCGCCAATCAAGACAGGGAACCATCCGGCCTAGCACGTTCTTGCTCCGACCGCAGATCTTCTTTCTCCAACATGCAAGTGATCACTCGCGGCTAGCATGTCATGCAATTCAAAAGGGAGAGCTTGAAGAGACTTTACTTCTGGGTCATTTTTCTCTGCGTCACGGAAGGTGGATTTAAGAATGATCAATAGCGATGCAGCCACGAGGCCCAAGACTACAGCAAACAATCAAAGCTTAGGTACCAATTGATATTTTCATAGAGGTCTTCGACAGCTTTGAGGCCGGCGAATGCTATAATCACATACGGTGAGAACGTGAGGCAAATACTAGCCCTCGATGGTTCAAGTTCGAAGCATCTACCACAATGATATAGGCCCAACGGCTATCGACCAAACCGCGGCTATGTAACGACACCCTTCACTTCATTCAATTTCTCTAGAAGTGCGTCTTCTATCGCGGAAAGGTGAGAGGGTCTGGTGTTCATGCTAGCCATAAGGTACAGTACATTTCCCAGAACCCGAGAATGCACGCGAGTCTTACCCTCCGCAACATCGTTGAGAAGAGCATCGCGGAGGCCAGTGGCAGCGGTTGAGGTGTAGCCTTGCCAACAATTAGCTTTAATTCGGATAGAGGAGGGAAGGGATAGCACTAGCGGCTTACCAAACCCAGACTTATCGACAAGCGAAACCGCCAGTACAGACCCGAGAGCTATCACGCTATGTACACGCGGGTGATTCGAGAGCTGCATGACGGTTTTCTTCGACCACATACTCCAAGTCCCCTTTTCATCTTCTCGGAGCATATGAGAGGCGGTCTTTGAAGCCTCCGCAGCCGGGGTTGTCCACGACTTCCGGTACTGTTCCCAAAGGCCTGCATGGGAGAGGGTTTGCATCTGGACCAAGGATGTATTGGCGACGTGACATCCAATGGGATGCGCCGTGTAGCTGTGGCCATGCAGAAGTGCGTCGGACTTTTCATCACCCCAGAAGGCTTGGAAGATGCTGTCACTGGCGAGGGTAACGCTTAGCGGGAGTAAGCCGCCCGTGAGTAGCTTCGCGTGCACCGAGATATCGGGGTGGGTCTGGAGGAATGAAGCCGCACTGAAGCGACCCAAACGGTAGAGACCTGTAAATACTTCGTCGAAGACGACGGGAAGTCCGGCCCAGCTGTTGCGATCTTCAGGTATGCTGGAAGCTGATGCGAATTCGTATCTGCGAACGACTCGAACTAGGCTCTGTTGGAACAGGGGGTCCCTGGAGGAATCGTCAGAACGATGAAAATGTTGATGGTGCTTGGAAAAGCTTACACAAGGATCATACCGCCAGCTCCTAGAATCACTGGTTCCATGACGAGAGCACCAAACTTCTTTCCCTTTTGTTTCACAAGCGCATTTAAAACACGTTCGATGTAATTCTCATATCGTGGAGAATAACCTCGCGTCTCCAGATCGAAGACATCATTCAGGTTCTCAAAGTACTCTGTAGGGCCGAAATCTTCGTGCATATTTGCGGGGGGCTCAACGAACCATCTTCCCTTGCTCATCTTGACTGTTGGAAAGTCGAACCAGTAGCCACGGCCTCGATACCAGTCAACTTTCTTATTATAGACACATGGCTCCGATGCATCCATAGCGCCTATTGTGTCGCCGTGATAACTCCCTTTCAGGCCAAGAACCCAGATATCCTCGGCAGATCCGTCCCAGTCGTACCTTTTGCAGGCGGCTCTCAAGGCCATCTTGATACCTACTTCAACTGCTGTGCTCCCATCATCCGTGTAGAATACCTTGGTAAGACGAGGGTTCTTCATGCCCTTCAGAAGTCGTTCGGCGAGTTTCAGTGCTGGTTCGTGAGCGGCTCCAGCGAACATGACGTGGCCATACCTCCCAGCTGCATATGCGGCGGCTAGAGAGAGCTGGGGGTTGCCATGGCCAAGACCTTGAGTCCACCACGATGCAGAGCCGTCGAAGGCGGGAAACAATAAGGAGCTTTCTGCTTTCTGTTCAACGCTTTGCATTGAATCCCACGTATGTTTCACCTGGAAGTAGTCACCATACGCGGAGTCGAAGCTCAGGATATCGTCCGGCCTCTCAATGCTTTTGTGTTGGGTAAATGGATGCCAGATGACTTTTTTAGTATGACTTGACAAGCTTTTCATATTCTTCAACCGTTTAGTATGCTGGTCTACGATTTGTCCAGCAATTGCGTACGTCGGCCCCGCTGTGCTTGTTTCCTCATAATAAGCTTTCATCTTCGCAATCTCTTCTTTTGTTGTACATTTCGCTACGTCTGGAATCCATGGCAATTCGAAGCAAGAGATGCGCATTTCGCTAAAGTAGTCTCTGAGATATTTAGAATTCTCGTATTTTCCTCCGTCATCAAAGCAGATGACGGCATCCACGTCGTACCCTCGAATAAGCAACGATTCGCACGCCGAAATTGTAGAAGCAATGCCTCCGAGTCGATGGTCACCGACGAGTACTACAGGTAGACGCATGGGCCGGAAGATGTCGGCCTGAGGAGTACCAGACGGACCTGGACTTAGGACGCCGCCCGCAGTCTCAACTATAGTAACGCCCATCTCGCCTCTAGCCATCGAATATGAGCGGGCGTTGGACTTGAGCTTGGCATAGAGCTTTTGCAAGAGGAGATCATCGGGGGGCTATGAGAATGTCAATACGGTTCTGAGGTAATACAAGACTGTGGAACTGACGACAAATTTCCCGCTGCGAGCCGCAATATGCGGACTCACGGGCTCTGTATACTGGAACAAAGTGGAAACGGGATGATTGGCGTATCGATGCACATATCTGTCTCAGCATTAGTACATCCGACTCTACGAAGAAGACGATTTTATGGTGAGCAACGGACTTCTCATCAGCCTCATCACTCGGCCCCGTAGAAACGGGCTTGATGTAGTGCACGCCCCATCTTGTATTTCCTCTCCGCCTTGAGAAGTGTTTCCCGAGAAGCGTGGAAACAACCGTTTTTCCCACACCCGTGTTCGCACCGTAGACCTGGACGGCAATGAGATTTTGCCATAGCCCTCCCGGGACTCTCGTCATTGGTAAAAGAGTGGATGCGGCGCAATGCCGAAGTACGCAGCGAGATGGTGTTGATGTGGAAACGCTGGTTGGCCCTCGCAAGGTTCAAATTGACTTGTCACACTAAATCAGCGGATAGATGTCTGTTCTGGGCCTCTTCGAGGTCATCAGATTTCTCCCGGGCTATCTATCCAGACGTAGGGTACAAACAATGAACAAAGGAGACACAATTACGTTATCTTGACTGAAAATTGGTCAAACCCCTCTAACTGCCTCTGTTTTCTATATTTTCGGAGACTTCAATTGATGAGCACGCTAGCAGCTTAGCGTAACTTTGAGTTTACGCGAACCCTTGCTTCTAACCCATCACGGCCATGTACCCGCACCCTCCAGCCGATCATCCAAAACTCGGAGCAACCCTCAAGTGGAAAATCAGAAAGAGATGGGAAACACCGATGAGGAGCCCCCTCTGGAAAAGGCCCTCCGAGCCCTTCTCGACCGCCGACGCACCCAATCCACCCTCCGGCACCTGACCCTCTCTCCCTCCCAACAGGTAGACTTCTCCTCCAACGACTTTCTCTCCCTCTCTACCTCTCCGATCCTGCGCGCCGCTTTACTCCAGGAACTCTCAACCTCAAAACTACCAATTGGCAGCGGGGGCTCGCGACTCCTGGACGGAAATTCCCAATATGCAGAAGACCTCGAGCGGACCATTGCTGCGTTCCATCGTGCACCTTCTGGATTGCTTTTCAATTCCGGGTTCGATGCGAATGCGGGTTTCTTTGCTTCCGTGCCGCAGCCGAGCGATGTAGTGGTGTATGATGAGCTGATTCACGCGAGTGTGCATGATGGGATGAGGCTTTCGAGGGCGGCAAAACGGATTCCGTTCGCTCACAATTGTGCGGCCGACTTACGGAGAGTACTCTTGTCATGTTTGCGGGAATCTGAAACGTTAAGAGAAGGGAAGAGTCACGTCATCGTCGCTGTAGAAGCTGTGTACAGCATGGATGGTGATCTTGCACCTCTCCAGTCTATTGTCGAGGTGGTAGAGGACACGTTGCCGCAAGGTGGAGGGTACGTTGTAGTTGATGAAGCGCATTCTACGGGAGTCATTGGACCAAATGGACGGGGACTGGTGTGCGAATTGGGCCTCGAAGACCGGATATTCGCTCGACTGCACACCTTTGGGAAGGCCTTGGCGTGTAACGGGGGTGAGATACCTCCCTTTTCTACACACACTATATTGGTACTTATCCTCGTCGTAGCAATTATACTCGGCTCCGAGGTTCTCAGACACTACTTGATCAACTACGCACGGCCGCTAATCTATACAACATTCATGTCCTATCCATCTTTAGCCGCTATCCACGCCTCGTACAGTCTACTCATGCATGGCCACACAGTGCAGCTGGCATCACACCTCCGCCATTTGATCCAAACACTCTTTGTGTGCCTCAACTCAGCGAACCCAGCATTCAGCAACCTTGTTACTATCCCTGCAACATGTCCTAACTCGCCGATCTTCTCCATCCAAGTCGCGGAACCAAAGATTCTAGCCAAGTTCTTGCAAGTAAGGGGAATGATGGTGCGAGCCGTTGTGCCTCCCACGGTACCAGAAGGAACTTCAAGAGTGAGGGTGTGCCTGCATGCTGGTAACACCCAGGAAGAAATTAGGAGGTTGGTCGCAGACATGGAAATATGGGCGCTCTCGCAGGCTCAAGCTGGAACGGAGAAGAGAGGTGAAAAAAGTACGGTCATCGTAAGCGCACGGCTCTGACAACTTCTGTATTTACATAGCAGATGACAGCCACGTGGTGCTATGGCATCTGTGTTTGCCCCATGGCGAATATATAAAAGCAATGTGTACATCAAATATTCACGCGAGCGTGCGTTCGAGACCCTTGGCTTTCTGTAAAGGCGGAATCAACCTCAGCCGTTTCCGCAACTTCTTGCTGCCCTTGAAGGATCTCGTTACTCTCCATGGGCCGCAATCCCCACCTGTCAAACATTGCCTTGTCTTCCTCCCAGCCATTGCACGCAGTGGTCAGCATCTTCTCACCAGTAAACACGGCATTGGCACCGGCCATAAAGCACATCATTTGCTTCTCCTCGCGCATGGTGTGACGTCCAGCTGCAAGGCGGATGATGGTAGCAGGGAGGACTAGGCGTGCAGTCGCGATAGTGCGCAATATGGAGTCGAAGGAAATGGCCTCACTCTCACCCAGTGGCGTCCCCTTGATCGGCACCAAAGCATTGACTGGAAACGATTCAGGATGAGATGGGAGCGTTGCCACGGTGTGTATCAGGCCAACATGGTCCTTGGACTTCTCGCCCAAACCCAGTATGCCTCCCGTGCACACATTGATGCCTGCATCGCGAACGTTCTTAATCGTGGCCAGCCGCTCGTCGTACGTCCGTGTGGTGATGACGCTGGGGTAGTGCTCCCGCGAGGTATCGAGGTTGTGGTTGTACGCAGTCAGGCCGGCGTTCTTCAGCTCCTTGGCCTGCTCCGCATCGATCATGCCGAGCGTGACGCAGGCCTCCATGCCCAGGGCCCGGACGCCCTTGACCATCTCCTTTACGTTTCGGAGGTTGGTCTTCCGGCCTCTCATGTCTCTCCACGCAGCGCCCATGCAGAACCGAGAGCTGCCGTTTGCTTTGGCGATGCGGGCGGCTTCGAGGACGTCGTCGACGTTGACCATCTTGGTGGCTTTCAGGCCGGTGTCGTAGCGGGAGGACTGGGCGCAGTAGCTGCAGTCCTCGCTGCAGCCGCCCGTTTTGATGTTCATGAGGGTGCACATCTGGATCGCACTGGGACTGTGGAAGCGGCGGTGGACCGTGGCCTGCGGGAAATTTAGCTTCGCGTCGCTCACGTGTGGGGGAACAGCGGACGCACAGCGGCATACGTGAGGTCGATCAGCGGGGTGTTGTAGATATCTGCGACCTCGTCACGCGTCCAATTGTTCCGCGGGGCAGCTGCTTGCACAGCATCGTGGAAGACGGACGTGCTGGGGGCGGGTGATGGCGGGGTTGCCTGTGCCTGCTGGGCGACCGGGTGGACGGGCGTGTCGAGCACCGTGCTGAAGGAACGGCAGTGCCGTTGTGTGCGCACCAGGAGGCCAATGGGCCGCACGAGCAGCCGTTGTGCCATGCTGAAGGCGGAGAAGCAAGAATGATAGCGAGCGCTGAGGTGTTGCACAGAGGGAAGCGCCTTTGGAGCCACGGAGGGGAGGAACGTTGAGCTGCTGGCTGGTGCTAGCGGGGTCATTACCCGCCCTGCCATTGGCCGGTCGCGCACTGCGGGGCTTCCGCGCTTGGCAGGCACCGGGCAGGGCTGTTGTTGATCTCCCGTGACCGCGCGTTTCACTCCCCACTCCCGCCCCGGCTCGTAAACACCATGCCGATGGCGATGCGCCCCCCGCTGCAATGTGCCGCTTCGAGCTTCTGAGCGTCGTGCTGGCGTTTGCGCAGAGACACGCGTCCCGCCCTGGCCATCGCCATTGCCGTCGCGACGACTTCCCCTCTGCTTCGCCCACGCCCACTCCCCCACAGCCATGCTCCACGAAATCCTGCTCTCGCTCTCCGGGCACCCCTCGGCGCTCTTCGATGCCCACCAGACTCCCGCGCACGTGACGTCCGGCCCCATCGCGCTGCTGTCGCCGCCCGAGGCCGAACTCCTCGCCTCGCTCGGCCATCTCTCGCGACTCCATCGCCGCACGCGAGCTCATGTTGCCCGCACCGCCACGAGCCACCCGTCGACCATATGTCGTGCAGTGGCAACGGCAATCACCTCGCACCACCTGGACCAGTTTCAGCGCCAGGTCCTGGACGTGGAAGCCCGCATTCTCAAGCAGGATGCCTCCACCGTGGGCGCATACAACATCGTGCCGCTTGCCGCCCTTGTGGGCGAGTTCTCTGCATGGACCAAGCTCATGGAGTGGCTGTGGGAGATCAGCACCTTCATGGCCCCCGAAGCTCCCAGCAAAGGCAGCCAGAAAGTAGCGTCTGGCGCTGCTCTCATCGATAAGCTGCGGATCGAGGCCCAAACTGGATACCCTGACATCGAAAGCGCCGCCATCCATCTCGGAACCGTGGCAGAGACATCGTGGCTACGACAGCTATCCACCTGGCTTCTGTATGGCCGCTTGCCATCCTTCGGGGCCTCTGACTTCTCCATCAGCCTTGACAACGAGGAACATCTCTCCTTTGCCATCCATCACAGCCTGCTACCCAAATTCGTCACACGTCAGACAGCATCCTCGATGCTCTTCATTGGGAAGTCTCTGAATCAAATACGCTCTTTACCCTCGCCGTCAAAAGCCTCGATGGGTCCATCATCCAGTATCTCGGAACTCGAGCTGCTGCCCGTCCATGTCAACCATCTCTCAGCCGTTGCCGCTCCCATATCAGCAGCCAAGCTATCAGAGGCAGTTGCGAATATCAGACTTTCCCTCTCACGCAACCTCCTCCAGCATCTACTTCCGCCTGAGAAGATTGTTGAAGTGCTCACAGTCCTCCACCAGTTTTTCCTTCTGGGTCGAGGCGAATTTGCCATGGCGTTAATCGCAGAGGCAGACGAAAAGATTCAATCGCGACACCGAGCCCCACTTCAAAGCAAACCTGGCCAGGGAATCCAGGGAATCTTGCTGAAGGAGGGCGAGATCAACAGCACGCTTTCTCGATCATGGTCTGTTCTGTCGTCGCTGAGTGGTGAAGACGACCACACGGACGATATCCTAGACCTTGCCATAGAAATGGTCCACCTCACTGTGCAAACCTCCTCCAGTAACCGTCCTGGTACGCCTGGTCGCGCCAGAGAATCGGACACAGCACTTCCTGCCATCGCTAACGTAGTATTCAACGATCTGTTACTCTCCGTGCCAACATCCTTGACCATGGACATACGATCGCCGCTTGATCTCTTCATGACCAAATCAGATCTCGACGTTTACTCGTACATCAATGCCTATCTCCTCACTGTTCGTCGCGCTCATTTACATCTGGCACAGCTTTGGAAGCACAGCTCAATTCGTAGAGAATACCCACCCCCTCCAGGATACGCATACAGCAACTCAGCGCACGGCAAGGCCATCTTGAAGCGGCGTCGCCAGAGAATTGATGCACGAGGTCGAGAAATGCGGAAGGTTTGGGCGACATGTGCGGCTGCGATATTTTTCCTTGCCGAGAGCGAGGCATATTTCCATGGCGAAGTAGTTCAAGGGTCTTTTAAGCACTTCCTCCAATGGGTTACCGGTCCTCTCGAATCGCCGGGTGCTCCGGATCCGTCTAATAACTCCGAGGCCTCTGAGGAAACGGACAAGTATCGTAGTCGTGAAAAACAACATCATGACCCTGAAGCACTATCGCTTGCGCATCGTCACTTCCTCAGCTCAATTTCATATTCTCTTCTACTCACAGATCTGGCCTTCACAAAATCCATACGAGAGTTCTTTACCCACGTCGATGAGCTCGTAGCTTTCATCACGCGGCTACAAATGATACGCCAACATCTCGATCTTGAGGAAGACGATGGTGTCGAAGACTTCATGACGAACTATAAGCAGGAAGAGAAAGATGTGGCAAAGGAGCTCGATCGGGCTAGGAGGAGACTAGACAGTGATATGAAGTCTCTTATTGCGAGACTGAGAGATATTGATGGTGAAAGGGTTGGGTCTGGTCCGGGCTTTGGTATAGTGGGCACGAGGGAACAGGGTTACTACGAGCCTTTGAGGGTGGGCGGTGTAGATCGTCTGCTGATGAAGCTGGACTGGGGTGGTGATGATGAAAAGGACGATCATGAAGATTTATTATGAAGGAATGATACCACGCAGTACCGATAGAGGTACCCAAGATTAGCAATTCTCTTTCTATTAAGAGAACTTTCTAGTTGTTGTTGCAATACCCAAAACTGTATGGTAATTTTAACATGGTGTAGAAACGGGTATTTAGTGGCTGTTTCTAAACCTCTTTTTCTCAAGCAAGGACATCGACCCATCCGGTCTCTTTTACAGCCGACCAAATAAAAGGATGCTTGCGCAAAGTCAAGCCCCCAACCAGAAAGCCATGGAACGCAGTCTCAGGAATAAGCAAGGCCCCATCTTGGTTCGGACACTTGCCCCCATATCGCACGCTGTGCTACTAGAACGACGTTGTCTATCTCCCTGAAACTCCACAAGTTCATACTAATATTCAACCTTAACTTGCACCAACAAAATATCACGTCGAAAAAAGGGAGCATCACAGTCATGTCAATAGTTACCTGAGCGAAATTTGGCATTGGTTTTGCGCCTTGGAGGATAATTTACTTAAAGCCCAGATGTCCGAGTTGTGTGTCAGAGCCGTTGCTGGGGCGGAGAAATCATTCTTGCTGCCTCGAAAGCGACTAGAGACAGCACTCGAATGTACTGCTATAGCCGGACCCATAGAAATAACTCGAGAGCTGATACCGCATCTCGGTGAAGCTGAACTTCATAAGGTTCTGCACTGAGCAGCGCAAATTGATAGATCGAGTGTGGTCGTGGAGTTGGTAAAATCGCCAGAAAGTGACGTCAACCATCGAGATCACGGGTACGATGGCGAATATGATAGAGGCGTCGGATATACTGCGCTGTTCCAGGTCACCGTACAGTATCATCACAAGAGTATGGCCACCATGTTAGAGAAAGGGCTAGTATGGCAACGCTGCGCGATAAGAACTTAGAATATACACGACGTCCTTGAACCATGGTTTCCGCCAAGGGCTGTTGCTCAGTTGCTTAAAAGCCTATAGCCAATATCTATTCTGAAATGCACCACGCGAACAGCTTGCAACAAACATTCAACAGAGAAAAGTAGACATGACACCTATTGGTCAAAACAAGCACACAAAACAAAGCGAGGCCATAATCCTAGAGCAAGACCCATCCCTACTGTGATTAGAATCCCTCCGCTTCCATTCCTAACTCCGAAATGAAACCAAGGGTATAATCCTAAAGTACATACAGACCTGGTATAGAGCTGGTCCTAAGAAATGACGTCGAAGTTTGTGCAAAACTCTTAGGTTCCCAGATGACCCGAATGAGTCAGTACCCTGTGTGCACAACACTGCCCATTTTCGTGTTTCCGTTCGTGAAAAAAAAAACGACCAGGTAGAACATAAGGCAATGATAAAATATATCGTGAAAATGTTTATCTGCAAAACAGTTTCATAACCATGAGCCAAGTTTCTCGTGGAAAGAGAGCAATTCAGAATGGTCATAGAGATAGAGAAGGTGACATAGCTCCTCCATTCGGTGTTGAGCGGGATTTCGGAGGGTCGTTATCGAAGACGGGGTCGAAAGATCCAAAGAGCATTTTCCACACATCACCACCGTCGAAGGCTTCGGTATCTACAATATCCCTGTGTATTGTTAGAAATCGGAATTTTGGGAGCCCACTCCCATTCACTTACTTCTTCACTCCCAACTTTTGTAGCCCATTATCCAAGCGCTCGAGTCTTTCAATCCCTCTTGGGTCGTTTCCGAATCGGATGAATTGAATGCCAACATGGTGCTCCAATATTCCGCTCTTAGTAAGCCTGTTTACAAGACTTGCAATAGGCTCGTGAACACCGCAGAGTTTGTCGTGGCTGACTTCCCACACCCCATCCGTGAGGACGTAGACACTAAGACCCCACTTCTGCTTCTTCCTCTTCCGAGAGAAAAAGCCCTTACCTTGATCCTTTCTGCGTTCTGGATCATATCCCTCTAAGATTTTTCCTAAGGCAACTTTCATATTGCACTGTCCTCCGGGCTTAACACGATCGAAAGCCTTGATTAAATTCTTCCTGTCTTTGCTGTGGGCCTCCTCTGGAGAGTTGGTAAAATAGAGATCTATGCCGTCAAGATCGGAACCTTTCACGAGGTAACCTAAGGCATTCAAGGTATCTCTGACCTTTGTCCAATGGGAATTCATCGTGGTTGAGTCATCTATCAAGAAGACCTGCAAGGTGTCAGTGGAATCTTGACATATGACACTCATTTCACCAACCTGGTCCCTGCCGTGTAATCTACCAAGGTTTTCGTGACCGCTCAACGGGGGCTTGCTTGAATTCATTTTTTTTTCGGCGATCCATTTCAACACCTGTTCAACAGAAGTCCTTGGGCAATTTTTCTTCTTATCCATTTCAGTATCCATTTGATTTTGTAGTCCATCCATACTTTGGACTGATGCGCGCTTTGTACAATTATTATTCACAACTCCATTGATCATATGTTTAGAATTAGCTGACGAGCGACGTCTAGGAATAGGGCAACAGCCGCTCGGTTGGGATGCGTTGATAACGGGTGTTGGTTCGTCCTCCTCAGGGGTATACAGGGGTATTGAACTTGAGCAATGTTGCGCAGTCGGAGAACCGGATTGCAACGAGTGCCTACAGCTGGCCGAGGGACGAGTTTGTTGGTGTAGTGACCCATCACGAGGAAGGCTCATAGAGCTGGAGGCAATAGAATGCTGTTTTTCATCGCTTTGATGCCAGCACCATGACGGAGAAATCGGTGACACTCCATTGCTGTATGTAGATATCTCAGCTCTGAAGTTGTGGAGCGATTGCGGCGAACCTTGGCCGATCCTCCCTGTTCCGAAACTGGTAGGAGATTGAGGCGAAGTCTGACCAGTGCTTACTCCTAACCCAGTCTCCTGGTAACCCTCTCCCGGTGGTAATTCTGGTGGCTGTCTACGAACTATATGCGGGTCTGAGGAGTCACGGAAAGCCTCTGGGAAATTTTTATCATCCATGCCTTCGCGTTGCCTCTGCGACCACGCTTCGGCTGTATGTAAGGCTTTGCTGAAGCGTCGATAAAGCTGAATTGCATCTGGACGAGATGGTTCATCGTCTAGCATATCGTCGACGATAGCGACAATATCACCAATGATATGATCATTGTGGCGACGTTGCTGTCGTACGTGGAGATGCATATCCGTTACCGCGGTGAGGACTCTGTTGCCGTCGTGGAAGCAACCACTATATGCGGAGGCTCTTATCCCCGGAATGAGGTCGGTTGCATTTGTACGGAGCTTCTGGTATTGTTCCATGCCCTTGCTACCAGAGACTGACCATACAGCAGCCTCGCTAAGAACACATCCTAGGGACCAGATGTCCTTGCTAGGCTTGGCTAGAAGCCTGCTTTGTTCAAGGAATGGATCATGTCGACAATATTCGGGAGCGCCTGATGGATGTTAACCAAAATCATGCTCGGCTATGTTGCATAACGTACTATACATCTGTGTGCCGTGTGCATCCCGAATTTCAACATCTACTCCCTTTTTCTCCATCATTACAAAGTCTGTCAATCCGAGGTCAATTATCTTGAACGTGATGTCAAACTTGCTGGTCTCTGAATGCTGTGAGACAAGGATATTGTCTAATTTTATGTCGTGATGTATTCTGGATCATGTTAGTGTTCGCATACAACTATTGTTCCCTCAAGCTGGAAGTGTTTACCCTTGATGATATTGATGCTTCTTGTCTGGGCTTGGGAGCAGATGTATCCGAGATACAGGCTTAATGAGGTCCAACAAATTCTTCCAGAACTTGATTCTATCCTCTTCCTTTGTAGGTGGCTCCGTCTCATAAAGGAACTGAGTCAGCGTTCCTCCACCGACATATTCGAAAAGCATGTTATATGTCTGATTCTGTGTCCAGGATCCGTAGAATCGTACCATGTTATGAGAAACGTCATCTTGACCCATTAAGATTTTGTATGCCTCTACCTCTTTATGATGATAAGTCGCATCCTTCTGTTTGCATGTTTTGAGGACGTAGGTATTCGTGGTAGATTCATCACAGTCATCCTGAGGCAAAGCTGTTAGACCTCTGTTACTTGGATACTCTTATAGGTAATACTTACCACATCTTTGAGCAGATTATACTCAGGATGTATATCCACTATATAAGTACTCGAAGCGATCCCAATCTTTAAAGGGACGCGCTTGATGATAGGAACTATGGCCTCCTGGCGTAACCGAGTGTCGTTCAATCTACCCTTTTTGAGTGACTGGGCACAGAACTGCCACTGGGCTTTGAAGAACTGCTCAAAGAACTCGCATTCTGGCGGCCAATCCGTTGAATTTTGAAATGGCAAATGTTCGTCGTCAAGGCTATCAAATGGGATGAAGTATGTTATGTATACGCCTTTTCCGATAAAAACAAGGATGGAGAGCACAATCAAATACCCTTTCTGTATTGCTTCCCACTCTCTCGACTGTCCGGCCGTGGCCAACAGTGTTCGAAGTCGATCGTGCGCGAGGGGGTTTTGAAGGATACTGCGGGGTACGATCTTAGGTTGATGCGGTTGATGCGCTAGCAAAGACCCATCGTCAACCAATACCATTGAGCGCTGGATATGTTCTCGAAAATCTGCCGCGCCAGATGGCTGGACTTGCGCAGCCATTCAAAAGAGACGCAGAAAGACCTCTGCGTCTTAATAAGAGAGCATTTGCAAAAACAACGAGGTAAAAAAGTTTCTATTATCTCTGTTTAAAATGAAAGCAATGTGTTCGTGGGCAGCTCGGCTGGCGGTGGGCTGGAGAGGGAACAGGTCGGTGCGACTCATATGTAGATATTGTGGAGGTCCTATCGCCTGCAATACGAGAGAGCACCAGGCCAAAAAACCGGTAGCCACCATGGCTAACTAGAAGAACACCTACATGAAGGACCAGCACAGCCACAAACGCCTATCCCAAGTGCAGCTTTTCTTCTCCACAGGGAGCAACATATAGAGCGAGATGAAGAGATCATATTGAGACTGGAGCTCAGATATGAAGACTTGAAGCAGAAACTAGATGACGAACGTGCAACTGAGGAGACATCGCAAAATGCGGAAAGGAGATAGAGAGCAATGATGCCAGAGTATTTGAGCCTCATGTTTAGGCAACAACTTCTGCATCGGGCAACATGGCGGAATATGCCTCGCAACACTGCCTTCCGAAACCACACCAACGATACCAAAGCGATTACAGTGCAAAGGGCTGCGCCTGCCACACTAGAACACAGCCCGAAAACTCAGATCAATGTTATTGCCCGACTAAGAATCCGCCCCACTTTTAAAAGATAATAAATGAGATCTTTTTGGGAAAATAAACCCCCGGACTAAATCTGAAGATTTGGAGGTTGCCAAGAGGAGCTATGATGAGCCCCTTATCGTTATTCCCTTCATCCCCATTGCTCTCTCAGAATGAGCGTGCAGGGAATTGAAGAATAAATAATCTTCACGCTCTTAATCACACTGCGTTTGAATGGACGAAGCTGTCGTTATCTTCCCTGCTAGGAACACCTGCTTTCTTTGCTAAGCGAAAAATGATGTACCAGGCCAGAAAGGTGAACGCTGTCATAGGCAAAGCAATTGCGAGATATACCTTGAGCCCGCTTAGCTGAAAGTCTTGCTTACCATTGCCGAATTTAAGGATATCCGTGCTCATGAATGTCTGCGGCCCTTTTAGCAGGAGCATAATGGCCAATGTTTGGTAACCACATACTGCTATGAAAGTTGATGGAAGGAAGAAAAGAGTGACCGAGGTGATGACTCTCATAGAGACAGTCTCCTGTTTAGTCTTCTGTGCAATATCGTGCATTTCGATAGTCATTGTTTCCATATGGTCTGCAGATATCTGAGCTTTCTTTGCAAAGAACTCATTTGCTTTGACGCTTCTGTATTGGAGAATGCCGTTCAACTTGTGGGGTCATGTCAGCAAGCATCTAAATACGCATAATGTGGATTCTTACAAGACTGTTTCGGTTTGCAAGCAAATGCAACAATGTCTCTGTTCTCGACTGTAACATCCAAAGATCTTTCTCCACACCCAGCACGCATTTATCAAATCTTATAAGGTCTGTCTGACAGTTTTGATTTATCTCCTCGGGGAAGTCCGCATTTTTGCTGGCATAGAGATAGTGTTGTCTCAGTTCTTCAAGAACTTCGGCATTGAGTCTAATAACGAGAAGAGCTTCTTGTGCCTTCTCTTCGATATACTGGATTTTTTGTAAATCACTGAATGTAAAATTCTCTCGAGCCTTCTGATCAACATCCTCCGATACTGCCAGTGGGAGCTCGGGAGGTGTCAATCTCTCACCTGGGCGTGACGTCGTAGGTTCTATTTTCTCGTTAGATGCCCCCTCTAAAGAAATGGTTTGTGCATGACTTTGCTTCCAAAAGCGTAGACCACCGCTACATGTCTTCTTAAAAGATCTGTACAAAGAACGAAAGTCCTGCCTCGAACTCTGGCTTAATTCTTTGCCGGCGTTTACCCATTTATCCTGGTTGCAACAATCATCCTGAGCAGCAATAGATGTTTCAGGGAGATCAATGAGAGTCGCTGTTCGTGATGGAAATATCGGCGAGAAGGGTTGCGACTTCGATTGGGGAGTTCTTGTAGATTGTCCTGTGAAAGCTCGTAATGGGGCCGGAAAAGATCCAGTCCGTGTACGAGGACTCGTGATGAAAGGAATTGGTTCAGATACTGGGCTGGGATCTGCGTCAACCTGAGTTGCCAATGCATTCCGAGTTAAAGCTTGAAGTTTATCCTCGAGGTCGTTGATATACCAGCGCCAATTCTCGCCTGACCAGTCGCATACGAGTAAATGCATTGCAAGAGATGCTGAGAATGCTTCGCTAAGTGATTCAATTTTAGACAACGACGGCAGAGCAGACGCTTCAGTGACTCGATCTTTAATCAATTTGTTGCCTTTAACATTGATCCACAACGACTTGCCAGTCTCAAGGTCAAAGGAGTGATATATTGCCGACTGGCGAATGGACCAAGGCAAGTCTGATTGGCCTTTGGATTGTTCCACAGATCGTAGGTTGTAACAAAGTCGAATCTCGTTCCCAGACCGGCCTAGTTGAGGTATTTCGAGGCCTTTCCGCCTTGCACCAAGACGACTCTCTTCTCTCAGACCACTAAAATGAAAATCTCTTGCATATTCTTGCTTGCCGAATGGAAGCACAAAGTCCAGAAAGGAGGACATCACCTGATGGTACGAAAGCAGAAAACAAAGCATGCTGTGTGAAATTTTCAACGAGGCTCGACTGTGAGGTGCATGGATGAATCTACGGCGGTTAATAGTCTTATTACGCCATTGACTCAAGAAAGCTTCCTTACATAAATCGACACTGGGGATCACTATTTTCGGGTCTTAATGCTTCCCTGAGCAGGAGCTTGAGCTCGCGTAAACTTTTAACACAGTATGGACGGAAATCTACCAAGCCCGGGAGCCTCGTTAGTATTCTGACCAATCTTGAAAGGCAGGATCTTACTTTTGTCTTCTCTGCTGAAGTCCAAAAAGTCAACAGCAGCACGCGACTCGTCGAAAAGTCGAGCGCCTTGATTCTGTAACCTGTTGAAATGCATCTTCAGGCCATGGCTAAGTGCATCATGAAAGGTGAGATTTTGCGGATACTCTAAGAAGTCTTTGCAGGATTGAGCGAGTGAATCCATTTCTATAGCAGAATTAGGGGGAAATACTTAAACGCCTTCATGTTCTTCGTTGCTAAAAAGGAGGGAAACAGTTTTTATACAAAAAACGACCCGGTGAGCCACCTCGCTGCCGGTGAACAACCACGTATAGGCTTTAGCCTTCCCTAGCCTTCTTTCAGAAGGCAGCGTGATGTAAGCCCCGACGGCAAACAGATGCGATGAAAGACATGCTTGAAACCCCAGCCTTGCATCCTTGATTCTTGTGAGGACCACAAGGGACTTTCACTACACTTTGAAGATTTACACGTCTTCAAACCGTAGATCGCCAACGGCGTCTCTTTCCATCTAGTATCATTGGTCAACAGACTCAGACAATTCATCGTGGTTACAAAAGCATAATCCGTACATCAGTAAGCTTTCTGGGAACCCAGAACTGATACATCCCATTGACGACCTTAACATGTCAATCGCCGAACCGTCGATATGCCAAGGCGTACTTACCCGGATGAGGAAGTCCCAATCCCCGAATTTCTTCCTGAGATAGCCTTCTAGGTCCGATTGTCTCAGGCGATACGTGTCAAAAGTGTCCCACACATACGCCATTCTCGGCTACGCTGAAGGATGCAGGACGCGATAATGTTCCTGCCGATGTGGGGTCTATCCAAGAAAACCGGTGAGACAAAGTGCTGAGGCTGATAGAGAGAAGTTTTCGCGGAAGTTAAGGCTCCGTTTCGGGATTTCTTCCTCATTTTATGCCTAACTGCTCAGGTTGGAATCCTAGAGTAAATGAGGCTCTGCTATATCATCGTAAGACTGCCATGAGGTCTCCCAACTTTTGCAAAGTCATTCAACAGATAGCAATGAGGCAACTGTTCGCCTTGCAGAAGGCACTCGGCTTGCCTTCCACCCCAGCCAATAAGCAAATCCAGGCATGCCTCAGGCTGCATGCACGAAAAGTTAAACCCTTAGGACGTGGCACACGGTACAAGTGGATCTGCGTCGTGTGGAAATCACAAGACAATTTTTGGCATCCTCTCATTGGTCGGTAGGCGCATTCCGGTGAAGGAAAATTGCCGTGGCCGTCTCAACCTTCCCATGCGTCCGTGTAACGTTGTAACCCCGCTCTATGTGGGTATGTGGAGGCTCAGATACAGAAATGCAAACACGAGACTCTTTAGTATCGTCCGATATGACCCGAATTTGCCTTGGTGGATATGTCATAGTCACGGTCAGATGTGAGCAGAGAACTTCGGAACCCTTCTGTAGAAGTGCGAAGTCTCCTCTGCTAAAAGCAGAAGCACAGCATGTGCTGACATTGATTCTTCAAACCTGCTTTTAAAAGGTTTCCCGTAGCCTCCACGCCTATAAAACGACACACAGGCGTGTTATGAACTCATCAGTCTTGTGGTCGTGATATCGAGAATGGGGAAATCTGGCGGGATGTTAGGTAAAGAGCCATCAGACCTTCAAACCGAGCCTGTATTTTCATCTTGAATTTCGCACAGTTGGGTGCCGCCAAAATCGCCACAGGTAATATCAAAATGATGCTTCCTCAGTCAAAGTGAGTAAAGTGGATCTAAAGATCGAGAAGGTTCAGGAAGCTGAGATCCTTGACGGAGAGAGAATGCAGCGCTGATGTTACAATTGACCGGAAGATGTAGATTGCATGTCGCAATTGTTTTCGTATGAAAGAGGGTTTAAAATGTTGAATATTTGCTATTCGAGTGTTTGAAGTAGGGAATATTTCTGAGGTGGGGTGCCCTTATCGATAAGAAACTTGTCCCATTGACAAAGTTGTTCTTTATCACGAGCAGCTTCACTCACACAATGGCTTTCCGAAAGCGAAACATTGCTCTCTCTCGCCCAGGCGAAAACGCCTCCTCTCTTTCTAGTTCAGCATCTCCCATATATCAAACTCCACCCGGAATCCGCCCCTCGCCCATCGACGGCCGCCCCACCACGTCCACAGGAACCCCCTCTCTCGACGCGATACTAGCGGGACATGCAGGCCTCCCTCTCGGGAACTCGCTTCTGGTAGAGGAGAGTGGGACTACAGACTACGCGGGCGCGCTGCTGAGGTTCTATGCTGCAGAGGGCGTGGTGCAGGGACATCGAGTGCACGTTGTGGGCATGGGCGAGGTCTGGGGACGAGAATTGCCAGGGCTCGTTGAAGGCAAAGATGAGAAGAAAGAGGGAAAAGAGAGGGCAGAGAAAATGAAAATTGCCTGGAGGTATGAGGGATTGGGACAGTTCGAGAGTGCTAGAGGTGCGTTATCTCGAATCTGTATATATCTATCAATTCAGGATTTTGGGTCTAAAAGAAGTGGCTCTAATTGTGCGTTGCGTAGGTTCCCCAGTATCGAATGGGACACAGGTAGACGGTGGTGGCGGAGGAGAGGAGCCAGCCGTCTTCTGCCACACATTCGATCTTGCGAAACGTCTTACGCTGCCTGTCGGTACGGCCGTCAATTATATACCCATTTCAAGTACGGCTCAGTCCTCGCCATTCCCGTCAATTCTTCAAAACATACAACACCAGCTCGCTTCTTCTCCGGCGAACACAATACACAGACTCGCCATCCCATCCCTCCTCTCTCCAGCACTATACGCTCCCTCATGCTCGCAACCAACTTCGATCCTCCAGTTCCTACACGCACTGCGATCCCTCCTACGCCAATACCCGACCCGTCTCACCGCAATATCCACGATTCCGCTGACCCTCTACCCACGCTCCACGGGCCTCGTCCGTTGGATGGAGATCCTCTCCGATGGCGTCTTCGAGCTCTCCCCGTTTCCATATGACCACATGCAATCGCTAGCAACATCAGGCGCTGCAACTCAGGGTGAAGAGAGACCGCAGGGTATGCTTGCCGTACATAAGCTACCCGTGTTCCACGAAAAGGGCGGCGGTGGCGGCGGAGAGGACCTGGGCGAGGACCTGGCGTTTATACTGAGTAGAAGGAAGTTTGTGATTGCAAAATTTAGTCTTCCTCCAGTGGAGGGGGACCACGAGGCTCAAGAGGAGGCGGCACACAGTCATGGCGGGAGCATGCCGAGCAAAAAGGAGCTGGAGTTTTAAGGCGATGTAGCATTGCGCGATTCATTCATCCTCCGAATCGGATCCCATCATATCTTCCATTTCAATTTGCTCCCATCCTCCTGCGCCAGAGCCCGAACCGAGACTGCGCCCGTAGTTGCGGCCAAAAGATGTGTTCCGAGGGTGGAAGCTGATGCCGGATACTCTGGCACGGAAACGGTCGCCGAGACAGGAGGAAACGGCGAGAAATCCGAGGAAGAGCAGGAATGGAAAGAAAAGCAATATACTAAGAAGAAGCAGGACATTCATTGTGCAATGGGTCTGGATGCAGGTGAAAAGTGAAGGAAGCGCACGTGCCGAGCGACTTAGCCATATCAGCTTAGTCACTAGCGCCCGCACTAAGTATTGAAACAAAACTTCCACTCCCGATAGCCTCTTCTACATCTCGGCGTCTCTCCATCATGATCCCGTACGAGTGAAAAGGTAAGCTCTCAGATACTTCCTACTCTGCCCACTAGTTACATGATTAATCTCCAATTTCAATCTGTCAATCATCTGACTCCTCTGGGAGCAACATGATGAGTCAAAATTTGTATTCACACTATGATCCACCGCTTTTCTCTTCCGCTTCACCCGCAATCTTTGCTGGCACAAAGCTAACGCCTCTCCGGCCTCAAAAGACGCAGATATGGCTCCGGTCGCAGAGCCTTTCCCCATTTCCTGCATTACAGGTCGCTACCTGCTATTCGATATTGACGCCATCAGCCATGCGCGGCGCGAGCACAACATCTGCGGCGTCCTCATCGGCACGATCCCGAATTTGTCGCAGCAGAATGTCTTCCTCGGGGTCCCGCTTGAGCTCATGTCGGAGGAGGCAAGGGTCCTGGTAGAACAGGGACATGCGTATCTTGTGGATGAGGTTGAGGTCCATAGGACGGGCTTTCTGGAGATGAGTCGGGAAGATAGACTGGCGTATCTGCAGATGATGGACCAGAAAGGGCTGGAGAGGGCGAAAATGGTCAAGGAGAAGAAAGAGGAGAGGGCGGAAAAGGCCATCAGGCGAAAGGGACTCGTTCCAATTCTTCACGAGGGAAGTGCTACCATCGAATCGGACACTGTTGAGTCGACTACTCCTCCAAAGCCTGAGGCAGGCCCTTCAAGCGTCGAGGCTGATACGGACACATCGCTCTTCGGACCCTCATCCATCCCACCGACGCTCATCGCCATCCCCGAAACAAAGCTCGAACCCCAATTCATCACGCCAACGACTTCCTACCCTCCCTTGACCCCGCCTTCACCCAATTCAACGCTCCCGCTCCCCAAAGTCGCCCAGAATTACCCGCTGTTCCGGTACCTGCATTCAAAGGGCTACTTCTCGATGCCGGGGCTGCGCTTCGGATGTCACTACAGCGTTTACCCAGGCGATCCTTTGCGCTTTCACAGCCACTTTCTCGCTACGGGCTTGGGCTGGGACGATGAGTTCGATTTATTGGATATCGTTGGAGGAGGCAGGTTGGGCACCGGTGTGAAGAAGGCGTATCTTATTGGGGGCGAGGACCCGGATACGAGTGCCGAGGATGAGAGCATGGGAGCACTCAAGGTGGAGCCCGTCCGGGCGTTCTCAATTGAGTGGGCGGGGCTGTGATGTGTTCTCCTGCTGTTCTGTTTGCAGCAGCTGGTCCCGCCCGGGAACGAAAGGTCATGTATCGGCTCTCTGTATGCAAATGTGGCAATTTGAGCGCGTCAGAGTTGTCAAGAAGTTCCTTTCCCCTCTTGCTTAGTTTAGCATATAGAAATCCAACTACTTAAATACTCATCGAGCATGTTTAACTTATATGAGCGGTAACAAGACGTTCCATAACGGCTCCTTCCGTCTCCTTGCTAGTTACTCATAGCCCTTGAAACAGAACACACACAGAACACACACATCTCTCTACGCTATCCAGTAGTAGTAGGTCTATAAATGCTCATTGGAAGAAGTACTTTAGGTCTTTGATTGCAAGCGCTGGATAGGTTCTTGTTGAATTAATACACTGTGTAAAATGGCATCAAAAATATGCCAGTTATTGCCCCTCTACATACTACCGAGAAAGACCATGCAAGCATCAAGTTGTAGTATGAGGCAAGACGCTTGTCACCCATTCTATCAACCAGACCTAGGTCCCAAATCCTTAATCATTCGAACATCTGTTCAAGGTTGCCAATTCAAACGGCCGTCAAATGAGCCTTCTCATCCACCGTTATGGTCACACATTCAAAGCCATCCGTCTGTCCATCGACGAAGATCTCTGTACGCTTCCTCATACTCTGCAAAGGCCGTCTGAAGCGGAGCAGCCTCCTGGTCGGATAGTCAATCCGATTTTACCTTCTTCTCCGGCTTCTCCGTCCCATCCTCATCCTCAGCCTTCCTCTTCTCTACTTTTAGTATCTTCGCAGGCCAGAACCGATGCGGAGGCCTGTCCTTATTAGTCGCGATTGCTTCGTCAGGAATCTCGTTCTCTTCTCGTTCCAAATCCGACAAGTCCATACTCGGAGGGTTGAGAATCAGCTCGGTGTCGTCTTGTCGGAAGAAGACACGCTGCACGAATTTCATGCGGGGTCGCTTCCGAGCAAGACCGTAGCGGAAACTGGTTAAGGGAAAATAGCCACTATAGAAACCTAGATCGTCTAGGCCATGATTGTCGATGTCCAACATATCCCACTGGTCATTCTGCAATAGCTTCGCTAGGCCATCACATTTGCCCCAGTCGTTGTAGATGTCGCTAGGAACGATTGCCGTCAACTTCTTAAGATTCTTGAACTGAAGTGCATATCGAGCCCAGAATCCTAATATGAGGTCAGCACGTGTTTTCTGAGAATAATAAGCAGGACTGCTATGTGCTTGACTTACGTCTCCATCCTTTCATCTCCCTAGTGAGCAACATTCTCTCCTCTTCGGTAGGCCTTTTAGAATGGTGGCTCCAGCCCGCAACGCCGGGTACATCGACAGGATATTGTATGGTGAGCTCATCTACAAGAGGTGCGATCAGAGTAAGATTGAACCGAGCCTGGGTTGGGGCAACAATCTCCTGGCAATTGGGTTCATCGCCGACGTGAGCTTTGTAGTCTCCAAAGTAAAGGGAGCCGTCCAAGCCAGAGCTTGGACACGTATTTGTTCGATCACCAATGGAGATTCGAATGGGGATATTGAGAGATCTCAGGGTCTTAATCATGTGCTGAATTCGAGCTATTGCGTCTGCTTTGGGGAGGAGAGTTCTATTCGGCTCCAGGTTGGCCGGAAACACATCTGAGCAAAGATTGTCCCAGGATAAGATAGGTCTCCAGTCGCACATTTCCGTTAGCCAGCGGAGTGTCTCTTGTATATCCTTACTCGACACGGGATCACTTTGGTATGCAATTGCATTCTGCGCTTGAAGAGCTGCGGGAGGATGTGTATACCCTCTTCGTTGGGTGACATTGACAAGGAGGAAGGGATGTAGCACGATATTGCGTAGAGTATCAATGGGCTTGACGCGGACGTTGGGGTATTTTTTGGTGATGCTGCGCAAGTTTTGGAGCAAATCTTCGAAAGATGTGTTGACGCCCTGGACGACGTGTTGTCCCAATTGCATGTGGTTGCGATCACAGGTGTCGAAAGTCTTGTCATCAAACGCTTCCTCTTCATCGCGTTGATGATGTCCTTGAGTGATTCGTTGTGGTATGGGCCCAATAATGTCCCGATCGCGGCGATCTTCCATCCACGAACACAAGCCAATCTCGACTTCTGCAAGATGCTCCCATAGCGAGGCATTCTGGGTAGAAAACAGTGAACGATAGGGAGCATAGTCGTGCACCCTCAGCTTTGTCAAGGTTTTGGGGGTGTTGTTTACGATTCCATCAACGAGGCAGCAAACTCGTTGATGTACACTCCATTCGTTCCAAGTGTGATAGCCTGAATTCTTCTCGCGGATTGCAAGAGTCTTGAGCTGAGTGCAGACGGGAAAGATCATCTTTGCAACAGACCCGCCATCTCTGCGACGCGAAAGTCTGAACCTCTGCTTGAATCTGTAGTCGGTGTATGCATAACTATATTCAATGCGGGAGTGGGCGGTGAAGTCAGCCCAATTGGATACCTCCAGCTCCTCCAGACGTCCAAACAGCTTTGGGCAGGCATCAGCCAGCTGCTTCCAGGTCCAGGTCTCTTCCGGCGTCCACACAAAATCCTTGATGGCAGTCAAGTCCAAGCTGGTGACCGCGGGAAGGTTAGCCTGAATCCACTGGAAGTCGGCAACACTATTCCAGTGTGACATGGCCAGCTTCTGTACGTAGCACCTATTAGAATCATTGATGCTCGCCTGGAACTTGAGCCAGCGGTGGCGTCCCATGGACCTATATTTCCAGTCGCCTAGACGAATATCGCGGACGTCGTTCAGCTGGATGGGCTGTCTATATAAGAGTTCCCCGACAGCTTCAGAACGGGACATGCCCTTGCAGACACGCATGAGGGACCAGGCTGCATCGCGGTCGAGGTAGTCGGTAACGCACTTGAAGATGTCGACTGGCAGCCGCAGGAAGGCAGATTGCGGGACTTCGTTGTTGCTTATGGCTGTATCACCATCGCCGTCGCCGTCGCCGTCGCCATCGCCATCCAGCGAGATGTGTGGGCTGCACTCGCGGCTGTCGCCCAAGCTAGAAAAGGACAGCGACGAGCCTGCCATGCTTCGAGAGCGTGATACGCGCCCAAATCGGGGCCACAGCGGTGTGTATTGGTGGCCGTGGCCGCGGGGAGTATCGGGTTACGAGATGGTCCGCCACGGAGATGAGAATGTAGCACGGCGTAGATTCTAGTTAGGGAGGCATGCAAGCCAGGTCGATGCAGCTCGTCAAAATGCGACGAAGACTGATTCTTGGATGGAGGAGAAGTGAAGGAGGCGAAACGTGAAATGTGAGCTGTGATGTGAGAGAGACAGCTGTAGCTCTTGCCGCGAAAGGTCTCGGCGAAACTATTCGCCGGTTCCTAAAGGCGCCGTTTCTAGTGGAGCTTCTTTCCACCTTTTCGCCCTGTTCTTCGCAGCCGTGCAAAGAATCTGCCAGCCACCACCCACCATGTCCGACGCACAGCTCTTCGAAGAGACCTTCACAATCAACAGCATCAACAATGAAAAGTACGACCGTGTGTCGCGCATCTATGGCACCTCTGCCGACCACAGCCTGACCATGCATCTCGACATCAACAGCGAACTTTTCTCTGTGAATGTCGGCGACAACATAAATATGGTGCTTGCGACAACGCTGAATCTGGACGGCAGCAAGGACGAGAAGCCCTGGCGGGACGGCAACAAGGAGCCATCGCTGGCGGACGTGTTCGAGTATGTGTGCTACGGCAAGAACTACCGCTTTGAGGACGGGGACAACGACACAATGTAAGTTGCGCATGCCTTAGGAATGGGAATTGCAAGTACATTTGCTGACACCGCGCGCAGGAAGTTCTTTGCTTCGTTCGGAGGACTGCTACTCTACCTCGAGGGACCGTACAAGAAGATGACGTCTCTTAAGATTGAATACGTCTACATGCTGCTCAAGAAGGGCTAACCACAAAATATTTACGAATCGACGAAAATCTAGCATGGGCGGTGTTCGGGTTCATATTTTGTCAGTTGGCTTTTTTTTTTTTTTGGCATGGCGCCTGGATACCCAAGTTCGGAGTCGTCATCTATAGGCTGGGGAAATCAAACCTGCGGTGCAACCGCGAGACAATCTCGATGTAGTCCTTCTCATTTTCACACGTGAGGATCCCATGCCGAATGAAGAAATCCAGCATCACGAGTGCACAGTTGGGTTTGAACTCGCCCCGTGCCATTGCTTCCTTCACCTCATCCACGCTCCACAAGTAAAATTCCTCCACTTCATCGTCTCCAGGCTTCGGGATTACATCTTCGGCCAATTCCAAATCGTAGACGTACTGACATTCGGGCTGCAGCAACTTGGTTTCTCCTCCGGCCTTTTCGGTGCGGATGTGGTAGTATGTGACGGTTCCGCAGGCTTTTGCCTTGCCTCTTACCAGGCCCTCTGGCAAGGACGCCTCCTCCCCGCACTCTCTGACCAGACTCTCGTATGGCGACTCTCCAGACGCTATGCCCCCCGCCACAGCGTTATCGAGCATTCCACCGTATGTCTGCTTCGTCCGCGCCCGTCTCGGTATCCAGATCTTGAGCTCTCCTTCCTTTGTCCGAACATAAGCTGTCAAGTGCACGCCATACGTGATGACGCCGAACAAAGGACTGGCACACCTCTCCACATTGAAGAGCAACTCCTTGTTCCGCCCATACACTGCGTACAGCTCGCCCCTCCACTTATCAAGTACTTTAAAGTGACCCGTCGCCCTCATCGCAACCAGCGTATTCATAACAGCGGCCGATCGTTCTTCCATGGTACTTCCACCCATAAGATAGAGTATCCTGTCCTCGTCGTCAATAGCCCATTTCGGAACATTTCGGAACACTTCGACGACGGAGGGGAGCATATATCCGAGGGCGTAGTCACAGCCTTCGACGCGGAGCTCGAAGTAGGTGGCGATGCTGGCGGCGTAGAGATCCGGATCGACTTGGTAGTATGGGAAGCTAGATGGAGACAGGCAGACAGTTAGTGGGAGTGGGGGGATGGACTGCTGTGTGAGAGTTACCCATCGCATTCGTTGATGATGTCGAGGTTTGAGAGTGCCATTGCTGTGAATGGCCTTCTTTCGGCGTTTGGAGAGGCGGAGGAGAAGGAGTTAAAAACTGGGAATACAAGGCGTTACTAGAGCTTCGTCACTTGGTGCTTATCGATAAGATCGTAGTGGGGGCGGGGCAGTGAATGTCAATCTTGACGCAGAGCCTTAATGGCATTTGAATCCAGCCAGGTGTAGTCAAATCATCTTCAGCTTGTGGTTCCCACTGTTCTTCATTTACGTTGATGAATTCGTCTCAGTCTAGGTGCTGAATCTCAATATTCCCTCGCTTCATTATTCAAAAATCCAGCCATCTTAACTCACCATCCTAACGACACAATTATGGGCGTCGATATGGAGCAATGACTGAACCACGAATAGCCCTCATTGTTCCTCGAAATCACGTCAAGAGGGTCAAAACAGCGCTCGAAGAAAAGAATCTCCTTGACCGAACAACCAAGATTGTCGCAGAAGAGGGGCGTACAGGAAATGACTCTACAGAGCATCGCATGGTCATCGCGACGAAAATTCTCCTATCCAGTTTAGACTACCAACCCGAACAAGTTCCAGACGAACAAGGCGCAATTATTGAGAAAAAGAACTTTTTGGACGGCCTTAAACTCGGCCATCTCTGCTCAGAAATCTGCATCTCAACTGCACAGGCTGTTTCAGATCCCATCGATGCTACAATCAAACCCCGGAATGCGGTTATTAAGGCCCTATACGAAGCTTTCGTACTGCTTCCAGAGGATCTGCTGTCTACGCTAGAACTCACACCCGCAGCCCTCTCATCCTCGTTCCCTGAATCGTACTCCGTGTACAAGCCCCTTCTTCTACTACCAGCGCACGCCTTTAGCTCTCCGCCATGGATCAAGCTGCTTTCTGCTCATCAAATCAGCTCACCCCTTCTCGCACCTGTATGGGAGCATATGGCCAATTCCGTGGGAGCAACGCATGTAGCCATAAACGCGGGTATACCTTTGAAATCACCTACCGCCAACACTCGGTATCAAGATACCACCGAAGACCCTCCAGTGGAAGAGAAGCAGGATTCCAAGATGGTAGAGAATATCCTCCGCAGCCCTGTAAACCTAACACCCATTCACGGCTCCTTCGGCCCCCTTCCCACTGCCCAAACCCTCTTCTCGCCCACACCCCAAGACTTTAAAGCGGCACTATGGGTATCCACGACGCAGAATGGGATCCATCAAGTCTGGGCCCCATTATATACCATGTTTTCGAGGGGCAACATTCGGGAGAAAACGCGGCTGCTCTCGCTCTCGTCTGTACTTTCTTGTGTTTCAGAGGGAAGGGGTAAAAGGCCGGCTGGTGGAATGAATGGGGGAGGAGAAGGAGGAGGAATATGTGAGAACTTTTTTAAGGAGGGAAGCACAGCCGTGGACCTCTACGCCGGAATCGGGTATTTCGCCTTCTCGTATAAGCGTGCGGGGATCACGAAGGTACTGTGCTGGGAGCTAAATCCTTGGTCTGTCGAGGGGCTTTGTCGGGGCGCGAAGCTCAACGGCTGGACCACCGAAACCTTCACCACATTCCCACAGACGTTAGAGGAATGGAGAGACTGGGAAGCCTCAGTCTCCGACGTTGACTTCCTTATCTTCCAACAATCCAACTCGGAAGCCATCCTCGCAATATCGCAGCTAGCGCAGGAAAGCCAGTCCTTACACCAACGACGGATCCCGCCTATTCGCCACGTAAACTGCGGTTTCCTTCCCTCCTCCCGACTAAGCTGGCCCACCGCCATTCGTATCGTCGACTCCCAGCTCGGAGGCTGGTTGCACTTGCACGAAAACATTGGCGCGAAAGATAATGAGAAGAGGAAAGAGGAGGTTGTGGATGAGTTACAGGAAATTCTCGATCGGTGGGAGGCTGAGAGGGGAACGTGCGGGAGCTATAGGAAGAGGGTGAGGTGCGATCATGTCGAGAGGGTGAAGACGTATGCGCCGGGGGTGGTGCATGTTGTTTTTGATGTTAGGGTTGATGGGTTGAAGGACGCGGAATTTCTGCCTTGACACAAGAGTGAGGGGAGAGACATAAGAACAGCGAGATGGACGTGTATATCACACTCCGCTCTAGATCAAATAATGTACAATTTCATATGTACAGCGAACCCAAAACTTTTACACACTACGCTCTGAATAGCAGCACCATGTTAATGGCACAGACATGGTATCATACACCCTCCTCTTCCCCTCCAATCCATCCCACCCCACCTCACCCTAACCCTTCAATTGACCCTAAATTTGGCCGGGATGTTTTTCTCCACAACCCCCCTCTTCGCCGCCCGTTCCAGCCTCTCCCACTCTTCCCTCCTATCGTCCGCTTCATCATGCTTCTTGAAATGTTCGATATCCTCTGGATGCGTCAAATCCTCCTCCTTGACATTATCCCCGCTATGGTACTTCTCCCAATGGTGAATCTCATACTCATACTCATCGTCCCCATGGTGACCCGGCCCCATGCCGAAATCCGGCAACTTGACCCCCTCCTTACTCCTATTCTCCCACTCCTCCCTGCTCACAGCCCCATCCTGATTCGTATCAAACAGCCTCAGCACCTCAGTAACAACCCTCTGCTTTTCCGAATCGGTGATGTGCGAGGTCGAGGGGTCGAGGAGGCCGTAGGTGCGCTGGATGTCGGAACCAGACCAGATGCCCATGTTGTCGTAGTCGTGCAGCGAGAAGAAGGTCGCGGCGTCGTAACCAGAAATGTGGTGTTCCTCTACGCGTCAATTCAGTACGTGTTGTGTCTCCAGGTGCTATTTTAGTGCGAGAAAGAAGCAAAGAGATGGCGCTCTTTACCAGCCATATGGCGCGTTGCCCAGTCCGCGTTGTCGGCGACGACGATTTGCTGGTGGTCGCCGCCGCCATGAGCGGCGGCGCCGAGCACACAGGAGAGGAGGAGACATGCGCTGAAGGGCACTTGGAGCATTCGGTTCATGGTCATCGTTTGTGAGTGTGTGGTCACAAATACTGGGCCGGAGGTGAGGTGAGGCGACGCGAAGGTTAGAGACAGGGGTAGCGCAGGAGTACATTGTTGTTGCAGTCCAATGGAGGCTAGTAGCACGACGTCATTTCATTCACACCCCACCGAACACAGGTTTAAGAACAATTGATTCTATAACTAGTTCATGAATACAGAGGGTATCTAACTAAGCTATATGACATCGCGGGAAGATATGCGCAACACGATATAAGAACAGCTATAGAGGAAGGCTACGGGGCAATACCCATGCCTAACCCGACCAATTGAAAGAAAATGGGATTGCCTTCTACAGCCAGCCACCCAATACCTATCACAGTCAGCAGGTTGTTCAGAATGCAAGCGGGGTCCTGATACGCACCTGCATAGATTACGAGCTTTGTGACAACCTCAACATCGTATCGTACCCGAGGTTTGGTTAACATGTTAAAAAGCTCGCGTTTCTCATTCTCCTCTTCCAAGGGCGTTTGCACGGCTTCGCCAGCAAAGTCGGCATCGCTATCTGGAGGCGTGATGGCCGAGAGCTCCCGTCTCCCTGTTCCCATCATCTGCTCGTACGAGTGTACCCTGGAGGACATGGGTGTGGGCAATAGGCCCGGACCCAGTAGCGCCTTTCCTGTCTGACTCGCAGTAGGGGAAGCGCCCAAGCCTGGCTCTTTCGATACGGGAGACCACGTGGAGCCCTCCGGCATAGTTCCATCTAAAGAGCTTATGCTTTCTCTTCGCCGTCTATTACGGTACGCAAGCGTCTCGTATGCATCCGCTGCAGATTGAGGCCCAATAGAGATGGAGCGTTTGCGGGGATGGGCGAGGTTTTTTAGCATGTGCGGCAGGTCTGATGCGGGAGGAATGACATTGTCGTCGCCTTGGAGCTTCGGGATGCTGGTGTATTTTCTGGAGGACAATCAATACCGTCCTTTTCAGTATCAAGCCGATACTTACGAAGCGTTCAAGAAGAAAGCTCGCGGCAAATTGAGGCGAGCTTGTTCCAGCAGCCGAAACAGCGGAGGCAAGATTCTGAACATGGCTGGCTTCATGGTCGCTCTCCAGAGGAAGATGATGATCACTCCCACGACAATGCGCAGCGCGGCTACCAAAAATCCCATGGTCTTCAGATCGAATGGAACCGTGGAAGGAATGGGAAAGTCGAGCGCAAATCCGGTACGTGCATAATGCCATGCGCCAATGTTCACGCCGACAACAACACCAGCGAAAGCGATGCTATCATCGAAACAGGGACAATCGTCTGCCGGTTCCGGATGAATGCGGACCAGGACGAATACAGCCAAGGTCAAGATCACAATGTTAACGTGGGTCTCGTCAAACAGCCAGGCGTCGAGCCTTTCGCCGTACATGAGCTGGATAACAGCGATGAGCGCACCAAGATGGCTCCCTACAATGACGTCCAGGAGGCCGTGCATGCCGCAGTACAGTCTCCCAAACACGATGGACGCGGCGTAGAAGTAGAAGAGCATCTGCGCGGCAAAGTATACATTCGGATGGTACTGCTCGGGCGAGCTCCGCAGCATCTGGATGGCATAGACGGCCACCGAGACTGCATTGGTCGAGTGCGATGAAGGAAAGCCGTATTCGAGGGCGGCCGACCCGGACATGGTGATACGAGAAAGCGGAGGAGACAAGGGCCTAGGCAGACAGAGCATGTCTTTGAGGAATCCGCTCCAGAACACTCCAGCAGCCAGCATATGGACCATTCTGCACACATGTCAGCGTCCCGTATCAGCCAAACGTTCACGGGAGCGCAAAACCTACGCACGGCCCACATTCGTATATCCGCACCAGAACAGGATCGGCAGCATGACCATGAAGAAGGTGTGGGTCCCCAGGTTCGCGGTGAAGGCAAAGTAGGAGTCGAGGGCGGGCGTGCGCAGCTTCTCCTGCAGCAGCGCCAGGTACGGGGTTTCCAATCGCACAATGGGGATCAGGCGATTTCGCAATGCGTTGCGCCATGGGGGCAGCCGCTGGGCATCTTCTCAGCGCATATCAGTCTCCATGCCCCTCTGTGTGGGGGAGGGTGCGCAGAGCGAGGTGAACGCACAGTGGTCGTGGTGTTTCATGCCCGCATCGAGCCGGTCGGCCTGCACAGGCAGGATGTAGGCCTTGGTCGCGCCCGTGTCGCGGGCGGGCAGCGGGGGCGCATCAGGGTAGTCGTGCTGCGGACACATTGGAGCAGTCGAGGAGCGAGAGAGGGTCGGTCATGTCAGGGCCATGGAGTCGTGAGCGGAGGCGGCGGGGTGGACGGGTCAATTATTGGCCTGGGGGCGATCTGCAGGTGAGCGCGCCCCTGCCTGGAGGTGTGTCCAAATTTAGCGAGGCCGCGGGAACGTCGCCGGGCCAACCGCTGCCTTGGCACACCACATATTCCATCAACACCCGCCGTTTCTATCTCTACCCACGCTCGCCCGCGCAGTCTCCAGTGCCCATTGATACCACCCTCCACTCCACCCTCTGCCCTTCTCCTGCCTCGCCGTCGCACCCCATTCACAATGTCGGCCCACGCTCCCGCCGCGCAGAACTACGACTACCTCCGCCGCAAGCAGTCGACAAAGGCCCCGTCCATGACCACACCCGCCCGCAAGCCCGTCCGCACACCCAGCGAGCGCAACAGCAATGGCACCGTGAGCTCATACGCGACCACAGAGACGCGAGACACGGCCATTACAGAGCCGCCCATGTACTCGAAAAAGCTCGTCGTCGTCGGCGACGGCGGGTGCGGCAAGACATGTCTGTTGATCAGCTACAGTTCCGGCAACTTTCCAGAGGTATGATGGCCTGCGCATGCCTACACACAATCAACGCTTATGCTGATCCTGCGCAGAAATACGTCCCCACCGTCTTCGAGAACTACATCACGCACACCCCACACCCGCCCACAGGCAAGATGGTCGAGCTTGCCCTCTGGGACACGGCCGGACAGGAGGAGTACGACCGACTGCGGCCGCTGTCCTACCCCGAAACCGACATCCTCTTCGTCTGCTTCGCCATCGACTGCCCCAACTCGCTCGAGAATGTTGTGGACAAGGTGAGCCAGCCCCGTGCTCGCATCCTCTGCGTCCGTTTGCTGACAGCCACAGTGGTATCCCGAGGTCCTGCACTTCTGCCCCACCACCCCCATCATGCTACTTGGCCTCAAGTCCGATCTCCGCAACAAGAAGAACTGCATCGAGCTGCTCAAGACACAAGGCCTGACGCCCGTCACGCCGGAGCAGGGTCGCGTCGTCGCCAAAAAGATGGGCGCCATGTACATGGAGTGCAGTAGTAAAGAGCAGGATGGCGTCGAGGAAATCTTCGACATGGCCGTGACCATGGCCGTGGGCGACGAGCACAAGACACCCGAGGAGACGGGGGTGCCACGGTCCACATTCACAGGCGGTAAGAAGTCCAAGAAGCGCTCCGGCTGCAAAGTCCTTTAAGCATCTCTTTCGATTCTTTAGAGTCCGTGGTATGTAAGCAACCCCAGCCCGCCGCCGTCGGCGGGATTATCAAGATTCACGACGCTGGACGACACGATCGAGATGCTTAATGACCATATCATGGACGCCCCTACCTCATTGAAAGATTCTTTTTCGCGCATCAATAGTGGTACGACGGTTAGCCACTACGAGGAATCCATACATACATGACTGGCGTTTTTGGGAAGAGGATGCGGCCCCTCATGGTCGCCAATGTTCTCCTCACGTCACATCTTCTTCTTCTTTTCTTTGTGTCTGTATTCGGTATATTGGGTAATTTGTGTAGGATAGTCCCGTCCCTGCCGCAAATGGAATGAATCTTGATCCAATCTCTTCGCAGTCTTTTGCTTTGGTGACGTCCGCAGTGCCTCTGGTGTTCTCATCCTCTAGTATTGGTACGTGGTCTTGTTCGTTATGCAATCCCCCTGGGTAGCATTCCATGACGCCGGGCCCGCAAGTCACACTTATCCGTGTGTTCCATGGCGTTCATCTCAGCATCGCCAATGCTCTTTACTTATGATGCTCCTCCACCTCGGTCTCATCCTCGTCCCCACCCTCCTGCGCCCCCTCTCCCCCATCCTCCTTCTCATCTGGATCCTTGGCCATCACATTCTCGAATTGACTCCATAGCGCTTCGACGGGCGAGAACTCGTTACCAACGCCGATGACTTCTTCTAGAGAACGGTTGAGCTTGTTTATATTCTGGAGGACGATTTCGAGACTCTATAAATAACCAATTAGCATCAGGACCCTTGTGTATGTATTATATGTGGGAAACGGGGATATGCGGGGATGGTGGGGTGGCGTTCACCTGTGCTATTTCGCCGATAAGAATGTCGCGTTGTTGCTCGAAGTATGAGGGTTCGGTGTGGGTAGGTAGGTTTCCGTTGGCTGTGGAGGTGCGGTTTTGTGCGGACATCGTGTGGGATGTGGGGCTAACTTTTGGATGTTGGAAGTGTTGATGTTTGGGCTAGGCTCGGCTTCGCGAAGCTGCCACGCGGGTGCGCCTTTTCCCTGCACACCAAAATAAGCGAGCGTCAACACCATAAATAACTTCAGCGTACCACTACTCTATCAAAATATAATAAAACCCTGCCAAACTATTGCCATGTGCAATCACGACAACCGGAAACCCCATGAATGCCCACCAAGGCAAAGGTTCGTGGTATTGCGGAGTATTTGCGGGCCAAAGATGTCACGGAGTGACACTGTCAAGGGTACTGTATCGTGACTGAATGGTGTCCTGGGCTTACATATATCAATCGAGTGGTGGAATTTGTGAATGATCCTCTCCAGTCGTTCTCTAACGTACTAAAAAGTGCACTCAGTTTCGTTAAGTGGCTTCCACTCGCATGAGACACGACAGAAAAGTGTCTGTATGGATCAAAAGCCGCGAGGTTTTCTCCACGAAAGTTGTGTCTTAATGGTCTTTCTTCCTGAGGACGCTCCGCTCCTTCGATCTTTCAACAATACTAACAGGTATATACTAGCTCTTCTTCCGATGGCTAGTACGGTCTCTCTTTCTCTCAGTTTCTCTTCCTCTCTACTTCTCTTTTCACTTCTCTCTTCACTTTTATCTTCTTTGCAGCAGGTAAGTATAACTCCTCTCTATTCGAGCGTTGTCTTTTCATTTTCGACACCCACTTTTGCATTGTCAATCCTCAACACCTTATGTCATACTCGACATCATGTAAAAATCTCTCATTGCAACCCACCGATACTTCTTCGCTCAAATCTGCTATGACTCAACGATGTGATGCTAGTGAAGAAACCTAAACACAAAGAGAAAGGATATCTGCCTAATAGCTAGGCTCCACCTCCACGCAACACGCTTCGGATTAACTATAGCAGAGGCGAGCACAAAGCACCATGAACAATGCCTGCGGGAGCGGACTCACCCGCCTGCTTCGTGATCGAGACTATTGCAACAGCCCTACCAAGTCCATCATGCTCGATAACCCCAAGGCAACCCCAGCGCCAGCGCCGGATACTCTGTTTGCTTCTCCTCCTTTGTGCTTGAGGACCAATCCTGAGAGCTCCGCCTGCTTCAAACCCAATCCACACACGTTCAACCTTTTTTACACAAGAATCCTCGAAGTTTCTCTCCAGCATTAACCACATTCGCACCTATTCCTCCCATACGACAGGACAAGAAAGAGCCGGCACTCTGTGTCATGTTGCAGCTACAGACAGGAGTATCTCATATGGGTGAGTGTATGATGGAAATGAGAGCAGACAAATATTACTAATTCATTATTCTAAGGATGCAGACATCGTTATGCTCGCTCAATCAAACCCAATACGCCAATCCAATGCATTTTCATTTCCCTCACCATCTCCTAATAGCAGGCTGCTTCCTCCTTCACCTCCTTACATCCATCCTTGCCGAGCGTCCAATCGTCGCACAGCTGATCACACTGAACACCTGGCTTTATGAATACCCTTCCACCCTGCTCCTTCCAGGGGAGTCGGACCTGGATGCTGTCGTCACCAGCAGCGTATCCGGAGGCTCTGTATCCATGACGGCATGCACAGAGATGCTCGCCCACACCTGCTTGGGTTGCGCCTCCGAGAGCGGTGCATGTTGTGGTGATGTCACAGCTAGCTGCCGCCCATGGATTGCAGGTTGGAAGATGACAAGCTCCCGGGTTCGGGGTTGGAGTGGGTGTTGGAGTGGGTGTTGGAGTTGGCGTTGGCGTTGGTGTTGGTGTCGGTGAAGGAGTTGTGCTCTCCTTTTTGCAGCTCGAGCTGCAACCGTCGCCGTTGTGGTTATTCCCGTCATCACACTCTTCGCCTGGCGTTACAATCCCATCGCCGCACACTCCCGTGCACTCCTCCCTGTATAGCTCACACACCCTCTTTGCATCGAGAGCCGTGGGGAAAGTATGGGGTTGTGGCGTAGGTACGCCTGGCAATGCTTCGATAGCCGGACCAGGTCCTTTGCCGAACTCGTACGGAGCGTAATGCATGAGCGATAGAGAGTCGTAGGGGCCAGACCAATCAGCAGCGCTGGGGTCCAGTTTGACAAAGTTGCAGCCATAACCACGGCAGTTTTGACTGCAGTCTGCCGGGGTACCGTCCTGCGAGTCCCACACGGCGTCGCAGTGGATCTTGACATAGTTGTCGCGATCAGGGCGCATATGCTCGTGATAAAGGCCCAGCGCTGATATAGTTGTTAGATATTGATAAGGCTTCGCTTGAGGGAGATGAGGTCCACTTACTGTGTCCCAGCTCGTGAGCGTAGGTACCAGCTCCGCCGCAGTTGTCGTCCAGCATCATTTGATTCGATAACGCGCCATATGCCTTCCCAATGGGACTGAAACATGCGAACTGGCCTACTGTCGGCACCAGAGTCAAAATATCATCGACCAATGTATCATTGGTAGGGAACTCCTTAAACTGCAACCACGGCAACATGTCGGTCCATCGCTTGGTTGCTTCAGTCCATGCAGTCAATCGCCCAGCACCCTTCGCAGCTTCCGACTGCCACTTATAAGCTACAATACCTCCTGGCCAAACATTCTGGCTGCGGAAGATCGAGAGTGAGCGTTTGGCATTGCTGTGCTCTGTGGTGTTTGCTGGGTTTGCGTTGAGGAGAAGGTCGGGGAGAGTGGACAGAATAATGTCGCCGTGGATGACAGCGAGTTTGGTATCCAGGCCTTTGGCGACGAAGTAAGAGACTGTTTGGATGACTTGGGTTTCTGGGGTGGAATTTGTGAATGACGGAGATGAGGGGATGGATGGGTCGAGGGGGATTTCAATAGTTGTTAAGTTCCTGTCGACGGGATCTGATGTGTAGTTTGCGGCAGGCAAAGGATTAGAGATATTCTGACTGAGCACGGAACTCGAGAGAACGGAAAGAAGTGCAACGGTGAACGATGAGGAAATCATTATTGCGAGTATGTATCTACAACGATTCTGAACTTGGATGTGAGGCAAAAGACAGGCCCGCGAGTCCTATCTTTATACATTCCCTCGTAGGCTTCACTAGGCACAAGGAACCCACCCTGCAGTGGCTGTGTCTTTTCGTCGTCTATCCAGCCTGCAATTCTTCCTACCACCTATAGAAGGATCCTAATACGCCACGGCTGGCACTGTTCCATCGTATTATTCAAACTGACCCATCGGAGCCAGAGGTCGGCGCAGGCCGGAAAACACCAAGGCTGGGGCTCAGCTGCTAGTAGACGAGAATACGATGAGGCTGAATGTGGCCGGATCATCTGGTGGCTGTCGGGACGCGCTAGCCGAAAGAAGAAATATCAGCTGGGCTTACTCACTGAGAAACAGACCACAATCAGGCACAAGATTTAAGCTTATTTCTAATCTTAGGTTGGATGTTCCTTCTGCCTCCCGTTTAATTAGTGCAGGATTATTGTAGAGGATCCATACATGTTCAATACTCCGAAAAGAGATAATATTCGACCGACTCTGCGGCTCTCCTGCAGTACTCCTATTTCGGCTCATTCGAATTACCGTGTCTATCACTTAGGAAAAACCACGTCTTTCAAAGTATCGGCCTTTTTCTTCACCGTAACTCTTCAGGGCTTCTCCAGCTGGGGGCTCTGCACCATGTGGGAAGACCCGAGTGAACTCGCCTAAAATGCCAGTATTCGCTACATCATGGCTATACATGCATAAAGTGGCGGGGGATGCCGGTGCTTTTGTTTATTGATATGTATGTTGCGGCTGAGTGGACGCCATGGAGAGTGTTAGGTAACTGCGTGAATTATGAGCACTTCCCCAGATTTTCTGATCATCCCAGTCGCTCCGATATTGATGTGTTGGTCGTCGTGCTGTGATTGGATATTCTTTGAGCTGAGAATCGGGCGGACAGCCGAAGATGCAGAACACTACTACATAAGCATGTTAAAGAAAATTTACAATTAAGGAAATGGCTTAACCCTTAGTGCCCCCGTCCCAGTGCTCTATATGTAGTGTTTTTCTTTTTTTTAACCGAGAAAAGGAAATGATACATCACTGACTCAATCTCATATTTGATCTTGTCTTTGTCTTTCTTCACCGCCGTGTAAAAATGTACATCACATCTCGACAATTGATCTAGAATTGTTGATGAATTTGACAACGGCAATAAGATGATTGACTTGCAGTCTTAGTACTCGATTTTGCTAATAGTGACTCAAGTCATTATCGCAGGAAAGCTAGGCACGTGTTATCCCTCCCGTTTTGAGGGATTCAGTAAATCTTGGTGTAGAGAATAATTGCACTTGAAGGTATGGACATCACTTATGATAATAAAAGACCAAGCTGCACGTCTCGTATTTAGACAAGCCGAAGCCTGCACAGTCAGTAATTTTTTCCTGTATCGTTATTGAGATGATGGCATGTAAACTCTGCATGAGTAGGGAATAGAATAAATAGATAGGTTAGGGGTTGTAAGCAGAAGAGTAGAGGAAATAGTATCAAGATGTGCATTCTGTGTGAAGTATGTACAGCTGATATATATGACGGACTGATTAGTCAGTGGCACATCCACGTGACGGTATGGTGTCCTGGGCTTACAGAGGTAAATAGGCGTTAAGACAGAGGTTTCGGAGGTTTATAGCGGCAATTTTGGAGGCGGAAAGGAAACTGGAAGACATTGCGCCGTAGCAAAGTGCTACTTTGCGCGAATACACCACTAGTACAGGTTGAAGGCTTGGATGCATGGTGCAGGGAACGGGTCTTGGTTTCTTGTCAGCTGGTTGCTTCGTCATCAATCAACGCAGCATATACCGGTATATGGGGATCCGAACACGACACCCACAGAACAAATGGAACGAACGCGACGCACCGGAATTCACGAGTACAATCACCATCAACCAACCCCCAACGAGACCACAAATGCTTCATCTGTTTTTCATCACACCTTCTTCTTTCATTTGGTTTGGTAGCTAGATACATCGAAATTGCAATAATAGTCTATTGCCAAACCTCCACCTTGACTCCCCCTACTTCAGTGCATTGTTGCTTCGGACATCGCATGGCTGCGAGTCGCCCTCCTACCCCCGTGTGATATTTCCATTTCACACACCCTTTCCTCCACCGCAATATTTCAATCTCTCTCGTGTTTGCCCCAAACCTTGGGCTGAGTATTTACCTGTGGCGCTCAAATAGCCTCCCAACTTTCAAATGATCATTCCGCTTCATCTACTTCATTCTCTTGATCAAGGACTACTTTGGCAAATTCGGCATGCATGCAGAACGACAAGGTCATGAAGATCAAGACCAAGCTCGACAACAATGAACAGCATCATCAGCACATGCTCTCGAAGCACTTGAAGATTTCGTATCAGGTGGGTATCGGGGTATAGATCATGACTGAGGAAGGCTGTATCTATCGAGGTGAGCCGTTCAAACAAACCAACTTGACATCATCTCCATCGGGAATTCGGTTAAATTTTCCAAACCATGTACTAACCATGGTTAACCACAGGTTACCAGACAAACCATGCAAACCATACAAATCGTACAAACCTTGTACTGTACCCTCCGAACAACAAGCTCGGCAACTAACCTAACCTGGAATGTACACGAATCAGACACCTGACGCACGAATCAGACCCCTGACGCACGAATCAGACCCCTGACGCACGAATCAGACCCCTAACGCACGAACCAGACCCCTAACGCACAAACCATACTGAGTACTTATTGAACACGTAGGACCTCTGGTTGAGCTCCTTCCGCAACGTCTTGTAATATTGTACCTGAGATTGTATCTCTAGCCTTCAATAGCCAATTAAGCCCTAATCACAGACTACTAATAGCCTCTTGTAGCAACACTAACAGGCAGGCGCGCAACAGGAGCATACTTAGGTTCTAGACACAGCAATTGTAGAGCACGTAAGTTAAGGAGACCTATTGTACGACCTATTGTACTGTAAGCAAGAGTATAATACAGCTAATGTACACAGCATGAGGCATCACACAGTGAACTTGAACGGACAGGAATTTCCAGGACATTGATTCTAGGCGACTTGGGCGGCGACAAATGGCAGCGTTGAACAGCAGGCATAATAGTGGTACGGCGGTTATGGCAGACGTTGAGACTATTAGGAGTATTTGGACAACATTGAGGGCATTAGGTGGCATATTGGCGTGGAAGGCTTGTAGCATGAGCGTGGCAGGGACTGAGGTGTTAAGATGTTGCACTACACCACAACGCCATGACAACAAAAAGGAACATGTGTATAGAACAATATATATATATTTGTGACACGAAGTCCTAAAACTATAATAATAAGTAAAGTTAACCTAAGTAATCAGGGTAACCAGATACTAGTATAGATTGCTCCTGGTAACCATAGCTAATCACGGTAATCGCGACTCGCCAAATGAGGCTCTCGTAATCTCACTAACCACCAAATCTCACTAACCTAGCTAACCATGGTTAACCATGGTTAACCACAGTAACCAGATGCTAATTTACATTTTGCCGATGTCACCACTAGTTGCGCAGTTTGAATCCTTGCTGTCAGGTTTCGCGATAATGCGATAGTATAAGGCTATGGAAAGAGGTCAACACGATGACGAATTGTAATCTCTCAGGAAAACTGAGTAGAGCAACAATGATGGACCTTAACGAAGGGAAATCCTGAACAAATCCTCAAGAATGCTAATCAAAAATCCTTTCCTACTCCTACTGAAATTCTTCCGTTCAATAAGCAGCTAGCGAAATGAATCACTAATCCAACAGCCAGTTTCAAATGGCACTACATGAGAAAAGATAACTCGTTGGCAAATACCAAGCGCCAGCACGTGCTTGCTAGAGTTGGCCACAGGGAGCCGCATCCATGAATCTTCATTCAATTTTTTTGGCCAGACGTCTCATGCGCCATCTCAAAAAATAGGACTTAATACAAACAGCTGCCTTCAATTTCCTTGCCTTCTTCAACTTGTAAGCATCAATTTGGTCCTGTTGCACCTCCCACTGTTCCCGGAGTTGTTTTAGCCATTGCTTGCGAGGAATCGTGTTTCCGCCCACAATTATCATATCCGGCGGAGTCGTCCCCCACGAGGCATGATCGAACTTTGGGAGATAGAGAAATTTGTGCTCCTTTCTACAGATAAGGGGATCTAACTCGTCGGTTTGTAATTTTTGGTGGCATTCCGAACACAGCTGCACATCGAGACAGTGTTTGCATGCCCAACAATCGGCTAACATGTCCTTCCATGTGGTTCCGCAGCCATCACAGGAATGATTGGAAATGTATGCCTCTGCTTTCACACCAACGGACGTTAGCGTGTCATTGCCTATTTCAGACCGCTCATTGTTTGCAGAATCTGCCTGCAACCCTGATGCAGTAGCATGGGCCTTTACCTCCACCCCTTGCCGAGATTGATCATTTTCGTCCCGTAAAGCAAATTCTTCGTCAGCAACGTCTTGTTGGGATTGGCGCGGTTTGACAGCCTGCCAAGCTGCGACTGCATCATTGTCGAGGTCAAGGACACCTAGTATCTGCGCGAGATATCCATATCGCATCCGTAAAGATTCGTTGGGGTCCTCAGGCCATTGATCAAATACCCGGCGCAGCAGAGTTCTCGCCTGCTCATTAGCTAGTTCACGATTTCCTTCAAGTACATGGAGCCTAACTAAGCAGAGACAGGGATCCATCTTACCACGGCGGAAATAACGAATGACTGGATGGTCCAACTGGGATAGCGCTTTGAGCCTCGCGACATAGCTTCTTGGCTCTTTTGATGGTAGCGCCTTCGACCGGTTGACCGTTTCCTTGTCCAAAAGACATCTGGCCAAGATGCGGCAGGCTTTGTACACCATCCAGTATCCCAGGTCAGAGTCCTTAGGCCTTTTGATCATGGCATCCCAGTATTTCAAAGCTTCCTCATGATGGTAATCAGATTGGCAGCCATGAAACATTATTGAGGCCTGAAAATAGCGCAGGTCTTGGATTCTATTGATCGCTTCTTCATCTTGCTCCACTTCGGTATTACTGACGGACAAGCGGCTGATTGCCTGTTCATAGATATCACAGATTTCTTCAGGAACTCCCACCCGCTTTGCTGCAGTCATTATGTGTCCGTGAAAATCGTCGCCGAAGTCAAGGTTTCCTAGCCAATAGTAGATATCTTTACCCGATTTCTTGACGTCTCTCAACTCTCTTAGAATATCGATTATAGACTGATGGGCCTTCGATTCGTTCCACATTGCGACCAAGGAAGCGAGTGCATTTCCGTGAACCATACCTGGGGAAGACTCGACATCTACAGTCTGTTCTAGAAGGTTTCGGTAGCACTGGGCAGCCGAGTCGTGATCTTCAAGTTGCTGATAGCAGTCCCCCTCAGATAAAAGCACTTTCTCCCAATATGCCTCTTTGTATTTGTCATCGGTATCGATGAATTGGTCGCGCAATGCCTTCAGTTTGTGTATGGCATCAAGTGCTGAACGAAAGTCTTTCAGTCCTTTATAGGCCCTGGCCATTCCTAACAGTAGGGCCCAGTTGTCGTGGAGGTGCGGTTCTACTTCCTTGTATGCAAGAAGAGATTCTTGGTAATACTCCGAAATGAGGTAAGTAGCACCTTCACAAAAGGTCCAATAAGGGTTCTTGGCGTCAAGCCCAGTGTGTTCTTTCGCCCACTGAATGAAATCATTAATATCTGCCAGTGAAGGTTTGGTGTCCTCATTGAACTCCCTCTTCTTCTCCTTGCGCACTCTTAGCTGGTGGCTGACTAAATGGAGTGAATACTCTTACCTTAGCAACTATACCGTACGGAATCCAGAAGTAGTCCTCATTTGTCAAAGTTGTACATGAGAACCACTTAGTTGCTAGGCGTTTCGCGACCCTTGCAAGAATAGAGTACTTGTTTGCCGTCTCGGTAATGACAGATTTGATCCATTCCTTCTTCTCCGCGTCATTCGAGTAGCCCGACATTGCATGGGGATTCCTGAGGATCTTCCGCATTGGATCCAAAAATTCATCCCCGATGACCAAATCATTCTTCAAGTCTTCGAGATTCGATTTCAGAAACCATGCATCAATTGATGCTGAGTCGTAAAGAACACTGGCGAGGCTAGACCCGATATCAGTCAATGCATTTTTGTCAGATTCGAAATTGTCAAACTCCTCCATGAACCAGCGCAAATGCTCATAGAACCAGACTGAAGCATATTGATGAAGCTCTCGAAGGTTCTCATCATCTTGGTATTTGCATAGAACTTTGAGATAAGACCTTGTGATGGTGACATCCAAAGCATTTTCGTCAACGTGAACATACACTTTTTCCTTCACATCTAGCGCATCGAAGAACTCTTCAAGGCCGAATCTTTTGTATTCATCCTCCCCACAAACGTTTTTGACAATGCGACTACATAGCTGAATTTCGGCTTGATTGATCCTCGCTGTAGGCTCCTTTTCGGATAAGACTTCGAGGATTTGGTCTGACTTGACTTTAATTTTACCGTATTCGTCGATAGTAAATAGCGCGGAGAAGGTGGTTGCAACTAAGTCCCTCAACATGAAGTTCTTGTGGAAGGCAAGGTAGAGAGCATTCCGGAGGAACTCCTCAGAACAGTTCCGAACTCCTGCAACCCAGACAAGTAGCTCATTGACCTGTCGAATTTGGTCTTTATTCAGTGAGTCATTGAACACTTTGAGTGATTCCCTAACAGAGGCGATCACATCGCCCCCTGCAGTCTCGATGATGCCTTGAACGTCCTGCTCGGTGTCGCAAGCGTTGATTTGGGTCATCTTCGCTTCGAGGTGTCCGTAATGGCCTCGAACACCAGCAACCAGTTTTTGTATGTTCGCATCTGTCATGACTACTTCAAGGTCTGGTTTCTTCAGGCAAATTTCCTTGATTCTGGCTTTCGCAACAACCTCAAGATCGCTGGTGTTGACCAGCATTGGCTGCACTTCATCATCGCTCAGTCCGTCCTCGCCGACTCGTATCATTTGGTTTCCAAGGCATTTGTAAGGGCCAAGTAAGATCCTCCTGAAGCTATCATTCTCTGGTTGATGTTTTGAAAACGCTTCATCAGTGCCTGACACGAAGAAACGAAAGGAGACGTTTTCACTAGACGCCGTGTCATGTGCGATGTCCATAAGTCTCTCTGCTGCCTTCGCAGATGCATCGTTGCCTTTGAAACCGTCTACACATATGAAGCATGTCCCGCTCATACTATCTCGCAGTTCCGTTACGAGGCGACCCCACAAATCTTCTGCTCGCGCGATACCTTCTTGTTGCTTGCACACATCTGCCACTGCCTTGGCATATCCCGGATCTTCGGAAGCAAGTTGATAGACGATAGATCCTAGGCATTTCTCGAGAGAATCATCTCTATCCTGGTCATAGTAGTAGTACGCCACAGAGGCTCGACCCGTGTTGCTTTCCTTTCGATACTTCTTTTGCAGGTCCGAGACCGCGTAGTTGAAGATAAACGTTTTCCCAAAGCCTGAAGCGCCTTCCAAAGTCATGACCTTGATCTCGTGTTTATGAATATCCGACCATTGTAGGAAGCCAAGGTCGTCCTGCTCCAACCATTTCCCGGTGTTCCCCACATTTTCACGCACCTTGCAGATATACTTGTGGTGATTAAGCCAAGGCTTTTTAGCTTCGTCGAATTCGAAAGTACTTAGAATCTTTTTTAAGTCTTCCTTATTATTCTCCTGATTAATGCGGCCATCCAATGTGATCTTCATCTGTTGCGTGATGTTTCGAGTCTCCTCGCTCAATTTTTGATTTTCGGAATGGTGTTGTGCTATGGTTTCATCAGAATCGTGGTGAAGTCGCGCAAGTCCCCTAACGTTCACAAGAATCTCGTCGATCTCGGTGTTCGTGAACTTTAGAACGAGCCCTTCCAACTTTTCCAGCGAGTCCTTTACGCCAGCATCTCCACTAAAAAAGAAAATTTCTAGCGCTAACTTGAGTTTTTCTCTTTTGCTGGTCGCTAATTTGTACGATAATTGGAGGATATAGAGGAAATGCTTAAGAATGGCGTAGGCGTGTTTTCGAAGGTGGATCGGAAGGATGGGTCCAAGTGTGTGGCCCTTTTGCTCCAGAAATCTATTCAGGCGTTGAAAGAATGCAACGCATTCCTCCATAAGAGTCACAAATCCGTCGAAAACATCGTTGTATTTTTGGGTGGCTGTGATGACAAAACTGATTGCGTTCCAGCACTGGCCGCTTGGAGGGAAAACGACGCTCGTTCCTCCTGCAATGATAGAACCAAATTGCTCAAGACCTTGCCCGACCTTGTTTAGAGTCATACGAGCATTGGATTTTCTTTCAGAAGCCATCTCAACCACCCTCTTGTTGACTATGTTCTGGAAGTTCTCGAAACTGATGCAGCCCAGATTGTTCCCAGTGACTTTCTCGTACTCAAGCACGACCTCCCGCCACATCTCATCGAAATCTCTGTCATTGTCAAAATTTAGCTCCGCACCATTGCGCTCCATTCCAGCTGCTGCCGTAGTCTTTCTCCGGTTACGTCTATGCAAGGCTGAAACCGTGAATCTGATGTCAGAAGGGATATGCTGTGGTGTCAGTCGAAAGAGGAGTGATATCTGAAGGGTTCAATTGACTCGTCGCTGTTGCCCGTCTTCAACGATGGCAGAAAGCCTTTTGTAATTGTGCTGCTTTAGTGGAAACGTGGGCGTAATAGCCCAGGCAGCTGCGATTTCGCACGACTTCTGACCTCCAAGTTGGAAAGTTTCGCGGTCGCGGTCGCGGCGGCTTCTGAGATTCCTGCATGACATCCGAACTTTATTGAATTATGTTGAGACTAACCTCATGCGCATCTCGGTTCCCAGCTGTACTTCTGCAAACGAACTCAGCATTTGGGGTTACACGACTACTTCCAGTCGCTGGGAAAAGCACTAACGATCTCCAATAGCTCATAAAAAGGCAACTGGTTTGCAACAAGGCAGCCTCCGGTTCAACTCCGCTTATGCTTCATTGGACAGCGGATACATTTAGAATGCAGCAGCTGAGATAAATTTCGCTAGCTCTGCTAATCGTCTGAAGTTCTTTCCACCCCCCTTAACCCATAGATTGGAAGGGGGGGGGGGGGAATTGCTGGTGTTACAACGGTCATACGATCAGGCCGGAGTGAGCTGATGCCACGCTCAACCGAACCGTTCGAGATATGGAGGCCGACCTTTGCGTCCAACCCCTCTTCAACCTCGTCGTGCAAGTGGAAGAATACTAACGTTTAGAAGAAAGTAATAATTGCGGACAACTAATAAAGTGTTATTGGCGTTTATTGTCACGATGAGAAGCGGGAGTCAATCGTCTGATGGGTAAAGTGTGTATGAAGAGTGTGAAAGCCGTGAAGAGCTGACTGCTCGAACGAGGACTATATATTCCCATGAAAGGTGAGCTAGCCAGAATAAGACATATCGCATGTCACGTGCTACGCGTGACTATCCAGAACACGTGCTTCAGTGCTTCACGTGACATTTATGCTAGGCAAGGAAGGCCTCTATGCGTGTAGCTGTAGCCTTTGATATCAAGTTTTTTTTTTTCAGTTCCGGATTGGAATTCTGAAAGCGCACCTTTTCGTATTGTTCCCCGTGGTATACTTAAAAATATCTGCAATGAAGGCCATTGAAATCGTTGTCTGGCCCCCTGGACGGCGAGTTGTCTTTTTGTCCCAATGGCCATCTCAGGATAAGGGGCTCAGCAGGCTGATTTGAGTGACCTCAGGCGTTATTCTTCAAATATTGACAGGAATAAGATGGACCGAATAATGCGCTTGATAGTGACAGGCCATGAGGATGTAGGAACAGTGCATTTATTCATCTCGTCAGAGCTCCGTTCTAGGCCAAAATGGGCCGTGCCTCGGCTACCAATTCACGAATACCTCTAGGATCTCTTGGCCGCCTAATGATTTGATGCACCCAGTTCACTCATCCGTAGACCCAAGCGCAAGTACTCCTAATCCAACGAACAATGATACCCTCTTCCCTGTTATCACGCCTAAGCTAGTGCTAGTACGCTAACTTGGCCGACTCGTCCTCCCACGACAACAAGACCATGAGGCTTAAGATACTCATACAAACTAAGCTACCTGTTCCCTGACCAAATTGAAGCTATGGTCTTGTCTTCGCTTAGCGCGATGATTTTCAGTTTCGTCATCGAACTGCTTTTCAACCCATTGATGAGCTAACAAGCGTGAGAAGAGTAGAGCTGGTAACTCACTTTGAATTATTTTAATGTCCTTGATTTGTATCAATTCATATCCTTATTCAAGATACCATCTTGCGTCTGATTTCTTACATCCGACATTGTAAAATCAAGGTTACAGAGAGCGGTAGCCCAGCAAAATACCCTCACACCAGCTCAGATCGCAAATGACTCCTATTATCCAAACACTATTTAGAAAAGCAGCGGTCTCATGCTTCTTCATATACACCAACAGACGGATGATCCCCCGGGATCGCATACGCGCTAGCACTACTAACATGAAAATCCACATCCCTCCTAATAATCATCTCCTGGCTGCCTGTCTGGCTCCTCGCACTATCCTTGCTGTCTGATCTCATAACACCATCTCTAACCCCTCCTGCAGATATCGTTGTCGAGCTGTTCAGCCTCTCGGGCCGCAGCCTGCCGATGTGATGTTTGACGTTCCCGTCTTCGGATTTTTCGGTCTCTTTATGGAAAGTGGAGGAACTTTTGGGGCAAAAGGGTTGCAGTTTTATGGCAGTTTGGACAATGGAGTGTTTGACGAGGTGTCTATTATCGGTGAACAAGGAACGTAGCCTTAAAGCTAGCCTTGATTGCGAGTTTCTAGAGGTATAGCGGCCAGAACTGTCACTGGATTCATCACCCATCCCAGCGTCGCTGCTAAAGGAGCCGGTAAAATATTGAAAACAGGGGATAGTTGCTGCAATAAGAGAGTATGAGACTTCAAGTTGCTGCCAGATGAGTGCGGTTGAGACAGCCACGCCGCGGTTGGGGGAAATATTGACTGTGGCGAATAGGACCAAGAAAGTGATGGCAAATGCTGAGATGCTGCATGCGAATCCACATATTAGTCGGAGACCGTCAATTTAGCAATAGGATTTAAGCGTACGGGAGTCGCAAAGCGAAAGCAAGAACTACGCGCGCCTTGAAGCAGAGTTCCATTTTCAGGCACCAGATGAGGTACAGCGGAAAACTGATCATAAAGAGCTCGGAAATGACATCGAGGGCGATTATCAAATTCCACCGAGTAGCCTCATAACATTAGCATACCCATCTCTTCGCGCAGATACGGGACCCCAGGAAAGACATACAAAAGCTGCACAAGTCTCATTCCCATTCGGAGGAATATAATTCCCCACATCACACTCAACACTGATGAGGGCCACGGCTCCTACTAGCCATACACAAAATATAGCAAGGAGAATGTTGCATGTGAGCCGGCAGTGCGTTGCGCTTCGTGCGAAGAGCCGTTGGATCAGGACGACAATCGAGCATTTCGATAGACCGAGCGAGAGTACTAGGAGGACCTGGGAGGAGAATGCTGCCCTCGAAACAGTGGCTCGCTCCTGGGTCGTCAACTCTTCAGACGGCCTCCCAAGCCCATAGTGAAGGGAAATGAACAACGCTGCATATTGCCCAAAAGCAAGGACCTGGTCTCAAGGTCAACATCTATACAACCAAAGGTTCAGACGAATATATACCTGAGCAGCGACTAGGAAGAAGTCGTCCAAGCCCAGCACAGGCAGTCTAAGGACTCCACGGGCGAATAAAGCAATGACAGTCAGCGCCAGACCGCATAACGAGATGATCCATATCACCTTATTATCCGTCATCTAGGTCTCACTAAATCTTGAAAAAGGGACGAAATGGAACACAGAACCTATCGAAGATAATCAAGGTGGTCGCATCACGATTTGGTGAGCGTCAGATGGAGGAATGGTAAAGAAAGAGGGTATATGTTCTCGTACATACAAAGAAGGAAACCGAGGGAAGTAGCAAATGAACGAACGATCGCAAACGCGAGCAGATTGTCTCTCTCTTGACTAGATCCACACCCTTGCATTTCACCCAACCCATTACAAACCCAAGAATCCTCATCCGCAAAACACCCTCACCACTGACACTACAACCCAAACTACAATCGTTCGTCCCCTCAATGTAACCTTGTTCTTCTTCACACCACTCAATCTCTCCCTCAGCCAACCATCTCGTCGCCAGCTTGCCCTCACTCTCCACTTTCCTGCTGTCGAATCTCCAGCCGCAAGTTTACAACGGAATAAACTTTCTCTAGCACCATACCCGACACACCGGACCCGTGCTAACATCGCATGTACCGATCTCATTTGATCTCGTCCTCGCATGTCAATGAAGTGTTGATCCCTATCCTTGGCATGCCATCGCGAACGGCCTCAGCTTCCTGCACGCCATGAATCGTTTTGCTCCAAGACTAGAACTTTGGGGTTGAGGTTTGACTCTTCTGCGGCCCACCTTCTGGCAAAGATATGAGTCGCTATCGTACCCGAGATCTCGACCTAACGTAGTGCCTGGATGGCGTGACGTTGATTAGATCTGGCCAATGTCAAAGTTTTCTAGCCCCAGCCAGTGCATCAGTAAGTCACGTGGAAAGTATAACATGCGGTGCAGCTCATGACGCAACCATTTCTGATGAATGGACTCAAAAAGCATGAAGAGTCTACAAAGCTGATATGGTCCTGGAAGGAAACACCACGGTTCTAAGGATATAAAAGAAGGTAGACAAGGAGCCCAGTCCCAGTTCTTCCATTGCTACATCTCCGAGCCATACACATTCTCCACTAGCTCTCCCACGACCTGGATGGATCGAAAAAGCCATGTTGCCATCCTAGTCTCGCTTAGATACGGGAAGTGCTTCGCCATCAACATACAGTTCAAGACCATGCGACTCTTGTCGACCCAAGTTTCTTTCAAGCTCAAGAGCTTACTATTCTTGCAAATCATAGATATTACAGTGGGTAAGACGTCAAACAATGTCTGTTCACGATTCGCATTTACGAGATCAGAAACTGTTTCTTTGATACATACTTGAGTACCAATACTGCTACGACTCATTGACTTTTGTATCGCAACGCCATTCATCCATTCAATCAAGGAAATTCTTCTTCACAGTACTCGCCACAGCGGGCGTGAACATTCATCAACGCTCGCACACCCAAATAAGGAGACTAATGTTATACAAACGAGCGGCTCTATGAGGGTACCGCGCCACTGAAAGAACATGGTGCACAAGAACTTGTGCAACCCCATGATGTTTTCAGGATTGGAAAAATCACAACTGCCACCGTCTGTCTGCCCTGCATACTACAGACAACCCTCGAACGCCGTGCAATGCTGTCCCCGTATGATAAGATATTGTACAAAGAAGAGGGGGCACAAGAAGGGAGTAATTATATAATATTGCGGAACATAGACATAGGGAATTGGGTATTGTGGAGAAGAAAGTGTCACATTCAAGAATCCGATAGTTTCGACTTGTCATCTTCGGAAAAGGGTCCAACATTGAATTTCGGTGTAGTTTCCTGGTTTTGGCTTGGTGGGCCACGATAATCGTTGGGGCCAGGAGCAAGAATTGCCTCCTTCGATTTTGTGTTAGGGTGAACCTCGATACCCTCCTGGGCTTCAAGGTCAGTTTTGTTGGTAACGCGGGAGAACTTCAAAGAGTCGTTGTCGCCTGCAGGTCTATCAATTGGAGACCATCCACCAATGCTGCCTGCAACAATACCAGCCATAACAGCAGCGGGACCGAAAGCAGAATTGGACCGTGATCGGCCTCTGTGACGGCTGGATGGTGTTGGAGGAGCGGGAGAGCCTTCCGCGTCGTTCGTCGCACCGTTGTTGGGAGTCGCGGGTAAAGAATGACTGGATCTCGACCTGGAAAAAATCTCACGGGGATGCTGAACCTTGAACTTCAGGTTGCTGAGACGACCTCCGCGGACCTTCTTGATGAAGGCAAGCTCCTCGCGAAGCTCTAGAAGACCTTGGTTCCATTGGTATTCATCAGAGACAACGAGTTCTGGGGTTCGCTTCCTCTTCATGAAGGAGGGGATGCACCGGCGAACCAGCTCATCTGGGATTAATCTCACGATCACTCCAACGAAAAGAGACAAAAATCCGAGGAGGATAGAGATGCCCCACTGGATACCATTGAGTCGCACAACAGAGAAGGCGGCACCACCGACGAAAACAATCAAGGTCTGCCCACCAATCATGATGAGGAAAATGCCGATGAAGAACCAATTGTGTGTGATTCCTTCAAAGATGTTGAATCGGTTATCCAAGCGACGGTTGTTGATGGCGTTGAAAATCTGCATCCAGACGAATGTGTTGAAGACTAAAGTAGCGAGCGAGCTCTTCTCTTCATCAGTGTCATAATTCAAAATCGAGTTTCCGCCAAAGTACAGGATGAACGTAACGACCAGCTGGTAAATAGCCTGTCCAATGATCATCTTCCACATTCTCAAGGTGATTAGTGGAGCTGACTTTGGATCCGGGAGTCGATCGAGGAGGCTGCGTGTCGGGGGGTCGGTAGCCAAGGCTAAAGCAGCGAAAGTGTCCATGATGAGATTGACCCACAGCAGTTGAACAGCCGTGAGCACAGAGTTTTGGTCGTTACTCGAAACAGCGGATACGAAGGTGAGAAACACAGCAGTGATGTTGACAGTGATTTGAAACTGCAGGAACTTCTTGACCGCATCGTTGACAGCACGCCCCCAAAGTAGAGCTTTGACAATTGAGGCAAAGTTGTCATCCATAAGAATGATAGCGGATGCTTCTTTTGCAACTTCCGTTCCGGCGATACCCATGGAGAAACCAACATCAGCAGTCTTGAGCGCGGGAGCATCATTTGTGCCATCACCGGTGACGGCGACAGTCTCGCCCAATTCTTTTAGTCTCTTGACAAGAATGCGTTTGTCCTCTGGACTGGAACGGGCGAGAACGCATAATTTAGGAATGACGGCGTCCATGTCCTTCTTGGAGAGTTTTCTGAATTTGGGACCCTCCATCACAACTCCACCAGGAACGAGAATTCCGCAGTCCTCTGCGATGGCTTTGGCTGTCATCACGTTGTCACCTGTGACCATACGCACGTAGACACCGGCGTGCTGACAGTCTTTGACGGCATCTCGCACACTGGGTCGGAGAGGGTCCTGAATACCAACAACGGCGAGGAAAACCATGTTCTTGAAGACATCGGTGAAGACGGCTTGAGTGGGGTCGTCCTCCCATTTGCGGGCATCTCTTGGTGGCCAGCTCTCGAAGTCGCGATACACGAGACCGATAGTTCTCAGCGACCGAGAAGCATACGTAGTGATCAGGCGTTCAAGGGTATCGCGATTTTCTGCCGAGATTGGCATGCCAGTGAGCTCCTTTGTCGCGTCGGAAATGATACTCACACATTTAGCAAGAAGAATCTCAGATGCTCCCTTGACATACAGCCGGTACTGCCCGTCGCCGAGTTTGACCACGACACCGGAGCACTTGATGGCCGAGTCGAAAGGAATGACTTGTGCAATGTTTGCGTTCGAGCGTTCCGTGCTGACAGAGCCCATACCCAGATAGTCGCGGGCGAAGCTAAGAAGAGCGGTCTCAGTCTTGGAGCCAATGAATGGATCGGGACCGCCTTCCTCGCCCTCAAAAGCAGTCGTGTTTTGCACAATCGACTGTTCCAAAAGATCTTTGACTTCTTTGCTGAGCGTAGCAACAAATTCAGTCGCCGATACGTCGTCGGAACTGTCCACGGGCGATTCAACCGTTTGTTTGCCTTTAGCGCCATCGTCCATTGGAGGAAGTTCTACAGGAGCCTTGGGCTTCTTGTCGCCAAAGCGGAGAGCGGTTCCGAGAGATCCAGACACGACCGTCATCTTGTTTTGCGTTAGGGTGCCGGTTTTGTCAGAGCAAATTGTCGTAGCATTGCCCATAGTCTCACACGAACGCAACAATCGGACAAGATTGTTGTCCTTGAGCATTCGAGTGGTTGCAAAAGCTAATGCGAGAGTAACAGCGAGTGGTAAGCCCTCAGGAACAGCGACGACTACGACAGTGATAGCGACGATGAGAATGTTGAGAAAATTCTGTCCCTTCTCCGCAGGAGTCGCGTGGCTGCTTTTCAGGTGGGCTAAGAACTCGATTAGAAGTACAATGAAGAGAAGCAGCGCAGCGGCTCCACCGAGCTTCGCAATATACTCGGCGAGGACGTTCAGTTTCGACTGCAGCGGGGTGACTTCGCTGTCCTCTCGGAGAGACATCATGGTTTTGCCGTAGCTGGAATGGATTCCAGTAGCAGTAACCAAGAAAGAGCCTACACCCTCCGACACTTTGGCGCCAGAAAGAATGAATGGATCCAATTTCTTGAGCGGTTCGTGGTTTTCCATGGCTCGAAAGACTTCATCTGCAGCCGTCTTCTTGAGCAAATCGGATTCGCCGGTCGCTGAGGATTCGTCGCATTTAATCCCGTGACCTTCGATAAGAATTCCATCCACGGGGACCATGTCTCCGGGTTCCAATTTAACTACATCTCCGACGAGAATATCGTAGACGGAAATTTCGCGCGTCCTGCCGGAACGCACGACCTTGATGACACGATCATCCTTTTTCTTGTTCAGTTTGACGAATTGTCGTTCCTTTTGCCAATCGTTCACAGCACCAACAACCACGACAATTACAATAGCCACCATAATGGCTACCCCTTCAATCCACTCGACTTTAGGCGCACCGTCTTCGTGCTTTTGGCCAAATGTCTGATAGAGCCCGAGGGCGAGAGATATAACAGCGGCGCCAGTAAGGAGAATAAGGACCTTGTCGTTGTAAGCCATCCAAGCTAACTCGAAAATGCTCTTCGGTTTACGCTCGGGTAAGCGATTATCGCTGAAAACTCGTTTTCGGTCGGAGAAGGCCTCTTTGCTCGGGGTATGAGGCGTGGTTTCGGTTCGCTGCACAGTCTGGTCCGGGGGTGGTTTTGAGGAAGTATGGATTGCTTTTGGCATGGTTGCATCCTCGAAGGTTACGGTATCATCCCAGTGCATCTCGTCAACGCTTAATCCAGCTTTTCTGTCGGTTCTTAATCCCTTCTCCAAACCATCCATACCACCTAGAGCGTGGAAAGCTCCTAAGCTCTTAGGATTGTATAGTTTGCCTAGCATACCGGGCGAAAAAGCAAACTTGTTATTCTCTACCTCGAACTCGGCTTCTGTTCCCGGATCAGGGCGAAGCGCATCCTTGTCGTTAAGTATATCATTGGGAGTAGTGTCCCCTCTTATCGTCTCTCCTTGAGAAGATGAGATGTAGGTACCGGTTGATGCAGACTCGCCATTCTCCGTGGTTGAATCCAGAGAATTGCCTCGTGACCGCGACACCGGCACTGAAAGGTAGTTGTGAGAGTTCCCCCAATTAGATACAGGCGAAGAGACGTTGTGCGGCGAAGTTGGTCTGCTTTCCTTGCTCTCGAAAGAGTTGGCAGCTCGCAGCTCAGCTTGCGGCACCCTGACCTGTATGGGTGACACATCGGCATGGTCTTCATGCTGTTGTGATGATGATTGATTACCTGAGATGTCCCCCAAAGGCACTGAGTCTCCCATATTTGGGTCGTTGGGGTTTACAGCCGAAGTGTCAATGGTGATGGTGGGAGCCCTGTGCCTTCGAGTAGGACCGGGGGAAGGCGTGTCTCGTGTGGTGTCGATGTCTTTATTATCGGCCATAAGGGTGCCTTGGATGTGACCCGGGGGTCAACCGCGGGTGTATGAGTGGGCTGTGCTGCTGAGGAAGGATGCGAGGGGAAAATTGTGCTAAGGCGGCACACCGGTGATTCAATCAGCCCAACATGCGGGTGTGCAAGCCGAATAATAAGGGTGGTGGTGAAAGCGACTCGACGAGGCTGAGTTCTTGCTCGGAGGGTCGGGGGTTTTTGGAGTCAACCAAAGATGAAGAGAAGAGGACCCAAGGAGGCCAGAGAAGGCGACTAGAGCAAAGGAGGTCAGCAAATATCCTCCCATAGGTATCCTCATGCGAGCACACAGCCACATTCACTGGCGCGTCCGTTTCGTTGTTGATGGGTATCGGCAGACGGATTAGGCTCACCTTAAGCGTGGAGTACGCGGAAGCGCGCTGGATGGCGAACACGATAGGCGGTAAGTCTCGAGGGGGTACCAACACAGCTGAAAGGACGGCTTGCGACGGGCACGCGTGCCTGGAGGTTGAAGGCGAGGGTGGAGTCTATGACGACCGGAGGGAGTGGCAGTGTTGTTGTACACTTGGCATGGCAAAGATGGTGATAGCCAGGCTATAACATCGCAATCAGGCTCAAGGAGTAGGCGTAGCGAGGGAGAGACAAGTAATTAAGAGTAGGACAGGTACACGCCGATTCCAAGTAAAAAGAATTGATGCGAACACCAAGGGACATGAGATATTGGGCTCGCACCGGGATATGATGAGAATGAAGGTTGTTGGCGCTTGGCCGGTTGCACTGCCCCAGCGCTATTCCGCATCAGGCTAGCTTGATGCAGACGTAGGAGGAGGCGAAACTAGCCTAAACCACACAGTCTCGCTGCTCTTCCCAAAACGGCACCGTTTCATAAATACTGCTTCGCACACTGCCGGGACTGGCCGCCGGGACTTGACGATGCCATTTTGTAACTCCACCTTGCAACTCCACGAGGGTCTGCAGCTGCAACATCGCGGCCGGCAAGATGCGGCCTGCCGCGTGTCGCCAGATAGGAGGCCGGAGCACGGCCAGGTCGCACCGGAATGAGTACTGTTTTCGGGCACCCACTGAGATGAGGGCCAAGCAGCCGCTGGGTCAAGGCGCAACACACAAAGCAAAACCGTGAGGCCGCGAGGCGGTCTCTGATTCTTGTCAAGAAGCCGACGCCGACGGCATGCCGTACGCCCAGAGATCCAAGAAATACAAGACGGGGCACAGTATCATACGCTCCGCAACTCCCTCGAGCCGCCGTCATGTGTTTGCCGCCAGCACTGCCTCCCGGTGACCACTCTTTCCGTCCGCCAGCAAAACCAGACGAGATATATCCACCCAACCCGTCCAGTTTCTAGAGATCAGCGCATTATCCCTGCCAAAGCAAGTCGATGTAGCAGGCAATACTTTACTTGTTCACTCAGCCAAGAGCCCGACTGTGCTTGGAAAATTGGCCACTCCACATCGGTGAGCTCTATGCATCGCCATCTTCGTACGAGGCGCCCGCCAGCTTTCTCGCCCGTGCAACACCAAGACATCTATCATGGACCTCCAAGCTCTACGTCGTTGACACAATGCCATGCTTCTTGGTAACGCACAGCCCCAATTCCAAGGACGTCAACAAGATGCTGCCGAGAAGCATTCGCGCGACTGCCTCCTATTGTCTGGAATTTGCGTCGTGCATGCTAGGCAAATCGGAAGGAAGTTATTGTCCACAGGCAAGGAAGCTGTGATCTCATCTGCTCTGAACCGGGGAAAGAACAAGTTCCGTTCCCATTCGTCGCGCCTAATTGCTTCCCTCGAGGGCAGATGTCACAAGAAGAGGAGGTCAAATCTTGTTCGATCGCAGAACTGAACTCTACAATCACGCTAACGCACTTGGCAAAGACAGCTCAGCCAACCACGACATCCATCAGATGCAAATCTTCGCTGGCAGCTCCCGCACGATTCTCTCTCTTACCTTTTCCTACTGTTGAGTTCAAATTTGGATCACAAATCTTTTCTTAGTCACAGTTCTAGCTTTCTCATTCTTTCTCCACGCAAGGATCTGGATCCGTGGCCCAAAATAAAATCTTTTCATACCTTCTACCATGCGCCAAACCGGTCTACTCGATGCTGCACCACCAATCGTTCCGGCTGACATGCAGATCAAACTCGCCAACCCTTCTCCGCACCCACTAAGCGACCGCTACGGGAAACACCAAACGGAGATCTAATGTTAGTAATAGCAGCATTCACGATCCTCTATCGAATCGACATGTGCATGCGCATGCGCATAAGGTGTTTTCTGTTCAACATCTGCACGCAAATCGGTATTTCTTGCAATAGCCTAGAGGAATGCGCCCCATGCAATTCTATGGGAGAGCATCAAAGTAGTCTTACAAAGCATTATCCAATTGTACAGCTACCAGCCGATTGGTCGCTTCAACTCTTCGATTAATCAAGGCCGCGGATGACAGATATACATTGTAATCCTGATTGTCTAGATGTTTTTGATGATTGCGCCCTTCGCGATCGAGCGGAGCAAAAGAGGAGTACAAAGTTTAGAGCCCCTGCCGCAGAAGACGGGACTACACACTCTGCTTCTCAACTTCCCCACCCTCCAAAATTTCAATTCTGCATTTCTGTCCGCATTCAGAGAGCAAGTCAGAGTAACTGAGGGTACCATTTTGCAACCGCCCCCAAAAGTGTATTATTATCTCCCGCTCAACTTCAAACGGTACCTGCATATCGGCCCCCAGATCTATCCGTCCGCACGCGCCATCCAAAAACAGAACCGCATCGCAAACCTCCAGCAACCCGGTTCTTCTCGTATCGGTCAACGCACAGGCATTCCGCATCGTGCGCCACCTATCACAACCTCCTACCAGTATTGACGTCAAACACTTAAGTCCTAAAACGCGAAACTGCTTTTCCCATCCATCGGAGGATTCTACTGCCGTTCCTAATTTGGATATACACCACACCGTCGATCCGGAATCAGAATAATATGAATGACGGTAATAACAGCCAGGAACTTGCAGCGAATGGTTGGGCTGCAGTTCCCCGCTCGCATGCAAAAGGATTGGAACATATTGATAGGAATGAGCCTGCGAAGATCAGGGTGGATGATGTGAAGCTGCCGGATTCAGAGCTAGTGAGGAAGACACACGAGTTCGCGAAGAGGGAGTTGCCGCAGAAGACGTTCAATCACAGTATGCGGGTTTACTATTATGGTATGTCGCGGCCTTTCGTTTTATCGAACACTGTTGGTTCGCGCTTCTAAATCGATTGGATCCTGCTTCGCGAGAGCAACATCATCTCCTGACCTAGACTTAATATTGATATGTATACATGTTAACTGCCAACTTAAGGAGCCGCAATCGTCCACCATCACCTTCCCCATCTCTCCCCCCTCCTCGAGACCTACTTCCTAACTTGCCTACTGCATGACATTGGAACCACAGAGACCAACCTCAAAGGAACCCGTATGTCCTTTGAATACTATGGCGCATTTCAAGCCCTAAACTTTCTAAGAGAGAACGGAGCTTCAAAAGACCAAGCAGAGAGTGTGACTGAAGCGATTATTCGGCATGCGGACTTAGGTGAGACGGGCATGATTACGAGTGTTGGACAGCTTATACAGCTTTCTACCGTGTTCGGTGAGTACTTTTCTTTGACTTTTAACTGCGTGCTGGTATGCCATTTGTGTACACGCGGACAATAAGGAGCCAATCATCAACAAACACCCGTTGCAGGCGCAGAGCTATGCTGGACGTGCTGTCTAGCTCTTTAGTAACCTATCTTGGCACTTTCGACATTCCTTGTCACCTCCTAGCACATCAGCTGCTCCTAGTTCCAAAATCCGGCCACATTGTTACATGATAGAAGTACGGCCCGTTTTAGTTCTGCTTCCGACATCGTTACACCTCCTCACACATCCCTGGCGCTACTCTTGCGATTTAAATCGTGTTTCTGGAACTTACTCTAAGGCTGAAGGTTACCTCAACACTGCCTTGTTCTTATCTCGGACTTCGAGTATGTTACTGCCGTGTGGCAACATATGCAGCCGAGTACTGGTTCTTTATCCATACGAATGAGAATTGGCGAACGCCGATTGTGTTACGTCACTCCTATGCTTCGCTTTGCGAAGAAAAACTAAGCAGGAAGGCAAATCCCGAGACGATCATTCCGGACAACCTTACTCTACCATCGACCATTGTTCGTAAAGTCCCATCCATTGGCTGAATCCAAGGCTTAGAAAGCGAAATGAGCCTCAGACCGTGGTAGATCACATATTGCCTTTTTTGGCGGCGGCCAAGCCCAATGTAGAATGTTTTGGCGCCCCACCCGCCCTGAACGTGGTCCCCGAAACCTGCAATTCGACACGACTCAACCCTTAAAACGCCTCCCACACGGCCAAGATAACAACATCACCTTGGCCTCACAATCACATCGCCACCAAACTCTCTACCGAAATCACAAGCGCGAGATTGACATTCGAGCCTTCCCAACAGTGGTCTTGGCAAGAAGGCTGTGCACTCTTCGGCCATGCAAAAAATCGCAGGTGCAAGGTCGCCTTGGTTTGTTGCGACATAATTTTTTCCAATGTGCCGAGACGGTGTGCTCCATACAGACACTTGGCGGTTATGTTGGCGCTGAGGACTAGTTTGGGCGAGCACTTTTTCGCACCATGCGCTGCGCACAGGGACAGGGGAATTCTTGATAACCGGTGGTCATGGTCCATCACTTCTCGAAATGTACCCGAGGTCCAGGCAAATGTTTACGCCAACCACGAGACGAGGCACACACAATACGCCCAGCAGGCACATTGCAGCTTTTCCCCACCCTACCACTTCACAATTTCACCATCTCACTATTCAGCTACTCACCGGTTTCCACATTCCATTGCTGACGTCATATTCATATAGACAACATCGGTGCCAACCCCCATCTTATCCACAAAGACACCATCAGCAATGTCGTTGCTGTCTTTCCGCGCGATAAATGGTCCAGCTGCTTCGCCGCAACCATGGTCGAGGAAATGGAGCTGAAGCCTTGGTGCCATACGACTGCGAATGAAGGCTTCATTGAGGCTGTTGAAGGGAACGAGTTGATGGAACCTTGGGAGTAAGGGTTAGGTAGAGCCGAATGCGGTAGTCTGTTGCGGTGAGCGCGAAGATGTGGCGTGTGTGTGGCGTGCGTGTGGCCTAAGTATCTGTCATTATTCAATTTGATGGTCAGTGGCGAGCGAATTGCGCGGCATAGTTGAGACGAGTAATAAGTTTGAACAAGAATAATGTGTCACAATCAGTATCAATACAATCAATAATGTTGGTTTCCGGATGTTTACTCAACCCCCATACCGATCCCGACTGTTCCATCTTGTGCAACAGTTGACAATTGAGCCTTGCGACAAGAAACATTATGCTTCTACTAGTCTCTTGTCCTCTTGTCCCCGCTCCATGCAAATCAATATCTCGAAAGTTCATGTACGGCATTTTGCACAGCCCCTCCGTGCGATGCCGTCTCACGGCATCTATGGCTCCCGAATTCCGGTACCACTGCATGTGTGTGGAGCTCCACTCACTCACTCAATAGTGGATTCTTGTGCGTTATCGGCATCGGCTTGCTGTTTGCGTTTGAGATGCGGGAGTTTGATGAAGAACACCAATATGTTAACTATGACGAAAACGGCAATTGCGGAGATGAAGGTGAGTCTCAAGCTTCTCGCGTACGCATCGATGACTGCGGAATCGTTAGTTTGGGGGGCTGTGTAGGGTTAGGAATGAGCATTTCGTACGTACCTTGGCTCTGGTGCTTGGGATCCAGGGTTCGAATTGCGCGGACAGACTTTCTGACCCTGAGGATGATCTAGAGATTGCAGCGGTCAGTGGAACTTGCTGCGCCCGTGTTTGCGTAAGGGGTGGAAGCAATACCTCGTCTTTACGGTGACCGGTCACAAGTTGACTGAGATACGCGGTCAAGGCATTCTGCAGGATCACACTGCTGAAGGAGACACCCATCACAGTTCCTAGACTTCGCCATAGTGTCAGGGTGCTCGTCATGACTGCTTGGTCTTCTTGTGAGCTTGTTGCAAGGACGGCGAGAGAGGTCGCGGGGAAGGCGAGCCCCTGACCAATGCTGGCGGGCACGAGGAAGATGGTTACCAGCCAGGTAGGTATGCCATCCCATGCTGCAGACAGGCATACAGAACCTAACAACATGGACAGTGATCCGACCACGATGAGCCACTTCATACGTCCGGTGGCGACCATGATGAAGCCGGCTGATACACCACAGATTGTGAGTGCTACAGACGGCCCAGCGAGTCGAAATCCAGACAGAGATGGAGACTCCAGTTTGACAGCTTGGAAGTACAAAGGCGCATTGAAGATGATAGTGTTGATACCCAGCTGCGCGAAGAAGTTGTTGAACACCAAGTTACCCCGCGGTCTGCTGAATATCATTGCCAGCGGCATAACAGGTCTTACAGCTTTCTCCTCAACGCGTATGAGAATCGCACCGGCAACAGCTGCTACGGCAAGCGAGGTAATGACAAGCGGGTGTTTCCATGGGTACACATTGCCTCCTAGATTGAGACCCAGTATCAAGAAGGCCACAGAGCCTGTGAGGAGAAAAGAACCAGCAGTGTCAAAGCCTTTTATGGCATCCATAATGCCCTGCCCTGATCGTTTTGCCAAATTTGGCCCAAGTGAAGCGGGAGTAGTCAAAAGGCCGTTGACGAATACAACAAGCAGGATAGGGATCTGAACTGCAAAAGTCATCCGCCAGCCTATCTTGTCGCAGAGGAAACCACCAAAGGCAGCGCCTGCAGCGGAGCCACCTCCATAGAACAGGTTGATGTAAGCCTGGTATGTGCCTCGAACCTCGATACTTACCAGGTCGTTGGTCATGATGTTGCCTGAAAGAGGTGAGCATTCCTAGCGGCAGAGATATGACTTCGACAACGACTGACCCATAGACAGTACACCTGCAGCACCAAACCCACAGAAGGCTCGTGCTGCAATGAAGCTCCCGATGCTCTGTGAAAGAGCACACCATGCCGTGGCTGCTGCTAGAAGCAAGAGACCGGAAAGATAGAGCGGACGGCGTCCCACAGTGTCTGATACACGGCCAAAGAGTGGTTGAAGTGCAGTGGAAGTGAGGAGAAAGGCGGTGGATAACCATGATGCAGAGTTGGAGGCATTGAAGTATGATGTGATTACAGGGTGGCTAGACGCCATCAAGGTGGAATCAAACATTGCGATCTGAATACGTCTTAGTCTTTGTATACGGAGAGAAATCGGGAGAATGGTGGATGACCAACGTTGTTGGCTTCACGCAGCACTCACAAAATAGCCCATTAAAATCCCCCCAAATATGCATTGAAATTTAGTCCTTGATATACCACTAAGCAAGCCATTTTCTTGGAACTGAGCAACATCCTCAGGCTCTGGTTCTCCCCCTACATCTTCATCGGGAGCTAGCCAATGACTATGAGAATAGCTCCTGCGCTTTCCAAGCTCAGGAAAATCGGGACGAACTGATAGGAGGGTTCTCTGCCCAGCAACCTCTACAGCTTGAATGTTGTCCTCGATGGCTGACTCGTTTGCGGAATGACCATAGGCAGGGCGTAGAAGCGGAGTTCGCTCTGAGGGTCGGTGCCCATTCATATGAGTAGGCGAGGTCATTCCGTTACCATCTGTCTTATAAGAGGAGACTAGGAGCTGAGTCTTGAACCGACGTGTCGTGGAGTGAGAGGTGAGGGATAGTGAAGTTTTGCTATCATGACTAAAAGCGGATTTGCCTCAGAACTATTCCCGAGATGCTAACCGTTTGCAGCTAGGTGCCGCACGTGAAAAGCCGCTCGAGATCGACAAGACAAGAACTAGCTTTCAAGAACACTTGCTCGTCCAATTCATTTCTACATTTACAGTCGTCTATATTCTAAGGGAAGGAAACATGAAGCCTCCACTTCGAATAGCCATCTTGGAGTGTGACACGCCTGTACAGGATGTGCGGGAGAAGTCTGGAACGTACGGCAAGATCTTCAAGACCCTTCTTGATGCTGGCGCAGATGCTTTGGGGCAGCCAGATCTAATATCGTCCAAGAAAGGTCTCGAATTTAGCGCGTTCAACGTCGTCGAAGGCACAGAATACCCAGACTTGGAGAGCGTGGACGCGATTCTGATCAGCGGCTCAAGTGAGTTCAGCACCAGCGACACAAACGTATCATATTAAACAAACGCAGGACACAACTCGTTTGATGACACGCCGTGGATTCTTAAGCTGGTGGAATTCACAAAGAAGTTACTTGCACAGGACCGCATTCGCATTATCGGTGTCTGCTTTGGCCACCAGATCATTGGACGGGCAGCTGGCGTCAAGGTGGGCAGAAGCGAGAAGGGATGGGAAATTGCCGTGTTGCCCGTTGAAATGACGGCAAAGGGGAAAGAAATATTCAAGCAAGACACCCTTGTACGTTTTGTCCTCTTCGCATCTCACCTTCTCGACTAAGCAACCCAACAGAGCCTGCATCAAATGCACCGAGATGTGGTCTTCGAGTATCCAGAGGGCGTTGAAGCCCTGGGCGCAAGTCCCAAGTGTCGGGTACAAGGCATGTACAAGAAAGGGAGGTTTATCACGGTACAGGGGCATCCAGAATTCAACGAGCAGATTGTCACTGTGCTCGTCAAGATGAGGCATAGCCAGGGCATTTTCACAGATGAACTGGCCCAGGATGCGCTGGCGAGAGTCGGAAATCATCATGATGGGGTTGTTGTTGCCCAGGGGTTTCTGAGGTTTTTGCTCGAAGATTAGAGAGAGGATGCAGTGAAATCAATTTCTAGACCTCTTATTTCCTCCTCTTGTTGTTGTCGTCGTCATTGTCCATTTGCGAACCTCATTGAAGGGAACTTGATTAGGGTGAAAGAAAGTTGGCTCAGCCCTACTGGTACTACCATGTGCCTAAAGGTCTCTGCACGATTGCTGAATGGTTCGCTTGGGGGCGATAGCGTGCCAGCATTTCCTACCGCACTGTACTATCTTGGCCTCGGATGCGCTATCGATTCGTATCGCACAGTGGAATGCGATATGGTGCAATCTATCTGGCGTCTCGAGCGGCGTGCTTCTGCGGAAACGCTCGACCTGTTGATAGCCTTCAAGCACTCAGTGGTGAATTCCCAGGGCCTTTTTGCATATGCTGGATGCAACGGTGTCCACTGTGAACGTGGTCTGTAGTTCGCAGAGGCGCTGAGGCTGCGCTGGCGGCGAGTTCGGTGGCGTCATTGGCGTGGGGTGACGGGAGATATTTTGGGGACCCGCTAATCCTGAAACGGTGGCAGTGATATACTTCGTTGAAACCCTCGAAAACGGCCCTCCCCAACACCTTCCCTCTCTCCCTCAGACACGTCACTCGTTACCATTTCACTCTTCATATTTCCTTATCGCGCCTCTTCACACGTCTCTGTCTCTATCCGTCGCATACACCCCCCGACCGTCGCTGCTGCATGCGTCTTGTTTCGTAGCCTTCTGGGCCACGCCATCTCCGATGGGAAAGTGTACGCAATCACCCTCAACCCTCTGCCACCGCCCGGCCTTTGGTCTACGATGCTGACGGAACTCGCTGTGCAGGGAGACATGGTGTTATTCTGGATGCCGGGTCCTCCGTATGTGACTTGGATACGATACTCGAGTCCCCGAAAGCTTACCATGGTCGCAGGGCACCCGTGTCCACATTTACCGATGGCTGAACAGCGATAAGGCTCGCGCACAAGCCGAGCAAGCACAGCTGCATAGCCTGCCAGTCATAGAAACCGACAAGAAGTGGACCAAGAAGATCCATCCCGGTGTGTGGCAGCTGCCTTCGTCGTGACACTCAGGCGCGGCCAATCTGACTTTTCGCACAGGCATCTCGACTTTCGGCGATAACCCTCACGACATAGGCCCCGACCATCTAGAGGAGCTTCTCAGCCATGCGCTGAAGCATGTGCCATCGGAAGATGTACCGAACACCCCTCTTTTCCTCCTGGCCACCGCAGGCATGCGGATACTGCCTCCCCTGAAACAGAAAGCAGTGCTGGCAGAAGTGTGTGATTTTGCGCGGAGGACCACCAAATTCCAACTGCCGGATTGTGATTTGCACGTTCAGGTTATACCGGGGGAGACAGAAGGTCTGTATGGCTGGATCGCGGCAAACTACCTCCTGGGCGGCTTCGACAATCCGAAGGATCATGATCATGGAAAAGGACATCACACGTACGGGTTTTTGGATATGGGAGGCGCGTCCGCACAAATTGCTTTTGCGCCCAATGCCACCGAGGCCGAGAAACATGCAAACGATCTCACTCTGCTACGTTTACGATCGATCGATGGAGCGCCGTTGGAGTACCGAGTCTTCGTGACAACATGGCTGGGATTTGGAGTCAATCAAGCCAGACAAAGATATGTCAAAGCCCTGCTGGATTCCAGCCCCGGCACCATGGAATTTCCGGATCCCTGTTTACCCTCGGGTTTGAAGGTTACCAAAGAGGGGAAACCCATCGACGCCGGATCGCATAAAGAGCAGGGAAAGGAGCCCGAACTCATAGGGACAGGAAAGTTCTCCGAATGCATGCACCAGACATACCCGCTTCTGGAGAAGGAGAAGGAATGCCTGGACCAACCTTGTTTGCTGAATGGACAGCACGTACCCGCCATAGACTTCGACGTCAACCACTTTGTAGGCGTTTCTGAATACTGGCATACTACGCACGAAGCATTCAAGAAGGTGTACAAGAACAAGGCATACGATTTCAAGACCTACCAGGAGCAAGTCGACGAATTCTGCAGCCAGAATTGGAAAGACATCGAGAAGGGGGTCTCGAAGGAGAAATGGGGCCACAAATTCGACGAAACCACGGCCCTAGAAGTATGCTTCAAGGCATCCTGGCTCATCAACGTACTTCACGATGGTATTGGCATTCCACGAGTTGGGATTGAAGAATTGAAAGGTCATCAAAATACCACCCAGAGTATGATCAACAAGGCGAAGAGCAAGGGTTTCCTCGACCCCTTCCAGGCTGTGGACAAGATTGGAGGCGTGGAATTAAGCTGGACACTGGGGAAAATGGTGCTATACGCTTCAAGTGAGGTATCGCCACCTTCGTCCGAAGCGCTGGCCGTAGGATTCGGCAGCAACGTTCCAGGCATTCCAGACGACTTCCAGGTCCCAGGTGGCGCTTATGTTTCAAGCTCTAAGGATGGAGACGACGACTGGCACGACCACCTGTTCTCAGAAAACCCCCGCCGCATCCCCGGCTTTCTCATTTTCGTTCTCATAATTTGTCTCATCTGCTTCATGCTCTGTGGCCGCGAGCGCCGGAAAACTACATTCCAGAAAATATTCGGCTTGTTCGGGAAACGTGGAGGCCGCCATGGCCATGGTTCTCTGAGGCGCCGGCGTGGATTTGCGGGCAAACTTTTCGGTATAGGCAGTGCGCCATCGTACGAACGCGTTCTCGAAGACGGCGAAGGTGCGGACGACTTCGAACTCGGCTCGTATGATAGCTCCGACAACGACCACTCCGACTCATCCGACGGCAGTCGAATCGGTCGCACTTCTGGGTGGATGACCCCTCAATTGAAGACTGGCCACGCGGATCCAGGAACACCAGCGTACTTCGAGCCCGGGAGAGATGTTGTCACGCAGGGCACAGGTCTGGGCCTCGGACCTCCTGGAATGTTTTCCAATGCGATTGACCGGGGCGGTCTGATGGCTAGAACGGATAGCAGGGAGAGGTTGGCCGGGGGCAAGAAATCGAGAACGAGTAGTCCTTCGAGACTGAGAAGCCCGATGATGAGTTTGAAAGAATAGTCGGATATTTTACGGTTACAGGAGTTGATGTGGTGATTCATGTACATGGTTTCACAGGAGGTCAAGCGTCTAGCTACTGCTTTAGATTGGGATGGCGTTTGTTTCGTTGGGTGGGTGATGATGACGTTCGAAGACGACACGCTCCTACGTTCGCTGATTTATGCTTGCTTACCCTCTACATCCTTTAACTCTACTTTTCATGCCTATATAGCTACCTTGAAAAGGTATTCCACATCATCCTGCATACTCTCCAAATGCACTCTGTGTTGTCGACAACGAGAAGACATGCAACCCAAGCGTCTGAAGCTGGTTAGGCTTGCGAATTTTCCAATGCGGCAATGGGCAGAAAATGATGATATAGGCCGATAAGACTACGGGTATACGTCTCCACGAGACACTCGCGGAGCCACCACTTGGAGCGCTTTCCCTTATGTGTTTAAGCCCCTCACGCCCCTTTCCTCATTTAGCGCACATTCACAACTTTGTCTTTGGAACACTGTTTGCCTCCGTCTTCCTCGCCTCCATGATATATCCACTGGCCACTGGACTCCACCCTCGACTCGCTATTTCCGGTATCGGGAACGGCGGTTTTCTTAGCTGGTTGGTAAAGAAGACGGGATGTCGGACGGCGCTGTCATAGAAGTTCTGCGGCGGGAAGAAGGGCGCCTGGGCAGGACTGAAAGGCGGCATTGCTTCGATCTGATTCCGCGGCTTGGGAGGGTTTACAGTGGTAGAATGGGAAGCGTCTCTTCGAGGAGGGGGAAGAGAGCGCGGAAGCTCGTGGATCGCACGATGCTGCTGTTGCGCGTAGCTAGGTTGCGGTCTCTGCTGCGGGGGCTGCGCGTTCTCGTCAGCAGTCTCCCCCAGGGAATCAGAAAGGGATAGGAAGCACACCTTTGGACGCGAAGGCTGTAATGCAGGAAGCATCGCGTTGCACTCGTGTCCGGTTCATTCAAGCTCCGCACCAGCAGCTTCGCAGATGGATGTTCAGTTGGGCGCGAACCTCGGCTCCGCGGCTCGAGAGCTGCGACGTCATGAGGAGTTGGGTGAGCTCTGGGGAGGCGGACGCGTTCCCGTACGGCGGGGCAGTTGAGCCAGGCGCGCAGGAACGTTTTATCAACTACATGTCTTGACACAAAAATCTGCACACGCGAGAGATGCAACGAACGCCTGCACTCTTCTTTGCCGCCTCAACATGTGTGCGGTTCCAAGTTTCGAGGAGATGGAAGGGAGCGCCGTTGATTCGGATCAACAATGGGACTTTTTACCGCCAACATCCCTCGTCCAAACCAGCACCTGGAGAAGACGAAACGCCCAATCCGGCATTGTTTCCCAATCTTACCTTTTCCATCCCCTCGTCCTCCTCCCCTGAGGAGCATTGGGCGATACTGAGTCCCTCGTCTACACTGCGGAGTGCATTTCTGCAAATACTCCGAGGTCAGCTGCTTTGTTTCCCGCCCACAGCGCGGTCATTCCCGTACCTGCTTTCTGAGGAACTGAAAGCATCAAATCCGAAGAACAGATCGCCAGAAAAGGCAATCGAGTATGTGGGGTTTGATGTGGAGCGCAAAGCATTCGGAGGCGCGTACCTCAGCGCCCGCTACGAAAGCCGCGTCGAGGAGACGGATTTTACCCTGGGCCAATATCTGACGGGCATCGTGGGCATGAATCCGGGCGAGGAGGTGATCAGGGAGAAGACGCCAGAGAAAGAGGTTATGTTGCGGGTCGTGAGAGATCTGGAGCTGGAGCGGTTTATGGATAAGCCGGTTAGTATGCTGAGTAACGGGCAGAGTAGGAGGGCGAGGATTGGGAAATCGCTGTTGACAAGGCCAGAGATGCTGTGTTTGGACGCACCGTTTAGTAAGTTTTCAGTCAACATGGTGCGCTGAGAAAAGTTTATCAGGCTCATTGTATGCCCAGTTGGTCTGGATCCATTCGTCTCGAAGCACATTTCACAATTGTTGCATCGACTCGCAGAGGCAAGAGCGCCACGAATCGTGCTGTCGCTAAGACCGCAGGATGCAATTCCTGAGTGGATCACCCATGTTGTGTATGCAAGCGAGGACGAGCTAGGCGACATATTGGGTCCAAAAGAAGACGTCATTCGGCACTTGAAGAAAGAGCTAGATGCGGCCGAGAAGGGAGCACGAGCCCTTCAACCCTCCGAAGTGGTTGAGCTGAGGGAGGTCTGCCGTTTGCTGCCTGAGACAGGCCACTCCGAAGCAAGCGGCACCGAAGTAGAGGCAGCAGGTACTCGAGTGGTAAGCAGGGATGGATATGAGAAGATGGATGCATCATCGACGGGCGATGAGCAGTATAGACCCAACTTCGCATCGCGGCTCGTCGAAATGGAAGGCGTACGCATCCAATACGGCAGCAACTCCGTCCTCGGCGATTGGCAACAAGATGTAGAGGGAGTGATGAAGGATGGACTGTGGTGGACCGTCACTCGTGGCCAACGATGGGGTATCTTTGGTGCCAACGGCTCTGGAAAGACGACACTTCTCAGTCTCGTCACTTCGGACCACCCTCAAACGTACTCAGCGCCTGTGAAACTCTTCCAGCGCTCTCGTCTACCTTCTCCGGGAGTTCCTGGTATAACCATCTTCGAACTTCAGTCTCGCATAGGCCACGCTTCCCCAGAAGTCCACGCCCTGTTCCCAAAAAGCCTTTCTGTGAGACGCACACTCGAGACGGCGTGGAGCGATACTCCGATTACCAAGCCCCGCCTTGATGCTGATGCTGAGATGCGAGTAAATGCATGTCTACGCTGGTTCGAAGCCGAGCTCCATCCGCCAGCAGTGAGCCCAACTGCAGCTACATCGAACCGTCTCGATTGGGCAACGCACTTCCGCTTCGGCGAACTAACCTTCTCCGCTCAACGTGTCCTCCTGTTCCTGCGCGCTACGATCCACAACCCCGACATCGTGATCCTCGATGAGGCATTCAGCGGCATGGACGACCTTGTCCGGGACAAATGTTTGTTATTCCTCACCAGGGGCGAGAGCATGCGCTTCGAGTATCGGGAATCTGGGCCCCAGCCCGTAGTGACCGAGATGGCGGAGAAGGGGAAGCTGGCTGTGGGTGGACTACAGGATCACCAGGCACTGCTTTGTGTTAGTCATAGTAAGCTGGAGGTGCCCGGATGTGTGAGGGAGTGGGTGTGTCTCCCCGAGCCGGGGACGGGACCGCCGAAGTTTGGGAGGTTTGATGGGCCAGTGGAGTTGGACGAGGGGAGATGGAAAGAGATCTGGGATTGGTCAGGGAAGAAATAACCCAAGAGTAGACAATAGACGATGGGGAAAATAGAGAGGCAAGGAATGGCGATTGGATTGCTTTACGGCACTTGATAGCCTTACATATCATGCCTGGGCCAAAATATGCTTCAGGGTCTATGGTTTACCAAAGTCTGCACGCACATATTCGAGACTTCAAGACAGAGAAGACGCGACTGCCGTCACCGTTCGTTCGGAACATTGAAGTTAGGCTGCCAGCTCTCAGTTGCGCCTCGAGCTCCCTAGCACCCTTCTCTCTTCTTCACTATGCTTCGAAGTCTCACAACCTCGAACTAACGCTCAAAGTCTTCCTCCCCCTCCTGCCTTTTGCCCTCGCTTTGTTCAACGCTTCTCTCTCCACCTCCCCGTCTCCGTCTCCGCCCACGTTTCCCCCCGCAGCCACATCCTCCCACAACCCCGCGCCCACCAGATCTGCCAGTCCCAAAACCCTACCCTGTACCGTCGCCCCATCTCTCCTGTTTTTCCCCTCCCGCCGACTCAGGCTAATCCGTTCCGCGAACGCCCATAACGGTCCCTGCGCCACAATTGAACTCTTCTGCTCGCTTCTCACGGGCATCCACTCCTCTGCTATCTTTACCCTAGGCGGACTCGCCTTCGCATCTTTACTCTTCGTTACTAGGATGAGACCGTCTTCTTCAAATCGCGTGTACGCGTTTTTCAGCGTTTCCTTGTTGACGGCCTCGAAGTACGATAGGTCGCCTTGGTGGTACAACGTCTTTCCGAAGAGTTGGGCGCGGTCCTGGAAGTTCTTTTGCGGCAGCCAGAGGGAGGACGTCGGTGAGAGGGTGGCCGGGGGCGCCAGCATCATGAGGGAGATGGCGCCGAGCCAGGCGGCTTCGATGAAGGGCCAGATGAGGAAGCAGTAGAAGTCGAAGTTTTCTCTTCCGGAGGCGCGCTCTGCATCCGCCAACTCGACGTATAAAACTTGGGCCGTGTTGACGGGGTCGCGGGTCACGGTTATTACGTTGTCGGCTTCGAGGCCGCAGATTGTTTTGGAGAGGTTGTGGTCGAGGCCTTCGGTCGGGAAGATGAATTCGCCCCGGAAGAGCTGCGAGAGGAAGTGCACTTGGTCGTGTAGGTCGGCGTAGGAGATTCGCTGCATCTCGGGCCCACCGCCGAGCTTTACTTTTGTGTACATGGCGGCGGAGACGAGAGCCTGGAGAACGAAGAGGTGGATTGTCATGTTGCGGTAGAAGGAGAGTTGAAATCTTGGGGGGTTGTCAGTACCTTGGCGGTATGGGATTTGGAAAAAGGGGAGGAAAGGTTACCTGTCAACGGCATAGAAGGTCTCTTCTGGTAGCCCAGGGACGAGACCTACAAGACCTGGTCCGAGAACCTCGAGAGCTCGGTCCACAACATCGCTCGTAGGTATATTAGCAAAATGGGCCACTCTCCCGCCCTGGCCACGCACGCGGTCGCTAAGCCATTCCACTCGTCTGATCAACTCCGTCTTTCCCACGCCTCGCCCCCTAAGCGTGAGCAAGACTGTTCCAACAAGAGCAGTGGGCATAATCACTGATACTTCGTTGATCTCGGACAGCACTTTGTAACCCAGCGTCCTTAAGATGCGGACCCGCTGCTCTTTCGGATCTATCTGTTGCTGTAGTCGACTGAAACGATCGTGCTGCTGTGTGAGGAATTTGCGCAGACTCCACGGCTCGTGAAAGCGGACGTCTACGCGGCCGAGCTTGAGAGAGAGAACGGAGGATGCAGAGAGGAAGTCCATGAGGTTTTCTTTCGGCTTGGGTTGGCCAAGTAGCTCACTGATGTACGAACTACGGCCAATTAGTATTCCATTGTAATCACGTGTAGTAGTCTACTCACTCTACTTCGATGACTTTGTCATATTGTGTTGAAACCGGACATATGATTGCGTCTTCAACTCGGCCGGAGGCCACGCTCTCTAGCATGTAAGATAGAATGCCGAACTTGGGAGGTAGCAGCTTTCCCGTTCGACTTCTTGATCCCTCAACGAAGCATTCCATATTCAATCCGTTTTTTAGCAAGGTATCAACGTATGCCTGAACAAGCGTCGTATATAGTTGATCATCTCCAAAGCTCCGCCGTATCCACATAGCGCCTGCATGTTGAAGAAATGCACCAACCACCGGGAAGTTGAGATTGTCGCCAGACACGACCGTTGGCAGAGAGAGACCGAGTCTATAACATATGATCGAAAGTGAGACGTAATCGATATGTGATCGGTGGCAGGGGAGGAATATAATGGAGTGCTTGTCCTTTGCAGCTTGTGCAGCGACGGATCGGAGGCGGAGGACCTCTTCGCTCGATACGTGGACGCCTGTAAAACCATCACGTCATTAGCTTTTCATTTCAATATCAGAGGTCTCGGAGGAGGTATATCCATACCCTGGTGATACGCTCTAGTCAAAAGCTGCGTAGCCCCATAATAAGCCCCCCTTATAAAACTCTTACTCTCCATCTTACAAATCATGCCATCGGTCAAGGTCTCCGCAACCTCCATTAGATTCTCCTCAATCTGTGCCCGCCTCTTCTTTCTCCTCTCCTCGCCCTTCTCCCCACCCTCTCCCGCCTCCCCCAACAGCCCCTCGGCCACCTCGACCTCGACCCTCCTCGCCGCCAACTCCCTCACCTTCCCCACTAACATGGAATTACTCAGCACCATATTCTTCATGTTCTCGGAGAAGCCGTTGTAGAAAATAGGCTGGCCGACAATGTCGTCGTAGGAGCGCCACGAGGTGCCGGACACGTAGAGAGAGACTTCGCGAATGAAGTCGAGGGGCGAGGAGCGGAATCGCGCCATGCTGTGCACGAGGCCGCGCTCGGGGGGCTCCTTGTAGCCCGCGGCGTGCAGGTGCACTTGGTTGTCGGCGGTGATGCTCAGGTCGGGGGCTTGCTCGGAGGGGGGTGCAGCGGAGACATTGCGCCGCTTGGAGGTGGGTTGCATGGTGGGCGAAGGGCGAGGGGTCGTATGGGAGTGAGTCTGGCTCAGCGCGCAGGGTGGAATAGGAGAAATGCAACGTTCAGATAATTCGGAGAGGTGAGGGAGGGTCAAACGCGCTTTTGGTCGGAGCTGCTATTTCCATAGAGGCTCAAATATCGATGCGTGTATGGAGGCAGTCCTGTGAAGTCAATTGCAAGTGTTGGGCATAAAAAGGGCTGTTCAAATTATTGGCGGTGGAGATATGTAGATGCATTGTTGTAACGTTAAAGCCGCTGCGCCAGAGGCCACCCCCGGTCGGAGGCTCATGCATGTGTTGCCGAGGTTCTGCGGGGATATTCAGCCCTACCACTGCCACATGATCCCTCCCAACGCACGGAGCACGACATCATATAACAGCCAATTCGTAAAGAGTGATCACAAAATCCCGTCCCAGGGTATTTACTAACTTCGCGGCACGCCAACCTCGCTGCCTCGCGCGACTCAACTGCCCGACCCAGAAAGATTGTCATAAGTCATAAAAGCAGCATAAACAAAAAAGTATGCAACTTTCCCAATTGGCTCGTTACCCTTGTCCATTGATGACCCTCGAGGTATAAAACGAATGAAATAACAAAATGGAAAACGTTGCGCAATCCGCAAACGGACGAGTACGAGAACCACCGGGTATGCATGAGCTGGCCAAATTAAATAATACAAAGCAGAAAGTACGATGCTTGAAGAGCTTGTGATGGTAACATTATAAGAGTTTGGCTCTTAAAAGTAGTTCGGATGGTTCCCTAATTGGTTGGGAGCCTGGTGCATCGGGTTGGGAGCCACATAGTAGGACTGGTATGGATGCTGAGGCATATTGAAATCGGCCGTCGCTAGAAGAGGATTCAGGATCCCCACGGGAGGTCGTTGCCGCGCTTCGGCTGGCGGTGCGGATGGAAGTGACGTTGGGGGCATTACCGGCTGGAGAGTAACCTGAGGTTGCACCATCTGCTGCTGGTAGGCCATGTTTCCATTCTGGTTGCGTGCGCCAACGTTCTGCTCCTGCGGCTCAGGCTGATACTGAGATTGTTGCTGCTGCTGTTGCTGTTGCTGTTGCTGTTGCGGATTATTCCAGCCCCATTTTTCCCTGAGTTCGTTGTTGAGAAATCCGACGCGCCATCCTGTTTCTTGGCGAATCTTATCGAAGATGGAGAGCACCTCCTCCTGCTCGCGACGAGTCTTCAGACATTCTGCGGCAATGGCAAGGGATCGAAGCGCTACACTTGCAACCCCACTATCGCGAGGTTAGCACATACTTTTGGTGACGGGACATGAGAACATACCGATCTTTGACGTGAGCGCTGATGCCACAAATGAGCTGGGAATGCTGCTCTAGCATAGCCAGCATTTCAGGATCTTGTGGGCCTTGCAGAGGATTGATCTGAGCAAGTAGACACATGCAAGTGTGATAGAAGAGTCGTGCCACAATGGAAGTCCTCTTGATCAACCAAACCTCTGGGAAGGCCGACCCGGAAAGCGTAGATCCGGGATGAAGATACGCCATGGGATGCATCGTGCGTGGAATACCTTCGTTCCACGAGTCTGCCAACTGCTTCAGTCGTTTCCATTCGTTGTATCGTGATTGTAAGCTTTGCTGCGCGAGTTCCGGGGTCCGTGGAATGGACGCACGGAAGTTGGCAACCTTTGCAACAACGTAAACAATCCGGTATGTCCAAATTTCTTCTCGTCCGGATCCGGTCTCGCGCGAGAAGTCGAGGTCCACGCCCCACTCATCTGGGTCCCAGGCTATCTGCCAATTGAAGTGTAGACAGCTGAGGAGCTCCATGCCAACGTTCAGCCAGAAACATGCAGCCCCAATACCGGTCGACCTCGCACTCCAACCGCATTCTTTAATTAGAGCACGAGCCCCCGCAATGTGGTTCATCCTCTGAAGGGCCTTCTCGCACATGATCTCATACACATTCAGAATAACGGCTGTGGTCGCACAGATGACGGTATCCCGATCAGGATTTTGCAATGATGCTAGAAGGTAGCGCGTGGCCGTGTCATAGTAATGCAGCGCCTTGTCCTCGCTGTACTTTGGATTCACAAGCGCCAGATGTCGTGCGCCACATGCCAAGAACGCGTTGAGCAACATGGGCTCGCTCAGGGCATGAAACGGAAGCAGTCGCGAAAACTAGATTACTATCAGCAATGCACATGGCCAACGGAAGAACAAAAGCATACATGTTTCATCGGGTCCATGCTGTCCATCCAAAGACCTACTTCCTCCACAAATACTTGCATAAAAAGAACTTCCTCCTGGGTATCGAGATAGTCGCGTGCGCCTTCGTTTGGGCTCTCAGGTTCAGATGGCTCTGCATGGTATGACGGTGTTGCATTGGCCATATTGGATTCAGAATAGGCCGAATTCGTATGGGAATGCGAGTGGTGATGAGATGGTGCCCGTGAATGCTCGAAATTAAAGCCGGACTGTTCATGTAGCAACTGCTCGGGCAGAACACCTTGTAATGGTGGAAGTGACTGATGCGATATTGATGTAGGAGGCGGCATACTAGCCTGCATCGCCATGAAGAAAGTGTCGCTCGACGTTGGTGCCGAATCCCTCTCGAGTGGAGCATACTTTTCTCGGCCGTCCTTGTATTCGCTGGCGATGTCTCTCGACTCATCCTGGAAGGCAACGGTCCAATCTTGTCCAGGTGGTATGATATACTGGGATTTGGTTGATGTATCGATGAAATTCAACCTCACGCCTCTTTTGCACTCTCTGTTCGACTTGAGGCAGTTTTGGCAGGTAGGCGTACCCTCATCGCACTTGAGATGCCTTTCTCTACACGTTAAGCATCCTGTGCGCACTCTTTTGGGTCGGTTCTCTGAAGCAGCCTTCTCCTTCCTACCAGAAGGCTTCGTTGGCGTATTGTCGTCGCTCATCTCTATGCGCTGCCCTTGCTGTTCGCTACTTGCAGCCTTATTATTCGTATTCGCCCGCTGTCTTTGCCTTATCTTCTTCGCTGGTGGCGGTGGGCTGGCTGCAGAGCTGGCGCTAGAGCGCTTGCCTTGTCCGCTTGGGGATCCCAGGAGCGTCAGGTCTGGCTGTGTCGCAGGCGATAGCGTGGTGCACTGGTCATAGAGATAATCGAATTCCAGGTTGGGCTGTGGAAAGCCAGGTTGCTCGATCGTCGCCGCCAGGGTGAAGGCTTGTCCGAGGCTGTCTGAGAAGCCTATTCTTTTGGGGATGGCGATATGATATTCTGATTCAGGCGCGAGCTGGCGGCAGTGAGGCGGGTCGAGACGGCGTCAGAAGCTGTCGCAGCGATGTGAAGACGGCAGCGATGTGGGAGCACCAGGTGCAAACGCAGGCAGGCTGAGACGGGAGCAATTGGCAATGCGGTGGGATGTAGAGGATGCGACGGGTGGTAGTAGGTGGGCGCACAATTTGCCGGGCGACTTTTGGGTAGGCAATGTGGTTTGAAGTAGGTATGCGGTTGCTGGTGTTCGCAATGACGAGTGGTGCGGTGGTGAATTGGACTGACAGCCAGCCAGGAGGGGCAAAAAGGCAACTTTATGCGACGACGGCGATCGAGCACCTAGGGTGCCAGAATCCTGGCAGGGGCAGCCGCGGGAGGTTTCTGTGAAGGATACGGACAGCAGCAGGCCTCAATCGATGGCCGACAACACGAGAGGGCTGCAGGAACAAGGAGAATCCCCCCAGAGCGAGCTGGAACGGGGGAGGTAAGGGAAGAGTGTGAGAGAGTCGACGCGGGAAGGGCGTTGGGTCCACACCCACGCTAGGAGCTGATCGTGGGTGCGCGTTCACGGCAGAGCCAATGCAGTGCTGCGCGCGACGGCCGAGCGCGCTGCAAATATTGCTTGCTCTGAGCGGGCCTCGATGGGCAGGATGACAGCGCGCGGCGTCTGCACAGAGATTTGACAGGTCGATATGGGGTTGAAGTGTGCGCGTAGTGGTGGCACTCTGGATCGGTACGGAAGCACGGTTGCGTTGGAAGGGTCCGACGTCAAACCTTGGAACATAGGAGCACGACTTGCGGTGGGAACTGCTACCGGAGAGAGCGTGCAAAGGAGATGGAGTACAGCACATTCAGGCAATGGCTCTGTGGCTCTACATATACGCAAAACTTGCTACCAGTCTCTTTGCTGCAACACTCGAAAAGTACACAGCCTCTGGGCGCGCTCTCGCAACGACCACAGAGGTCGCAGTGACGTTTGTTGGCGCGCTGCCGAACACGATGCGTGAGCACGCAGGTAGCCGTCTGGGACTAGCCTCCTGCGCGCTGCGATTCGATCCTCTGCTGACTGGCAGCGCGCATGCGGCTATTCTTGCTTATGCAAATAAGCCAAAAATTATATTTATATATACCTGCACGAGCGCCGGCAATTACTACTGACTTTGCATCGTAACAACCCCCCAGAGCCTGGGCGTTTCACGCGACACATAGTAATCTCTTCTGTTCCTGATCCAGCGGGAGGGTTCCCGCCGAATAGTGTCCGGCCTGTTCAGGAGAGACGGGCGGCCCCAACGAGGCCAGAGTGGATCCGGGAGAGTCGAGAACCCTCAGCTCCTCTACGAGATCCAAATGCACACCTAAACATAGCATCTCAACGGCCATCGCAAAAGAACCAGCTCCCCGGCGCAGTGGGCAGTGCCTGCGCCGTGATCCCCTCATGGCAGAACGATGGCTGGGTGTGACAGCGCCATGTTCCGCCCCCATCCATTTCCATGGGGCGATCATTCTCGTTCCGGCTTGCCTCGCCCACAAACCTCAGCCCGAGCACTGTGATACTCTCTCTTCCACCATACCATGGCCACCCTCCCGCCCGCCCAGCCCAGCTACATCTTTCGGGGCCACACCTCTCAAATCCATAGTGTTCAGATCGTGCACCAAAATAGGCGCCTCATTACCGGCGATGCAGATGGCTGGATCGTGTGCTGGAAACTCGAGTCCAAACGGCCTGTGGCTGTGTGGAGAGCCCACGATGCTTCAATCCTGGGAACTGCCGAGTGGGGGTTCGATAACATCATAACGTGAGTGTTAATGTTCCCTTTCATCATTCGACTGCAGCATCGTGCAGCTTGCCCTTGTCTCTATTTTCTTCCATCGACCTGCTTCGGCAACCGCCCGCTCATGGTTCTATTCTTGTTACTCTCCATCATTCCCTGCATACTATTCCCCCACGCTCTTTTCATTCCATATCTCAGATTCTCTGACGTCCTCGCTGGTTACTTTCGGGGTCTATCCAGATTGATTTTCGTATTTAGTCACGGGCGAGACAATGCCCTCAGGATATGGCAACTTCGCGCCACAGATGAGGCCAATTACTCTTCACTTCTGCCTGCAGATAGTTCATCCGTGCACCGCCCCAAGCCGTGGTTGCTGCATTCTCTACCCGTCAACACCCTGAATTTCTGCGCTTTCTCTATGTGCCACGAGCCGCCTGCATTTAATATACAATCGAGCGGCCCCATCGGTTTGGGCCAGGGCCGTGCACTGCCAACTCGGCTAAGCGACTCCATCCTTGTGGCCGTGCCGTCAAGAGACGACAAGCAGATCGAGGTCTATCAGTTTCCAGACGAGAAGCTCGTGTCGATTGTTCCGCGAGTGCAGCTCACAGACACAGGTAAGCATGTAGCACGTTCCGACGTCTCCGTCAAATCCAGTCTCTAGAGCGAAATGGTATCGACCGAAGCGGCTGCTCTTGTACATCCGACTACTTTCCAGATATGCGACTCCGATCCATGGCTATGCGAATGCGCCCAAGTCCCTCACATCATTCAGCTAATATCCTTCAGGTATGGTAATGGCGGTGAAGGTCGCACGTCACCAACCGTCGAACAGCATCATTGTAATCGCCGGATACGAGGGAGGTTTTACAGCCGTACATCTACTAGATCGCAGTTCCCAAGCAACGGGGAAATCAATACCGGAGTTCGCTAAGCTCATCTATCTCAGCCAACCCCACACTCAGCCCGTCCTTTCTCTCGATGCTTCACCGGATGCCAAGACATATTTCACTTCCTCTGCCGATGCGGTAATTGCTGCACATCGGATTCCAGAGATACTCCTTAATATCAACTTTGATGACAGGCGCTCGCTCACTAGCATAAGCGGGCATGATTCGGTGACTACTCCAGCTGCCGAGGCCTCTACTCAGATCTCTCAAGATTCATCAACGTCTTTCGCATCCACTGGGCAGGCACAGTCGGCAGCCCCAACCGCCGTGGTTTCCGAAGATTTTGGCTCCTCACAAGCATCTACACCCTCGCCACAGATAAATCACGAACAAAAGGACGCTAGTCATTCATCGGCCCCATCTGTCACTTCGACGTTACAAGACTTGACATCTGCAAATGGAGCTAAGTCTTCTGAGCCAGTCGCATCAGAAACTACCCCATCTAAACCTCTAGCATTCGCCAAGTCAGTCATCACTCCACCAACAACCAGCCCACCCCTCTCCTTCGTCAAACAGCCCATCAGCTCATCGCCGTCGACAGCAGCCCCAAAGGCAGGCCTATCATCGCTTCTCTCATCTGTACCAACTGTACCCAAATTTGATTCATCTCCACTCTCTTCCCTTAGCACTGCTATTCAACCTCCTTACAAGACTACACAAACCAAACACGCGGGCCAGCAATCGCTCCGTGTCCGTTCTGACGGCCGTCTTCTGGTAACAGGAGGCTGGGACAGTAGAGTGAGGGTATATAGCGCGAAAACGCTAAAGGAGGTGGCCGTCTTGAAGTGGCATAAGGAAGGAGTGTATTCTGTAGACTTTGGAGAAATCATGGACGCTGAGTCCCATGGAAAAGGTACGGCGCACGATGGTGCAAGTGAGGCATCGAGGCATATCAATTATGATGGAAGTGAACAGTTTGCGGAAGACGTTTTGAAGGGGCAACAGGCGGCGACTGGGCTGAGTAGATTGCAACAGCAGAGGGAAGAACAAGTTCAGCGCAAACATTGGGTGGCTGCAGGGTCGAAAGACGGTAAGGTGAGCCTGTGGGAGGTATTTTGAAGATAGTTCCAAGCTTTCCTGCTTGAGACTCTGGCTGAAATAACAAGACATCACTCAAAGTCGCTCTACTGTATGCTCCTTATTCGGCTCCTTTCGTATTGATGTGATTCGACGCTAGCACTAATCTGTAATGACTTGCCTTTCGCGTCCATCGTCATCCTTCGGCCAATGGCCACTCTTCATCCACGAGACCTCTCACTCTCGTCACTCTTGATTTTTTCAGCAGATAATAACAAGCTCATCGGGTTGCACCCTGAAACGGTCCGTAAACAGCCTCAGCGTAGGCTGCAACGTCTTCTCGCCGTCGAAATTCTCGCAACACGGGCGATTCTATTTGTCTTCTTCAGCACGTGGAACTCGAATCTCAAGCGGCTCACTTGCCGCTGCTTTCCTTGCACGAAGCTGCTGGTCGACAAAATTGACAAGGCTGGCCACCAACTCGCTTGTGGTTGGAGGACTCGAACTCCTGCTTGAATCACCTTCCCCAGCTAGAGTCTTCTTCGTGTCCGAACTTTTATGTGCCAGTATCTAGAACAAATGACGGTACAGTCGCTTAGATCCTCATCCACAACATCAGACGTATCACTCAAAATGGACTTCTGTGATTTCTGTTCTGAAATCATTGAGCGCATGACGATGATTGTTTTTCACGACCCCCATTTCAAAAACACTAGTTTCCAAGAATCGGCAACGTATTGTCAACTCTGCAAATGCATATCCGAAAATCTCCAGGACTGGCAAAAAAATCCCGTATCCCTCCCGAAGGAAGAAGCTCTACCTCACTTGGTCAAGCTCTTTACAGAGACTAGCTGCCTAGCGGATGACCCGGGGCGAATTTCACACGTCATTTTTCGGCTTGAGGAGATAGGGGATACATCTTTTGCAATTTGGGCAGATGCGGGTAGGAACATGCAGAGAAATTCTTTCACGGGTAATGACTGACTGTAAATGTCGAGACAGGGAGCCCTGCCGCGGAGAAAATTACCACACGTGCGCCTATCCTGGTTGAACAAGTAGAGGCCGTTACTGAATTGGTCAATGGCTGGCTACATGAATGCACATCCAGTCACGAAGAGTGCATTTACTCCAAAGCGTCCTCACATACCGTGGAAGACCGTGAGGTAGATTTACCGACACGACTTCTTGAAGTAGGCGGTACCGTGGAAGCGCCGTCTGTCAAGTTGGTCGAGACGCGAAGTATGAAGGGCCGGTATTGTGCTTTAAGCCACTGTTGGGGCGCTAATGAACGGCGGCCCTCGATAACAACACTTGAGAATCTTCATGAGCACCTGGCTGGAATACCGTTTAATCAACTTCCTAATACCTTCCGTGATGCCGTCACTCTAGTTTGCGGCATCGGGATTCAATACCTTTGGGTAGATTCTCTGTGCATCATACAAGATGATCTCGAGGACTGGAGACGTGAATCGATGGTAATGGGGGCGATTTACCAAAATGCGGTTCTTGTCATTGCGGCTGCAGGATCCCACGACTCTACTGGAGGACTATTCATAACGAATCGACCGGCACCAACCACCCTACAGATCCCCTACATCTCAGATGGTTCTACCAAGGGTTCATTCAACGTTGCTCTCTCGGCAAGGGGCGAAATAATCCCCGGCCGAGGCCCATTAAGGGATCGAGCATGGGCATTTCAAGAGTGGTACCTAGCTCGACGGACGGTCTTCTTTATGCCAGGTGGAATCACGTGGCGCTGCAAGGAGTTGCGACTGCATGAATATAGTTGCTACCAAGAGTTAGAGCTCTTTGAGGAAGCTTCATGGTCAATGTTCCTGACTCAATACGCTCACAAGCGTCTGACAAAACCTAGCGATCGAATCATAGCCATCCAGGGAATTGCTAGTGAGATGCAAAAAAAGCGAGAAGCCCGTTTCCTATCGCAATACGGAGTTTGGGAGGACCGGCTCATAGAGCAACTCCTCTGGAGGATTGAAGACTCGAGGACAGGTGCAGACCAAGAGGGAGGACTAAATCTGCCCTCTTGGTGTTGGGCGTCGACTGGTTTGAAAAAGCTGTGGCATCCAAATAATTACAGAGATGGTGCACTGAAAGAGGTCACTTGCACTATCAGTGTTTCCGACTCTGGATCTTTGACTGCTTCTGGCATTCTGATACGGCCGACGTATGTAGATTCCGATATTCCAAGCTGCTGCATAACTAAACTGGATCGAGACGTTTCCCACGACTTGTCTATATTTGAAATCGAAATGCTTCCCGGCTACAGCGGCGATGAGCACCCTTCACATCTAATTCTGGATCCATATAATCGGGATACTGTTCTTGGGTACGCGGTATTCGATGAGGAGAAGGTTGTGCCAGATGCGCTCTGCTTTTTATTAGCTGTTACCGATCGCAGCACAGACAACCCAATGTAAGAATCCCTGTGTGCCTTGTCGCCAAAACATGCACTCACTGATCACATGCTAGGTCTCTCATTATTAAGCCAGACTCGTCAGAGTCTAATAGATCAGGATTCAAACCTTGGCGTCTAGAATACGACTTGCTTCCCGATGTGCGAGAACAGCATCGTACGTTTGAAGAGCATGAAGACATCGATATGCCCGTGTCTGACCCGAAATCCGATGCATTTGGTAGCGAGGAAAGTGAAGACCACAAGCCCCACAACTCACGTAGCGGCGGGGCAGACAACTGTACTCCTGAATGCGTGGACCTTTTTCAAGCCGGTCGTTCTGACCGTGTATACTGGGCGTTGTTGCTTCAGCCACTGGACAGCGAGGCGAGGTTCAAGCGGGTCGGGGTCGCTATGTTGTATCCCCGGGTTATGGATGTAAGTAGAGAGGAGTTGACGAAATTTGAGATTTTCTAATAATGTACTGCGCGAGATTTTACTTGGATAGGGACGTGTCGTGGTCGTGTTGTCAATCTTAGTTCGAGCGAAACAAGACCATAGTATACAATGCTTCGAACTTTTGTTCTTTCGACAATTATCTCCTTGATATGTCCGTCCCCAACGACTGATGGTTATAAAATGTGATACCAGCTGCAATTGTAGAGCAGTTTTCCTTGCTGCAATGGCAGCATACGTCCTTGGTCCAGTTCATGTTGGCTTATGACCCGCATGCCGAATCCTCTGTCGTCAGACAGACACCCATCCGTTTGTACCCCACCAGACTTTCCATCTCCCCCCTGCTTGCGTTGCGCGAGCACATCTTTCGACTCGCACGCACAGACCATCCTCACACATTCAAACCTGATTGGTAGTGGTGTCCTAGGCTGACATGTCTCTATCTATTGATGGAGGCGCATGTCACTAAGGGCGAGATGCTTTATATCGGACGATTGGGAATGAGATATCCAATGTGCCAGGTAGCTTATCTGGGTCTTGAAAGTTAGCCCGTCGAGACATAAAGTCTGCAATTTGGGAAGCTCGTCCATGAATAGTACCCACAAGTGCAATGTACTCGGTCCTTCCCAATTAATTGCCAGCTTCTCCAGCTTCGGAAAGCCATGGCGGCCTATGGTTAAAGGGTTAGGCGGAATCAGATCCCTCCAGGTGTTACGTGGGGTGGCGTGATGGTACGCAGAGAGTTCCAGTGAGTTTATATTTGGTAGCTGAGATAAAAGAATAAAAATCGAATTAGTTAGCGTAGAGTAGGTCTAGATGCCTCTGAATGATACCTATATGCTTACTCCTTCTCAAACTGTCAATGTGAACGAAGGAGACTTTGAATTGACTCATGAGCTGGATGTCGCTCCATTTGAGGGTGATTCACCATGTGACTTTGCCATTCACTCGCACGTGACCCACATACTGTAAAAAGCATTCGAGAAACGCCATTTGATGGCGCTTGGCCCATTTCACGCCCGAGAAGCTCGGGTTCAGGCCATCTCGATCTTCGATATAATGGGCGAGATAGAAGAATGAGAAGATATATTTGAAATTTGTCATATTACGATGGAAAGAGAAGATTGAAATATGATTAAATTAATATCGCACAAAACGCGGACCGCAGCCTGCCATTAATGAACTAGAAGTTTTACTGATACCTCTTGTAGCTGCGCTAGATCTAAGAGCGGATGAGTAGCCGAGCGCTGCCAGACAGCTGTATACTCTGCCGCTTGCCAAATGGCGGAGTGCGAGACGAGATCGGAGATCGGACCCCTCCGCAAAGAAAAAATCACTCACTACCTGTTTCCGAGGCATTGTTCTGCAGATCCAAGCTCTTAGTCGCCTTGAGAGCACTTGCAAAACACATCTCTCCCAAACGATGTTTCGTGGAGGAAGCTTGGCAGTGCAATGCCGATCAGGCGAGGCGACTTGGTTGCTTTAAAGAAAATTGGCAGTGCGTGGGAAGTGGTCAGTTGAGGCTCCAGGCCTGGAAGAGGACGGACAGGGAGTAAGATGGGATGCATCTGCGCTGATTGTCCCTGCATCTGATCTTTTGTCGGCAATTGGACAATATGCTCAAACAGCACCCGGGTTGGTGGTGCTGCTCCAAGGGTGATTTAGCCATTGCGTTCGGACTTTGGGTCTCCTGATGCCCAGAATGCAGAGGTAGTGATGGGCGCTGTCTGGATTGATGGCGGAGAACTGCCAGCGTCCCCGTCTGTGAGTGCCTGGATGCTGGTGGCCAGCTAATGCACGACATGGTCAGCGATGGAGAGGGATTGGTGGCACGTGGCAAGTCGCTGCATCGTCGCTTTTGCCAAGATGGCTTTGATGAGGAGACGGCGAGTTGGTGGAGTGAGGAGTCGACGCAGCATTGTTGCGCCGAGTGGTGGCCAGTCTGACGCTTCTCGTATGGCCTCGTGAATCGTATGAGGTGTAATTGCGAGGACCCATGTTTCGTGGGTGGTTTGAAGCCCCTGATACGGCCCTGTCTGCTAGCTGGCTGCAGGAACGCGCACGCGAGCGGTGTGGTCTGTAGTGCCCGTTCGCCCTTCGCAGCTTGATTGCCAGGCCCCATATTTCGCACTGCACCCCGGATGACGGGGGCATCAAGTCAGCAATATATTGTGTATGTGAATGCCCAGAACACCTTGCGAAGTAATCAAGGGTGGAGCCCTCCGCTAAGAGGCCAAGCTTTGCTGCCACGAGATCGGCGTCTGGCATCGTCATTTCCCGAAGCGTCTCCGCCGCGCGCTTCCACTCCACCCGCTGCACTAGAAGCGGATCAGGTCGTGGAGACGCCGCTACTGTCCCAACCTCTCGCGTCGTTCCATTGCAATTGACTCTTCGCACTCCTCCTCAACACCTCTGGCCCGCGCGAGCAGGGCAATGGGTCCACCACGTTTCTACGACCCCCAACTTGCGTGACCGTGCCCTCATCCAGCCATATCTAACCCCCGAGATAGGCTCCCACCAGGCACGCCGAGAGACCACCTCCAGCACCCTCCGCCAGCGCACCTTGCCCAGACGCACCCCCTCCGCATCCGCGTCGATTGCGTCGCACGCTGGCATCGCACGCCCGTCGCCCCCGCCGCCATGTCGTGGCTCATGAGGGGGATTCAAAGCGCCATCTTCCACTACGCTTCGTGCGCCCCCTGCACCGGCTACATGTACCGCCAGCAGCGGCGGAAACAGGCCAAGCGGGACAGAAAAGTGCGGCGGAAACTACAATTGGAACAGCCAGAACTATACCACCACCCCGAACCCACCGGCACCAATCCTTACTGGGGAGAGGAGATCACCATGGGCCCCGGACCTCCGCCGCGACGAGCGAAGCGGTCAAACACGAGCAGCAGGAGGGGGATCACCACGGCAGGAACACAGAGCACCCAGGGCGACAGGAGTCTGGACCTCGATCCCGCCGACGACCTGCGCCTGAGCGACGAGACCATGGACGATGACAACTGGAACCGCAAACGCTACCAGAGGGAGGATGAGGACCTGTGGGGGTTTGGCGAGCCCATGGGTCCTATGCGACCCGCCATGGCAGGCTCGTCCGTTGGTGTCACCGGAATCACGAGACCTGGGACATCCAAATCATCTGCCGAGAGCTACTACACGGTCCGAAACCCACCCGTCAACGACCTCCATCCTCCCGTTGTCAGCCTGCCATCTCCGCATCCCTCTGACAATCGCTGGATGCTGCAACCTCCGCCCAAGGCCGCTGTGATGAGCGGGAAAGAGAGAGCTACCACGGACCGGAGCAGAAGTGGAAGTGGCGCAAGCAGCCGCATCGAACTAAGTCTGCAGCGTCAAGTCAGTACACGGCAGTTGCAGCAAAAGTTGGAGCGAGGCGAGACTCCTGAAATGCCGCCCATTTCGCGAGGGAGTTCCTACAGCAACTTAGTTGGCAGTCAACGCCACGACCGGCCGAGAACACCCCAGACCAGGCCCATTTCGGCAGCTAGCTCGAGGAAGAAGCGCCGCGACACAGCCATAACCCGGGCGGATGGCCTTGACCGATATTCTGGAGAATCAAGCGAGACCGTTCTGAACAGCACATCGTCCATGGAATCATCGCTTCCGAGTATCAAAGTTGTTCGCATTCAGGCTAGTCGGCAACAGCTGTCCACGGTGATATCCAGCGACTCCGGAGCTTCGACGCCTACCCATCCAGGCCTCGACCCCGCCACTGAGAATGAAAACAATCTCACACAAGTTCCTATACAAGTCAGACGTACCATGACGTACTCGTCGTCAACCCAGTCGTCCAACTCATTTCCCTATCTGATGAAGCATCGCAACCCCCTCACCTCGTCCGACGTCTCATCTCTAAATATCCTCCAAGATCTCGTATGTCCCCGTGCTCTCCTCAACTCTCAATACGTCTCTGCGCCACTAGTGGAAGCGAAAATCAAACTCCCTCCGTCCGATAAGGAGGAAGAAACGACGCTCAATACTGGTAAAGACTCCGCCTGGGGTGGCAGCGGTTTCGGCGTGAGCCAAGGTCGGGGCACTGGTCTGAAGAACAGCCAGGGAGCCAAAGTGCCGTTCGACAGCCATGGCGTACCGGAGCGGGATCCGAGGATGAGATGGAGCGTGGACTTTTGAGTCAAGCCTCCTCTGTATCTTTACCTTCACACCCACCCTACAGAACACCAACAAGAAGTCTGGGTTTGTACATCACTTCCCTTTGTCCCTTCACGCACTGCCGCAACACATACCTTCTTTTTTTCTTCCTTCCTACGGGGCTGGTAAACCCCTTTGTGGCCGCTGCGCATGCTGATGCCAGGGTGATCATTATCATGGAACATGAGCATCTAAGGCCATCTTTAGCATTGTTTGCATGGCACCTTTGTTTTTCTCTGGTTGTAGTCCAGATCCTCTTTTGAACGACTTCTTGTCTATACGGTTCTATCGTTCGTTTGCTCCCGTTTTGTTTTGTTTTGTTTTGTTTTGGTTTGGTTTAGTTTTATGTTGTTGCGTTGAAGCGAGCATTCATTCAAAGGAGAGAAATGATGACAGTATCTGCGACGACTTCACGGTCCTTCTTTCATATTTTGTCTCCATTTCAAAACTGAAACAGAACACACATCGGCGTTAAATATGATGGACCCCGGATAGTGCATCCGGGCCCCAAGGTTGTTTTCACATCGCATCTTATTTCATCTCTTCTGCTTATTGCCCGTTTGTCGTCGTTCTGCCTACACATTGTCAACTTCTAGTCGGCGCATTGGATTCGCTGATACATAGGTACACGACGGCATGCTTTTCATATTCCCTTTGCTTGCGTCTTTGGTGCATTCGTTCAAGCTGTATATGGAAAATGGTGGGCTTATGGGATTAGCTCGCGAGCATTGCATGTGTGTATAGTACTTCTGTATCCACTGGATTGTCCAGAAGCGCTTGAGTAGATTGATGTTCGCTCGATCTACCTTTGGCATGCATTTGAACCTTCATTGGATTATTTAAAACACCTTGAACGTGTTTTTATTTTTATTTTAGCTCAATGTCCATTTATTTAAGTGTACACGATCGTGAACTGCGCAGAAAGTGTGTGAAACTGTTGCATAGCCATACAAGGCGAGCTTGCTAGGTAGACTATAGAGCTTAAGACACAGCGGTCCTGCAAAACGTGACCAAACCATCGCTGTGAATGCCATTATCCCAGGGGCAACACCGGATACAATATATCCATCTCCAAACTTAGCTATTCCAAAGTCCTAGACCGCCTCACTATCATTTCATCCTAATCATACACAGACTACATCGGTTTTTACTCTCACTCAACATTTTCCATCTTAGTTCCTGTTCTTCAGATCCCAGATTCTCAACGTCTCGCCTCTGCTTCCTCGCTTTTTGGTCGGGATCTTTTTTGCATCGCCCAGGTCGCCCAGCTTAAGCATCGCGCGACTCACCAGCGCCAGCGTGTCGACTAGCTCCGTCATGCGCCCCGTCTCGAGAAACAGCTGCTGAAGCCACTTCTTGTCCTCGTCCGCCACCATGGTCGCAACATCCATAGCCTTGATGGCCGAGTCGCGATGAATGAAGAACGAGGCAGTCTGTGCAACGCTGATGTAGGCAATGACCATTTCGGGAAGGTACGCCATTCGGAGTTGCAATAGGCTGCTATGATTGTGCGGACCGACAACAACAAGGGTTTCGAGAAGCGGTCCAAAGGTTGTTTGAATAGCCTCGAATATCTCTTTGATGCGCTTGGTATTGATCTTCACTGTAGTTTGAGTGCTGCGAAGACTGGGTGGTGATTAGCTTCCATGGGCAAGATGTAGGAGGCGGCAAGTGGTACTGACTGTATGAGATTGTCTTCTTCCTCGCGCCACTCGCGGAAGAGGGCGATCAGGCGGACAAGCTGTTGTAATTCTTGATATACAGAGCTGAAAACTCGCATATCCTCAACCACCGCCTCATGCTCCATGGGGGTGGGCATTTCAGAGAGTCGGAGGGACGCTCGGCCGGGGTGTGACTTGCGTCCAGCTTGAGTGACTTGGATTTCATCTTGCTCTTCTGTGCCTGGCTGAGTAAAGTCGAAGGGGTAGCCGCAATTGGCTTGGGTTCTGCTAGGGGCGAGAGATTCCACACTCAGCTCAGCAACAAGCTTTTCTGCAGCACCGATGCGACCGTTGACTACACATAGCATATTAGTAATGGACTGTGTTTAGACCAAACAGAGAAAACATACGCAGCAGACATTCAAGTGCCTCGGAGAGTTTGCGAAATGTGTTACTGTAGTCCTTCTCGATGTGATGGTACCAACGCAGGCTTTCAATCAAAGCCTCCTCCTTCGGCTCGATGTCCAGTCCGGGGAGGTCACTCTTGATTCGCTGGCCAGGCCACAGGATCTCATTCTCAGTTATCCGCTCCAACATCTTGAATCTAGCTATATGCTTGGCATCCGATGTTTGAAGTCCTGTTTCGGATAGGGCGAGTTCACAATTCCTGGTAATGACTGCAACGGCATCGACGCGATATAGTTCCATGAGTCTGACGAAATTTTTCTGCTCATCGGGGTCCTTGATGTCAGGAATGACACGTGCAAGACAATGCGTCGTCCGACGGCCTTCGAGTCGAGCTGCATACAACGGAATCAAAGAAATCTCTTTAGAGATCTTCAAGAATTCTATGTATAAGGCGATAACGTTGTCCATGGCAGCCCATTGATGGAATTCTTTCATGGTTGTAAGTGGCATATGCTTGAGAGCGATGAATATGTGGACGAGGATGCGGAGGGCGTTCGGGTCGGTCACAAGACGTTGATAATACGTCTCTGCCGTAATGGTCCGTTGGGCACTAGGATCCTTCATCTTTGACGTGGGAAAGAGGGGGTCGGTTTCTGGGTCTACTATCAGACTTCGAGGGCGGTCATCCTCTTGGAATAGCATTGCGATGGCTACCCCGGCCTTGTAGATGAGCTCGTCCACATTCCGGCTGATGAGGCTACCTTGAATGAGCTTCATGGGAGATCGCGCCTGTGCCGCGGTGGCTTTTTGCTGCTTCAAAATTTCTACCACGTTGCGAGAAGAGGTTTTCCAGTCACCGTATCTCGCAACTTCGTCTTGGAAGACGAACTGCTGAGCCAATTTCTCGTTGACCCGTGGCGCAGGACCCTTTTGCAGGAATCCGTCAAATCTGGAAAGAAGCAACGCGTTGTAGCGTGCATAGAGATGATCATCCCAGGTACGGCAAACGGTTTCCACGGTTTCCAGATGTCCACTAAGCAGACCGTAGACAGCACCTTCGTACGGACTTCGAGCGCCTTTGGCGGCATAGAAGCAGGTACGGCGAAACAAGTATCCAACAGTCTGTCCAGCCACATTCGGTCCACCGTCCGGATGGAACTCATTCGCCGCGCCTACACTAACGCCGCGCCAGGCCTCGTTTCTTTCCTTGAACCATTCTGCTATGTCTTCCCATGGTGCGCCGCGACGCATCATTTCGTAGCATACCATCCAAAGCGCGCGCTCGTAGTAGTCATCCGACTTCTCCAAGTCCCGGTCCTGTCTCGTGGGCGCATCAGGATCAAGGTGCGTTACCAGTCGTTTAGCTCCGTTGCTAGTCTTGAGACCGATAGACGGATCCAAAGGTTGCTCTGAGGAGTGCAAACGCTTCGCTTGCTTGAGTTTTGATTTGGTGTCGAGCCAGCCGCTGGTCCAGGTGTTTGTGTCTTTCCCAGACTGTGCCTCCAACTGCTCGGTGATCGATTCAATTGCACTCTCGCTGTTCTCAGCGGTCTGCCTGAGCCATCGTAGAATCACCTCTTTCTCTTTTGCCTGATCATCCTCAAGAAGAAACCGGTTCCAGATTTCGTTGTTTGGGCAGTAGCGCAGCGCTCCTCCGACCTGAGCCAGAAGCTTTTGTTTTTCTTGGACAACGTTAGTGCCCGGTTCAGGATAATTCTGTTCTATTGTAATTCGCAGGAGATTCCATGTCGCAAGTTCGGCCTCCCATTGTCGCAGTTCTTGAACACTTGATGACGCCGGTGTTGAGCTTGGTTCAATTGAAGGTACAATAGACTGAAAAGACCTTCCAAGGGCATTCGCTGTGTTCTTATTGGGCAGGTCCTCCATGCTTTGTATCCGTCGCCGCACGCTCTTGTTCAGCTCTCCCTTGTTCTCAGCGTCGTTTTGCTGCTTCAGTTCCTTAACCGTAGATTCGGCGATATCCCTGAATTTGCCGACCATGCGCAAGGTTTCTTGGTGCCAGACTTTTCTATCCGGGACGTTTGTTAGGCTGTGGAAATGGTCGACTCGTTCGGCAAATTGCTCCACCTCCTTGCCAACACGGTCGGCAACTGCGCGGAGAGGTTGTAGCGGGTCATCTTTTGAGGGAGCGTCAATCGCGGCGCGCGAGGTTGCAGATGGAGTGGTCCGGCTGCCGTTGATCTACAGTATGTCAAATCAGTATACGTATGGTGTTATAACGACTGAGATTCGGAGGGTTGTTGGAGCCTGTGATAATCCACATACCTGAACCGATGCAGACTGCGAGCGCCGCGAAGCGAGAGACATTTCTGTAGAGGAGATGAAGGGCGAAAATGAAGCCGCAATCGCAGAAAGCGCCCCTCTAGCGACTTAGGAGAGGAGGCGTTGGTGGGATTCTCGAGGCTGGGTCGAGGTGTTGTTTGTCGACGGCTTCCTGCTCGCGGCAAAACGTCGCGACGACCCTGCGAGAAGGTGGCCCGTGCGTTGGCCGCTAGCGCGTGTCGCTTGGCGGAGGAATAAAACTGCGAATTTTCTGCCGCTCCGCTCCTGTTCTTTTTCTTCAATGTCATAGGTAGTCATTAGAGTCTCGGTTCAAACTACAAATCAATGTTTGTACAGGTCCTTGCGGCCTCTTGCGCGCTCACGACTGTCTTAGAACGAAATACCTTCTACAATCTGGCTGGACTTCCTCGTGGGGTGTGAGAGCTTAGAACCAAAAGAGGGTGTGACATTTCTATTTCACTAAAGGCTTTCTTTGCGACTCATCAAGACGATGAGTTGCGTCGAGTCCGTCGTACTTGCATTCTCATATTCGTTCACTTAAAAGAGATATTGCTAGTGCACAGGGTCCTGGAACTTCTCAGGTCTCCTTGTGCTATGTGTGCTATCATGACTTCTATGCTGTCTCAAAAGGAGGCATATACCTGGTAAATGGCTTAGGGCCGACAGGGCTATGTGATCCTCTTCTCTTCAGGCTGAGACTACTCGACCATCCTGCTCGTCGCAATGTTACCTTCCCATGTTTGTTTGGAATCGAGAGCCTCGAAGTGTCGCAGCGTATCTCTTTGAATCCATGGGTACGGTTCAAAGTCCCTGAGTTCTCTGTTTCATCTTCAATCTGTGTTTGTTCAGTGGATGCTCGACGTAGTTAAGGGTAGCAGTAAGATACTTTAAGAGAGATGCTTTCGGGCAGCTCACCGTGCTTGTCTCTTCTCCCCTTTCCTGGTAGAAGGCATTACAGCACTCGTAGAGGGCGTCGACCTGAGTCGAGTTATCACGTGGTTTATTTCGTAGTAGTGGGCGTCATATAGTCGACGAGGTACTTGCCTCTTTTCTGCACATCTCTTCTTGATAGTTGGATTTCTGCAGGCAGTCTGTCGCATCTCCATCAGCACTGGGTCCACAAATCAAACTTGCTACACACTTTGTATTGCGCAAGCCCTTGCGTGACATGGAGGATCGGTCTTGAGGTCTTCCTTCAATCCCTTCAGGACACCGTCAGCTTATTTGTGGTGAGGTTGTGACCGACGCCCACCATTTTATCTATCACGTGGACAGGCGAATCGTGCCCAAAATCTGCTTTTGCCGCTTGGTAAAGGGTCTGTGAGGGCCCTGGGCGGCGATAATGGCAGATGAATTATTGTACAAGACGTAGTGAAGGCAATTCTCTCGCGCTGTAGCATGGAGAAGGAGAGGCCCGGCTCGGTTGGTCTTTCTATGACTGTCGACCAACCAAACCAAACCCCGCTAGCTTCGCACTTCACCTCTCGTCGACCATCTGCAGACTTCGCCTCCTCTTCTCCTTCACTTCACTGACTGCTTTTGCCACCGCGCATACACGAGCCGCAACGCGTCTGCACGGCACCCGGATTTTCGCCACACTTCTCTCACTGCGTTTGCAATCCACGCTCGGCGATACGCTTCCTCCGACACCACTATAAATTCACGTTTGCCCGCGCGTTCTGTTGGTCTCACACCACTCCCACCACCTCCCCACCGCTAACAGCCAGGCAGCCACATCGCCCTCACGCCCAACAAACCCACACCGTCATGTCCGACAACGGCAGCCCGCACCACATGCAAAAGCCGGAGGACGGAGGTCAATCGGAGCACCTCAATATCAAGGTCACAGATAACAACAACGAGGTCTTTTTCAAGATAAAGAGGACGACCCAGCTGAAGAAACTCATGGATGCCTTCTGTGACCGCCAAGGCAAGAACATCGCGAGCGTCCGCTTCCTCTTCGACGGGACACGAGTGCAGCCCACTGACAACCCCGAGACGGTACGTGCCTTCCAGCCCGCCGTGCTTTCAGCTCCCCATCAGCTGTCCCTTTTCCTTTCAACGCAGACGTAGTACTGACTCTATTCCACAGCTCGACATGCAAGACGGGGACACGCTCGAGGTGCACCAGGAACAAATCGGCGGCGGCTGCTAGTACGGCTCTGCTCCACGGGCACGACAATTGGGTCTTGGTCGTTTCCCTCCTCCATCAAGCGGCCTTCTCCACCACTTAGCGCCCTCTCAATCCTCGCAGACGGCACTCTATGCGCGCCAAGATTTGATGAGCACTGGATGGGCACTGGATGAGGATGGGCTGGCCTCCCACTTTTCTTTCTGGCATTCGAGATCAGGGATTCCGGCGTACTGGTGCGCTGACATGGTCGCTTCTTTAAGCGTTTTCTTTATGCGTTCATGTGTTTATGCCCCCATATGCCAACAGTGCGAACTATGAAAATATTTCACCATGTGCCTTCATGTGTCTCTGTCGGCCACGCGGCCATGCGTCAACTCCCATGCCGTCTTTTTCAGAGCGGTGTCGTTAACCTACACAGGTTTAGTAGGAGGCCAAAAGGCCTACTTGTATCCACGTGAGAAACGCAGGCGGTCTTCAACGACGTATTCAGCCTCTTTTGAAGCAAACCACATTTGCCGGTAGCAGAAGCACTATGTTCTCACATGCTGATAGGCAGGGATAACACCACCGGACGTACATTTCAAAATTCCATTATGCTGGTCATTTCAACATATATACACAAAGAGAAGTTTCACTAACCTCCTCAAAGATGACCGGAGGGTCTCTTGACAAAAGCTGCAGCGGACGGGAAATACGGCCCACACCCTCGATCGCCAACATACCGACCAGTGCTAAGAATCTTACCAACCAACCAACAAAAAGCCAGAATGATGTCGTGTCACTGATTACCCAACCATGGATGGTTCGCCCCCCTTAATCCTCCCAGACCGCTCTTCGCCTTGCCTCCGCGGCCTCCCTCTCCGTCTTCTCCCGATTCCTCTCCTCATCCCTTTGCTTCCTCACCTTCTCCCGCATCGCCTTATCATACTCCTTCTCCTCATCCGTCCTCTTCGGCGGCCTGACCCCTAAGCCCGCCGCAATTAGTCTGCCCGCGACGGCGGTCGTCTTCTCAGGCCGCTTCGCCGGAGCATTCGTCCCGCTACTCCCTCGGCCTCCCTCCCACGTCCGTGCCTGACCAAACGGTACATTGTCAGGGAACTCAAACGGTGTCGGCGAGGCGGGCGTTGGCGGCGGCGGATTGGGCGTGTCGTATGATGACGTGGTATTTATAGGGGAGAGTGCGTCGCTTTTGTCTGAATTTGAGGTCGGGATGCGAGACAGGTTGGTCTCCGTTTCGGTGTCGCTGCCTGAGGATGCTTCTTCATCCCAGCTGTCGGCTACCGGTGCGGACTTTGACTTTGACTTTGCCTTGGCTTGGGGCGTTTTGGTGGAGAGTTTGAGCTGGGAGAGGGTGTTTGCTACTTCTGTGGATTTGGTTAGATGTAGATTGGAGGAGGGTAAGGGGTGCTTAGAGGGCTGTACCGGCTTCCGATGGTGTAACGTGTGCCATCTTGGAGGTATGTTCGCACGGCGGGTTGGTTTTGCGGGGTAGCTATGATATGAGAAAGGCAACAACAAGAGAAGAATGCGAAAAACGGTGCTTTAAGGCAGCGGGCGCCGAGAGAAAGAGCGAAGGTACCGCACCACAGTGGATCGAGTCTACGACGCAAGCAAGGGGCAGCTGCGTATATGTGGCACGCTGGTGTGAAAGAGCTCGAGAGAGGATGGGCGCCCCAGACGAATGTGGGGAAGGAGGGTCCAAGCTTGCGCAACTTGGACATCACACCGTTGATGTCCATATTGCGACACCTCCCGCGGTCCACAAATGGACGCTTGGCTCATTCTCGACTGACGGCTGACGGGCTTCTAGAACATGTGATATGTGGGCTCCCGGCATGTTTCCCGTTCCAAGGTTTTCGCAGGCCTTCGCCGATCGGTTTGGCCAGAAGTGCGTCAGGTACTGCTAGCTCACTCGAAGACGCAGATGTCCCGAGGTCGGGACCATAGCGGAATCGGAGGGGTATCCGGTTACTTGCCTGGTGCTGATTCGGCTGCTTGTGGTCGGTTATTCCCTCGATATTCCCGCTTATGGTACAAAACCACCCGGGACTCTCGTCGTCTACCTTCAAGGATTACGGGACGAGATACTCGAAAGGCTCAAGGCGTCAGTTGCGTTCTATCAAATCCGCTCCAGCGTTTGGCTTGCGTCTCATCGTCTGCGCTCTTTCATCTCTTTCCATTTCTGCTCATAGACTTAGATTCAAGATCTCCTTAGTATCATGCTTCCACATCATTCTCGCTGTCTGGGCCGAAACTTGCGCATCAGTCGTCAGCGCTCAAGTCTCAATCTCCGACCCTTATATGCCTCCTTTTCCTCCTCATCAAGACGTTCTGGCTACGACGATACAATCCAAAATCTCAAAATCGGGAAACATACACGCGTCATCTTTCAAGGATTTACAGGCAAGCAGGCCACGGCAAACGCAAAAGAGTCGATAGCATGGGGAACCAATATCGTTGGCGGGGTGAAGCCCAATGGTTCCGGCGAGCATCTCGGGCTGCCTGTTCTGCCCTCGGTGAGAGCGGCTATGGAGCAATTGAAGCCGGATGCCACGGGCATCTATGTTGCGGCGCATCAGGCCACGGCCGCCATTGAGGAGGCGATAGAGGCAGAGGTGCCGCTGATTGTGGCGGTTGCGGAGCATATTCCTCTGCATGATATTATGAGAGTGGGCACCTCCTATCCTGTACCGTTCATAACCTGATCATTGACCAACGGCCAGATACATTCCATGCTTGCCTCGCAATCGAAATCCCGTTTAGTTGGAGCTAACGCACCAGGCATTATTTCAGCCATTGGGCACTGTAGAATCGGCTTCCAACCTCTCCCTACTTTCTCACCTGGTCACATCGGCATCGTTGCGAAATCCGGCACTTTGTCTTACGAAACAGTGGGATCTCTGACAAGAGCTGGATTGGGACAGAGCCTATGCATTGGAATGGGCGGTGATGTGATTGCAGGGACCAATTTCGTGGACGCTTTGAAGGTGTTCGAGCATGATGATGATACGGAAGCTATTATCATTGTTGGAGAGCTTGGAGGAACATCTGAAGAGGAGGCTGCGGATTGGATAGCAGATTATAAGAAGAGGGTAAAGAATCCAAAGTACGTCATTTTACACTCAGAAGAGATTGAAGTAGAGTTCTGACTATGTCCAGACCCATTGCTGCAGTGGTGGGTGGTTTCCAAGCAGCACCAGGCCGAGTCATGGGCCACGCAGGCGCGTGGACCGGACTGGGAGAAGGAACTGCAGAGTCCAAGTACAAAGTTCTCGAGGGCGCTGGCGTCACTATGGTGGATCACCCGGCGAAATTCGGCCAAGTGATGAAGGAAATCCTCGCTACATCTGGGCGGAACGTACAAAAGATCGTAAGTCTCCCAATTGCCACTATGGCCAGTACATCCATCTCAGCCCTCATAGGAGAAATCCGCAGCTCAAGCCCAACAACGCCGTTCATACCATACCTCACGCCATCCCGTTCGACCTCAAGCAACTCCCACTACCTCCCAATTCTCCCAGCCAAAGCGCTCCCTCCACCTTACTGCCACCCAGTCCACCACCCTCCTTTCCGCCTACAACGTCAACATATCGCCTACCCCTTCCCCAGCCCCCTCCTCGTCCCACTTTGTTGGCATAACTGCATCCCGCAGCACGCGCTCCCCCTGTATAATCGCGGCTCCAACAACCAACCCAACCCAACTCCCCCACCGCGTGCGCCGCTTCCCCTTCGACTACCGCCATGGCCCTAGTTTCGAAACCATTTCCTCTGCGGTGGCGTACATGCAACTTGACGCCCTGCCGCCAAAAGCCAAGGCTGATGTCGGAACCCTGATCCAGAATTTGTGGAAACTCTATGTCGAAAAGGAAGCTATCACTGCGACTGTCGCTCTCGCCCTGCAAGACCACAAGGACGGACTCACAGTCTACGACCCGTATCTTTTCTTCGACGACGCAGCCTTCAAATCGACAAAACGCCAATCGGAACTCCACAATCTCCGCGATACATCTTGTATCCCAGCGACCGAACTCGAGGCCGAGCAGAGCGGCATCGTATTCATCCCTCTTGCCTCCCCCGAGAACACGAAGAACAATGGACAGGAGCCGAAGAACCTAGTAGGCACGCTCGTCAACGGCGCCGGGCTAGCCATGAACACCAATGACGTGCTCTCTCTGCGTCTCTCCTCAGCCCAACCACCTACTTCGTCAGCCAATTTCCTTGATACAGGCGGAAAAGCGACGTCCCAGACCATCTCCACATCTTTTAAGCTGATCCTGTCCGACCCGCGTGTCTCCGTAGTGTTTGTGAACATCTTCGGAGGGTTGACGTTGTGTGATATGATCGCCGAGGGTATCATATTAGCGTTTAAAGAAGTGGGCGTTGACAAACCGGTAGTGGTGAGGCTGAGGGGCACGAACGAGGAGGAGGGGATGAGGGTGCTAAAAGCGGCCAAGTTGCCCATCAAGGCGTTTGATGATTTCGAGGAGGCGGTTGCCGAGGTGGGTAGGTTGGCTAATGCTAATGCCAAGGCATAGGGCACGATGAGGGTGTTTATAAGTTTGTTTATAGCGTGGTACTGTGGCTTCCGAAGCCTGGGCGAGGTGAACAGGTGCAACGACGAGGTCTTATAGAGGGGGAATGTAATTAAAATATCTACTCGTACCCTCATCTATCTCATCCACACCCTGGCCGCTTTTTCTCTTCAGCCAGGGTGTGATCTTCTCATGAGAGAGTGTGCAGGGGTGTTGTGCTGGGTGGGAATAAAGAAAAGAAAATCACGGAGCTAATACTTTCGATAACGCCCACTTAAAAAAAAATCAACCCAGCAAAAAAACCACCAGCTTACGCCACGACGTACGTATATAATTTGAAATTCGAATTCAGAAAAGGGTGGTGGTATCTGCAATAGTGAACGCGGAAGAAAGGGGGGCGGGGTAGCCAAGATATGACCCGCAAAGCACGGGATAAACCGCGATAGAAAGGAGATAGATCAGCTCGTGGAAGCGAAGCTAGGTTGCGTACTCATGCGAAGTACTGGAAAGCCGTTCTGGTACATATTAGCAAGGTACTCAATGGTTGAAATGTTGGGTAAACGAACCCGATTGCTGCCATGACACCTAGGCCCACAAGTGCCCTCCTTGTCACCTGCTCCTTCTTCAATTTTTGTTCAGTGGTATAAGCCGTCGTTCTCGCCTGCTTCATCGGTCGTTCTACAATCTCGGCCTCAGCTTCATCCTCGTCGTCCTTGGACACTTCCTCGGCCTTGCGTTTCGATGACTTCTGAGGTTGTGCGGCGTCACCTTCTAGCTTCTGGGCCTCTTCCACCATCCTCTTTGCACTCTCGATAAGCTCGGTGGGGTCCTCTGGGGTAGGCAGCGCCGGGTGATCTGCTGGGACATCGATTTTGACGTTGGTCGTGGTGGTCTCCACATCGCCGTCCTGCTCCACAGTCTCCTGCACTTCAATGCGAATGGTATCAGCCTCCTTCACCTCTCCGTTCACAGATTCGGACGCAACAGATTCAGACGCTGCGGTGCCATTCTCAATGATGTTGGATAGGGGACTCGCCGCTGCGGTCGTCGTGGCCTCAATGGCCTCCTCCGTCTCGGGTTTGACGGCACTTCTCGTGTTGCGGGATTTGCGTGGACTCGCCATTTTCCGGCTCGGGGTTGCAATCTTACTTGGCGATGCAGAGCGAGTTGATCTCGCGCGGGTCGGTCGAAGATTCGAGGTGGGTGGTAGGATAACCGGTGTGGGTTTGTTGATATCGAACCGAGGAGGCATTTGTATGTGGTGATTGTGTCGGTCTTTGGTTCCCTTCTCTATAGGCGCAGGGTCTAGCAAAGCCTCGATCCAAAGTCGCATTCCATACTCGTCTGCTAGTTGAAGCGCTGTAAGTGACGCTAGGGTTAGCCACGTTCACATATGAGTGCAAACTTTGGCGCATTTGCTTACCCTCTTCCGGCGCGACCCAGACGCTACCCGCCACCTCTTCAGGTCCGGCCGACGGGAAGGTTTTCTGGAACCTACGCTCGTCTTCCTCCTCTACAAGTGATGCCCACGGGAATGCCGCCTTGAACATTCCTGTCGCGCTGATGTAGCCGTCACTGCTTCGTCTCTGTCCATCTCGTCAGCCAGGCCCCTTTCCTTTGCGTCCATCGCGGCAACAAAGGAGTTTTTCATCTCCATACCATCAAAAAATATGACTCTGGATACGAAGTCGTCGTCTTGAGGGTAAAAATGCCCGACCCGCTTAGGTCTTTGGGGAGAGGCACGCGCAGATGCGCGTAGTCGAAGGTGCCTAAATTTTCCGCCTTGGAGGCATTCGACACGCCAACGATTCCGGGCTTGACAGCGAGGTTCGTCTGACCTAAACGGCGGCGCTCCACAAGGATTTCGCCTGCGCTGGGGTGTCAGCATTGTTCCTGCGATGAAGACCATGCGCGATGTGTACGTACGGGGCGGGGAGTTGTCAAGCTCGATCAGCGCGTTGCGCTTCTCTGGTAGAGTCCGCTTCCCGACCATGTTCGCGACGCGATGATAGTATTAAGACAAGAAATGGGCTATTAGATGAAGCGCGCAGCGCAGGTGGTGGATAGACGACGTGTCTCAGGCGCAAAGGGCGCGGACGGGGAATCTCGGAGCTCGCACGGCAGGTCGGCAGCCGTGAAGCACAACCAAGTGACAGCTGCGAGCGCAATGCAAATTAATGCACGGTGAATGCGCAGACTCGACGTGGGCTGGAGATGGGCGCGGGAAGCGTGTGGAGCGAGGGAGAGACGACCGAGGAGAGGAGTGAGTGAGTGCTGGAATGGGGGTTCGCTGGTCCAGCCACTAAAGGCTAGCAAGGGTCCCTGAGCACAAATCGCCCAGCCTCTTCCCCAGACCTGACCATGCTGCTTCTCCGCGAACGAGTATTCTGTCCTGATCTGGCCGCTTTCTTCCATTGCGACGCACGCTGATTGGGCGCGGAGAAGTGCCAACACACAACAGGGCAAAAGTTTTGCGCGCTGGGGTCACTGAAGCGGCATAGCGCAACAGGTAAAGCTACGGCCGCGTGCGGACGCGAACTTCCAGAAGACCTTTGATCTTTGGCGTATAGAGTAATCTCAGTTCCAAGTAGTGGGAGAGTATATATCAACTGAGTCGTTTGTTTATTAGATGGTCGATTTCGCCGGGTTTGATTGACTAGCTCTAAGTCTCCCAAGCTATCAATATGTGATGCAAAAGACATGCCAACAGTACAGTTTGGCAGTAAGACTCTTTTACCCCTTTGCTAGCCAATTGCTGCACTGCCCCAGCTACCCCGAACTGTTCGGGAGCGTACACAGTATTTGCTTGGAGTATGTTCGGTTGACACTCGGCCTACAGGGGTAGCATCTACGCTAAGAATACGAATATACTCACGCCGGACCTTCGACACGCTGTGCGGAGCAGCACATATCTTTTATACCGGCTCCCAGCGCCAATTGAGTGCTTTGGAAGCTGAGGGCGCGTACGAAAATGATGCGTGAGAGACCAACAGAGAGAGTTCTGACGGGGGCCGTTTCAGCACCGGCCGTGGGTCCGAGTTGCGGTGAATGATTGGGAAAGTACCCCGCCACGCCTCTCGCTGACCCCTCCACAACAACACCACTCACACAACTCCTCGCCCCCCAACCAATATACAACCGTTTACAGCACTCCTACTCTTCTCACCGAGCTATCTATCCCCCGCACTGCAAGCATGGCCAGCAGCCAGCACCACCACCACGAGGAGGACCTGACCCCCGAGCAGACGCAGGGCTTCAAGGTCGGCGAGAAGAAGACACTTGACGAGTACCACCAGCTAGGTCCGCGCCGCAACTCCTCCACCCTCGCCTCATACTCATACCTCATACAAAGCTAACACGTCTACATCGCAGACCAGAACGACGAGTCCCTCCGCAAATGGAAAGAGTCGCTCGGACTCGGCGCCGGCAAGGACATCTCGGACAAGAGCGACCCCCGCAAATGCATCATCCTCTCGCTCGGTCTCGAGGTTGAAGGACGGCCGGACATAATCATTGACCTGAAGACGCCCGGTGCAATCGATTTGCTCAAGGACAAGCCCTTCACCATCAAAGAAGGCGCCCAGTTCCGCATGAAGGCCGTCTTCAAGGTTCAGCATGAAATTCTTGCCGGCTTGAAATATATCCAGGTTGTGAAGCGCATTGGCATGAAGCACAAGATGCAGGAAATGATGGTGAGTCATGTTGGAGTCAACAAATGGTCTGGTGTCTAACCCAATTAAAAGGGATCCTACGGTCCCAGCACCGAAGAGAAGCCCTTCTACGAGAAGAAGTGTAAGCCTAAATGACGACACCCGATTCATGACATTGCTTCTGACAAAATGTTACAGTCGAGCCCGAGACTGCGCCCTCTGGCATGGTAGGTCGCGGCCACTACAACGCCGTCTCCAAGTTCGTCGACGATGACAACGTGACACATTTGCAATTCGAGTGGTCCTTCGATGTGAAGAAGGACTGGTAGATACAGTGCGGCATGGATTGGAAAAGTTTGTGTGGTGGATTTGGTGTAATCTGAAGGAGAATGACACTTGAATTTGTTTTGGGTCAGTCAAGGACGGCTACGTAGTGGAAGCGGATTGGTGCCAAAAATAGTGAGCTCAGCGAATGCCCATGCCGACGGAGCCAAGGGCATTCTAGGCGGGAGATTGAGTTGATGGGTGCTTAGCAGAATGGAACCGGAAACCAGCCTTCGAAGGCTCTACTATCAAGATCAAAATCTGGCTAGATCTTTTGGTGTTGTTTCCCTCCTGCGCTTGACTAGGATTATGACATTCCTTAGAACGGACCATGTCACTTCATCCTGCTCCGTCCCCACCTCGGAGGCCGTCGACCTTGTCAAAGCAAAACCACCTGCTCGCAATTCTCCTCACTTTGATAGTGCGGCCAGCCCAGGCTCGATCACTGTTCCCAGAGCCGAACCTCTTCGCTGAGACATTCAGAATTGACACATCCTGCTCCCACGGATCTTCTTCTTCAACCCCAGCCTGGCTTCCTCCATCTCCACTCCTCAAAAGTGCGTCCACGTCTTCGGTTTCCCCATCATAGCTCGTGTCTCTCCTCCTCCCTGAACACTCCACCATTTTCAGCGTTGCGCCCACTCTGAGAGCCGTGTCCACAGCCGCGGCGAACGTCCTAGATAGTCCTTGCGCTGAGAACGATGGGGTCGGCGCGTGCAAACCGAGCGGATTGACTAACACCAGTCTCTCATCGCCTTCCTTCTGGCCGATGCCATGCTTAGCCCCGGCCCTACCATATGCTGTGAGATACGCTAGCAGCGCTTGCACTGACGCGCAAAAGGCAACGCGGACGGGTCGAGCTGTGAACAGGTTGTGCAGTGTGGGGGCGGTCAACTGCTGTAGACTGTCTGCCTCCAGGCCATCCTGGTGCTGGAGTGAGTGTGAGAGGTCCCTTAAAAATGCATCTCGGCTGGAGCAGATGATGAGTGTCGTGGACGTGGTGCCGGACTGGGTGGTGAGAATGTAGTTGAGCAGCGCGGGCAGGGTTAGTGGAGAGAGCACGGTGGGCATGGAGGCCCTTTGCGATCTGCTATTAGCGTGGATGGGGACGTGTCTCCGCTGGCTTGCTGGAGGTGGATGCTGGCACACTCATCGATGTCGCGGTGTGTTGAACAAGGCGGCGGGGAGGTTCCCACTTCCGCTGCCGTCACCAAATCTGCCCCACGCGCCGACGGAGCACACGCATGCAGTTCGCAGCACACACAGTCAACACCTCGCCCTCCCTTGCCGAACTCTGCATAATCGTGGCCGCCGCAGCCCAGCGAGCGCCTGTAAGAGCCCAATACCAAGCCCTGGAGCCATGGAGTCCATCTCGCGCATCTCGAGCATGCTGGAAACGGGTGCGTCCTCCCCCGTGCATGCACAACTCGCACAATTAGCACCCAAGACTGTCTGGTCTCCCCTCTCCCAGAACTTCCTCTTCTCGCTCTCTTCGACGTCTGCGGGTCTTTGTTTGCCCCGGCGCCGCCATGCATCCGTCTGCCTATGCTCACTGGTCTCTTTCCACAGCTCGCGACCTCACCCTCGAAGCCGCCCGCGATGCTAGCAATGCCCGCAGGACCCCCGCGCGGATACTGCCCTCGGGGCAGCTCAAGAAGCTGCTCGACAGTCGGGCTGAGCGAGACGTTCTAGAGGGTCTCCGGAGGGTTGTTACTGTAAGTCTGGTTCTACCATCTGTTCTTCCCCTATGGTGCGAGACCTCTGGCCTCAAGACCCCCGAGAGTACGTCAAGGCTGACCAGGCGTGCAGATGTCCTACCGCCAGCCTCCGTCTCAGACGCTCCCATTCTTCACCTCGGTGATCAAGAACATTGCCTCCCCATCACTCCCCGTTAAGAAGCTAGTCTACATATACCTCCTGCAGCATGCCGAGCATGAACCAGACACCGCCCTCCTCTCCATAAACACCATCCAAAAGTCTCTCACAGACCAGAACCCCCAGCTACGCGCCCTCGCGCTCCGAGTCATGTCTGGGATACGCGTGCCGGTCATAAGTCAGATTGTGAGCTTGGGCATCAAGAGAGGGGTCGGGGATATGTCGCCATATGTGCGGCGGGCAGCCGCCTTAGCTATTCCGAAGTGCTACGGCTTGGACCCAAATACCGAACCCCAGTTGCTCGAGTACTTATCAACACTGCTAGGGGACAAGCAGTATTTCGTCACAGGCGCAGCAGTGTCTGCGTTCCTAGAGTTCTGCCCGGATCGACTAGATCTGATCCATCCACATTACCGGTCTTTGATCCGGAAACTTGTCGATATGGATGAATGGGGACAGTTAGCTACGTTGCGGTTGATGATGGTCTACGCACGGAAATGCTTTCCGCGGCGAACGAGGAAGGTCAAAAAGGCTGCCCCCGCTGCTAATTCCAATACGAAACCCGTGCAAGCCACAAAGGGGTTCTATGATTCCGACAGTGAGTCCGAGAAATCGGAGGATCAAGAAATGGAAGAGATTGTAACGTTGGATCCGGATCTCGAATTATTTCTGAAGGCTTGCGGGCCACTTCTCCAGTCACGGAACTCTGCTGTTGTGATAGCCGTTGCAAGGACGTACCTCTACCTCGGCACCCCTGAATACATATCAACAGCCATCGGGCCCCTGATATCTCTTCTGCGTTCTGCGCAGGATCTCCAGCACATAGTGCTTTACAACATCGTCCAGGTCTGTTTATCATACCCCGAGCCATTCGTGAAATATTACACACACTTTCTGGTTCGGTCGACCGACGCCCCGCACATATGGCGTTTGAAACTCGAATTATTAACCTTGATATTTCCTTATGCTCCACTGAGTTTACAGAGTGTAATTCTAGCCGAACTCAGCCACTTCTCCCACTCTGGAAGTTTAGACCCAGGACTAGTAAAGGAGGCGGTTAGGGCAATTGGTCGATGTTCTCAGAGTAGCGCCACGAGCCCAAAGACTTCGGCAAGGTGCCTGAGACTTTTACTCGCGCATATTGGATCCGCGGACGCGCCTTTGGTCGCAGAGAGTTTGGAGGTAATTCGACACTTGATTCAACGCGATCCAGACAACCATCGAACAACGGTAGTCCGGTTAGCGAAACACTTGGACGCAGCAACGAGTCCACAAGCGCGTGCCAGCATAATTTGGCTGGTCGGCGAGTTCGCAGGCGTCGACCCCGAAAATAACATCGCAGCCGATGTCCTCCGCATTCTTGCTAAAGGCTTTGCAGATGAGGCGGAGGCAGCGAAACTTCAGATCATACTTTTAGCGGCGAAAGTCTATGTGCACCATCTCAACGCAAATCCACCCTCCGAACCTGCCAAACCGGCAGAGTTACAACCCTCGTCTACACTACTCGAGGGATTCCAAGATGAGGGCGGCTTCCGAGACCCTCACCTCGAAACCGAGTCCTTACCCCAAATCCGTGAAAAACAACCGCAAGAGAAACCACATCCAATCGTAGCCCTGTACCAATACATCCTACTAATGACCCGCTACGACACATCCTATGATCTTCGCGACCGTGCCCGTGTATACAAAGCTCTCCTCGCGAGCCCATCCTCAACGCAACTCGCCTCCCTCCTCCTCCTCGCCCCCAAACCCGTCCCGCAAACACCCAGTCCAAGCGAAACGCGGAAAGGCTACGTGCTTGGCAGCGCGAGTCTCGTCATCGGCGACGAAGGCGGGGTTGGGGGGTTGAGAGGCTACGAGAATCTGCCGCCGTGGGTCGAAGACGGGAAGGAACCGGATCCGGGGCTGAGGGACGAGGACACATCTTCGAATGAATATGTAGCGGGTGGAAGCGGTGGCAAGATTCTGACGGCAAGCGAAAAGTTGGATGTCGCTGCTTCGAGCAGCAGAGGACTAGAGCTGGGGTCTTCTCCTGCGAAAGGCTTGAACGGCTTTGGGGCTGCCGGGGCGGGTGGCCCCAAGAAAGAGAAGACTCTTGATGATTGGTTAGCGGAAGAAGAGGAGGCAAGTAGTGAGGAGGAGACGGATGACGACGAGGAGGAGGAGGAGGAGGAGGAGAGCGAATATGAGACCGACGAAGACGAGAGTGAAGAGAGTGAGGGCGAGGGAGAAGGGGGTAGACTCATGAAGTAGATGTTGGAGAAATCGTAGACTCTAGAATTGATACCATGGAATATTAACCTTCACATCCACGTCAGAAACTCACAATGATAAACAAAGGCAAAGCAAGGGACTATGTTAATCAGTTTGCAAGCTCAATTAAGCTAATGTTCGCATTTCTGCTGCCGTCGTCTCCGGCCGCCAAGGAATTACTAGTATGTATTGAATATTAACCTCTTCTGCAATATTACTTAGGCCTGTTTATATAACATTAATACAAATTGCCAAGCATGATAATCCATACTCGTAGTTTCACTCTTGTACTCCTCAACTATGTATATACAACCGCACACCATCATCAATCTAAATGGCGCTGTGTGCGTTGTGCGACCATTTATTATCATTGCTAATGTTCAACGACTTGTGAGCTTGAGGCAGAAACAAAGCATTTTTACCTTTTCAACTTGCACTCATGGAGCAAAAAGACCAGAGGTGTGAACCCGAGTATCCCGTGATCTAAATACAATGGGACCAGTAATCTAGTATGGAACATCGACTGGCCAGATCTGCCAGGACGGCAATGATCGCCTTTGGCAATCTGGATATAGTAGGGAATTACAGAGCTAGGTTGATGGATTTTTTTACCTGGCAAAAATTGCCTGCATCGGTGCCTACCTGCATACCAGCTCCTTCGTACACAAGCGATAGAGATGATTTATATCCACAATGACAGTGAAGCTGACGTTGACTATGGGAAAGAGGTGCTCGATGCGTTTGGTAGCCTTGTAATTGTGACGTACCTGATCATGTTATGATAATCCCTGTGCTTGATATGGGCATCCCCTCACTTAACACTATTTCCCTACCTATGGTATATAAGCCTCGCAGCCTGATGAAGGTATTCTGGAGAGATAATGAGAGTATCAGTTTGTTCTGCTAAAACTGTTGATCAAGCCGAAGGAAGCAAATCCCAACAGAAGGATATTGGCGTCTGAGCGGCTTGGCTCAATGCACTCGAACTTGAACTTCTCTCACACCACCTAGCATGGCGAAAAAAGATAGCAAGAACTCGGCGAGAAATCAGAGACTGACATGGGACATATGATGAGTATTTCCAGAAGCACTTGGTGAAGGATTGATAGACAGTGTGAAGACAGGTAGGATTTGACGGCGGGCGGGTTGCGCGATGAAAAGGTAGAATTATTATCGTATTGATAGGAATGACATTTCGGAAAGCTTGAAAAGACGATGGGAGAATAAACAAGCAGAGATGATGATTAGAAAGGCGTAGTATGATGTGCATATTCTGGATGCCAAGTGGCAAGGTGTGAGATTTTGTGACAAGACCATTGAGATCTAGAGAAGGGGATAACGCCTGCGTGAAGTGGCAAACATTGCCCTTATGCCGGTGGCGCGAAGCTCCGATCACCGCGACACTTGAATAACAAATAGAACTGGAAAAATAAGAAGAAGGGAATGTACCCTCTACTGTAAATTATACCATGATACAGTAAGCAGAAATGAATGCTTGCACAGAGGAAATGCCGCACCGTCTCATGTAGTGACGTGATAGTGGTATGAACAACGAACGCTTAAAAAGTCCGACATGGTATGAGGACTAACCTCGCATGCGTAGAGGGTGGGGATGATGATCTCAACGACGACTGGAACCACTTAGCGGATTGCTAGAAGTCACCGCGACGGACAAGAAGGAATGGTATGTCGATCCTTATCTTAAGGTAGAAGGGTTATGCGACAACCAAAGGGAGTTTGCGGGGAGAGAGAATGCCTACCTATAAGCAGGCGCTACCTGGGAACGCCTCTTGCGCCGAGCGTGATCATCATGCTGACGCAGTTTCTCATCATCTTGATCCGTATCGTCGTAACTTCGCTTTCGTGTGAGCGAGCTATCGCTGCGTTTCAATTGCGGTACTTCTGGTGTCGGAGCTGATGCAGTTTTAACGTCATTAGAGGGCGTCTCGTCAAAATCTGAGCCGGCTAGAGTTCGATTGCTGCCTTCAGATCGCGCAGGACTTTCCCGCGAGCCATCAAAAGTGTGACCGCTGGGTTGGTTCTGAGGGTTGCTTGACATCCAACCATTTAAATGAGGCTGTTGTGAAGGCGGTGGCGGAGGGCGCGCGTGATCGGAGCTCGACATTGAGCCATAGGGACGTTGCGGGAGGTTTTCAAAATTGGAATTGTGGTGACCAGCGTATGAATGGGCTCTCTGGGGAAATGGTTCAGGACGGGAATGCGCGCTGACGGACATTAGTTTAAATATATATTAGAGAACAACGAACTTACTGTGGCCCAGGCGGTGCTGGAGGTCTCTCAGGAAGCGAAGAGGGTGGCTTTGCATCAACAGAGATGGGCGGGAAAGGTGCCGGTTCGTTTGAAGGGGGTTTTGGAGACCCAGTAACACCTAGCATAGCAAGAATGTCTTCTTGGGCTTGACTGCGTGGGGAGCCGTTCTGTTCAAAGAGCCGCGGTGGTTTCGCATCGTCATCATGGCCCGACAGAGCCTGTTCGAGGTTGTCCATGACATTCCAAGCCGAATCTTGCATCTCTTCATCCGGCTCCTCCTTTATATTTTCTTCCAAGGCTAGGTCAGGGCGATCACGCTCAGCAATACATTGTTCAAGAGACACCAATGTGTTGGGGTCCGACATTTCATCGTCGTTGAATACTGTAAATATTGCATCATGTCGTATGCTTTCCCATTCGTCTGTTTGTCGAACATCGAGGAAGGCCTCATGGGAGTTTTCGACGGTAAAGTACATCGAGACGGATTCTCCATTGCCAAGTTTCTCTGCGGCGGGTTTGAGCGCTTGCTCTTCGGCCTTAGCAAATGTAGACGGTAAAGCACGGGTAACCTGCTTAGCAGGACGCCAGATGATCACGCCAAGGCTCAGGTTCGGATCAATAGGCTCGTTGCTTTTTGGCCAGATCGCACCTTCAAAGTCAAAGTCCCAATCATCCCAGGCAAGGAACAGTTGTGGTTTTTCGTTCGGGCCATGCTCGCTGGCTGCACTATCCGGTTGGCCGGTTGTGGGAGTGTTCTGACTTGTAGTGACATGGGCAGACGTCGGTGTAGGTACAGCATTGGGGTCATGAGGGACTTGTGCGTTGGCAGGAGGGCCGGGATATGCGTTATATTGGTCGGCTAGAGGGAGAGACGGTAGACCATTCGGTTGTTGCCAGCCTTGCGATTGAGCGTATGCTTGCTGGTTGGCGTCTACCGGAGTGGTTTGAGATGAATATCCTTGAAATGATGATTGCGAAGGCGCGTAGCATTGGGCAGCTGGATAAGTCGGAGTGGGCTGAGAGTACCCTTGGTTTGGTGGGTAGTTTTGCGGAGGATACAGAGGATTTTGGCCTTGCGCAAATCCAGGTTGTTGGTAATTGGGCTGCGGGGGATACGATTGTGGACCATAGCCCTGGGGGGAGTATGCGTGATTGGGGGTATACGTTGGGTTTACCGAATAGCCTTGATGCGGGTAATTCGTAGGGCCTGGAGGTCCTTGTGGATAGTTTTGCTGGTGATGTTGATATGCATTCTGATACTGAGGTCCTGGCGCACCAAATGACGCTTGCGGCTGAGCGGGTCCACGATAGCCTGGTGGTGGAGGATATCGCGTGATTATGGGATTACCTTTCTTCTTGGGAATCCTAGTGCTACATCAGTACGACTTACAGAAGAATATATGACGGTATTTCGAGGCTGCTTCTTTGGCTGCAGAAACGTGCAAATTGAAACGATAATGAGTATGGACAGGGGTTCTTACCGACTGTCTGGTGGCCGCTGCGATGGGCCGCTTTGAGGAAAAGCTGGCCCGGCTTGATACTGGCCATATGCTGGTTGCTGACCGTACTGAGGAGGCTGCTGTTGACCGTAACCGGGCTGGCCATTGGTGAAGGGTGGAGGCTGGTACGGTGCGGCACCTGCCACAGGCCCGCTCCACGACATTCCACCCCTTGAGGTGCGAGCCCGAAGAATACCCAGATGGGGATGTCGAGATCGTGTACGTTGCAGAGGGTGAGATGTGCAAGTGATGATGTGTGGTGAAAAAAGGAAGTTTGAGATGCAGCTTCTCAAAATTGGTACAACATTACCGCACGTGCCGAGATGGTGGGCCAGTGTCAACCTTGGAACCCTGGGTCGACCGTCTCACACTCCTTGCAGAATAGTTCGAAATCCTGAAGCTCCTCACCCTTTACTGTGGCATCGTAGAGATGGTTGCGCAGAGGGACAAGAGAGATGAGAAAGTGATTGGGTGGGCAAGGCTGCTGATGTGAGGGGAAGGAAGCTGTGAGGAAGCAGATTGATATAAGGCCAGAACAGGTGGACGGAAAATGAAATCGGGACAGAGGCCGGAACAAACAGACTTTTACCTGCCTGAGAGAGGATGAAAGGCGAAAAGGGAGATGTACTGATGGAATTGGAAGCAAAACGTCAAAGGTTTTGGAACGGTGGTAGGAAGCGTGGGAGTTGGAGGTCTGGAGCTAAGTAATTATGAGCTTGGGCCATCCGCGGGTAACCACCGCGGAGCAACGCAGGCACGTCTTTTGCCTCGCACCTCGTCGTCCCACTCTTGCACCGTCGCCGTCGCCGCCGCCTCCGCTTCCATGAACCTATGAACCTCCGAGGATGATTGTACGATATAGACACTTGCTAGCGACCAGTTTAGACTCGATTCCCTGAGCCCGCCGCCGCGCATGCAGGAACGTCTGCCGTAAAATTACCAATCCTACCATGCCAGGTCTTCCGTGTAAGTTCGGACACCCTTTGCTCTGCGGCCCCTCCTTCTGACTCTCGCGCGCGCCCATAGCATCCGTGGATCTTGACGAGTGCATTGCAAGACTATATAAGAAGGAGCTGCTGGCCGAGTCGGTCATTGAAGCGATATGCGCGAAAACGAAGGAGCTTCTGATGAAAGAGAGCAACGTGGTGCACATCAAGGCCCCTGTAACGGTTGTGGGTGATATCCATGGGCAGTTTTTTGACCTGATCGAGATATTCAAGATTGGTGGTCCATGTCCGGATACGAATTACTTATTCCTAGGTAAGTTGGCGGCCTCCCTTCTGTCGCGCGACAAGTCCTTACGGATCCTTGCATAGGTGATTACGTAGATCGCGGTCTCTTCTCTGTTGAAACGATATCACTGCTTGTCTGTCTCAAGCTGCGCTACCCACATCGAGTCAATCTCATCCGCGGCAACCACGAATCCCGCGGGGTCACACAGTCATACGGGTTCTATACCGAATGCTCCCGGAAATACGGGAACGCAAACGTATGGCACTACTTTACCGACATGTTTGATTTCCTCACCCTCTCAGTGGTCATCAACGACCAGATATTTTGCGTCCACGGCGGCCTCTCGCCCTCAATACACTCCATTGACCAAATAAAGATTATCGACCGATTCCGAGAAATACCTCACGAGGGTCCCATGGCAGACCTTGTGTGGAGCGACCCAGATCCGGAGAGGGATGAGTTTTCACTAAGCCCAAGAGGGGCAGGATACACATTTGGAGCACAGGTGGTCAAGAAGTTTCTCGAAGTCAACGCCATGTCACACATATTACGAGCCCACCAGCTTTGTCAGGAAGGCTTTCAGGTGTTATACGACGATCGGCTGAGCACAGTCTGGAGCGCACCCAATTACTGTTACCGTTGTGGGAACATGGCGAGTGTCCTGGAAGTCAGCGACACAGGGGAACGATTTTTCAATGTCTTTGACGCCAGCCCGGAGAATGATGTGCACCGAGCAGAGCAACAGCAACAGCAAGGAAAGGAGGTCACAACTGAGTACTTCCTATAATATGCAGCGTGACGGCGGATCATGGCACATGGGCGTTGGTAACATCTAGCAGGCATGATGGCGTACACAAAGCAACTCATGTTGGCAAAAAGCGACAGCATACCAATAAATCAACTGTCCCTTGCAGAATTCATGTACATTACGAAGTAGGTCTACCGAATTTAGCATCTACTTGCAAACACGTGTGTAAAATAGGAAGCTAGCATCCCAAGTATCTCGTCTCCACCCATCGGTTTTCCATATCATCGCCCATTCTTGCCACCACCACTCTGACGTCTGGGAACACGCTTAACACCCGATTGATACCCACTCGCCCTGCCAGATAGGTCACGAAGACGATCCTATCCTCCGGAACCCCATGATCCACCAAAACCCTGACCGCCATCAATGCGGCGCCACCTGAGGACATTTGAGGATCAAGGACCAGGATAAGACCATGTTGCGCAATGTTTGCAGGGAGAGCTCGATAATGGAGCTCAGGTTCGCCTGTTCTGTAGTTCGTTTGAATGAGAATCCTCCCAGTACGGCAGTCGGGGATCGTTCGTCGAAGTCCAGTCTCGAACGCGCTGCCGCCTCGGAGGACAACCACAGCGCTCACCTCCGCCGACTTCGTCAACCCCATGTACGTATAGCCCTGGGGAGTGGTGACCTGTCTAGGCGTGAACGGGAGAAGATCAACCGCCTTGTCGACAAGCAAAGCAGCCATTCTATCAAAATAGAACATATAGTCTTCACTTGACGTTTCCGGATTCAGAAGCAGGGTGTGGATACCCTTGATCTGACTTGTCTGTGGTAGAACGAGAGCATTTGGTAAAAGCGGAGAGTCCTCTGCGATCTTGCCAAGTCGTATGAGCTCAAGTTGGTGCTCGGCCGACTTGTGAGCCAGTGTTTTCTGGATCTGGCCTGTAACCATGGCAATGGCGACTGTGTTCTCGATTCCGCGTGGTATGATGATGTCGGCGATCTCCCGCTGAGGCGCGACGTATTTATAGAAGTTAGGCTTGACGAAGCCGAACCATTGCTTAATACAACCTTCGATGTCTCTACCGCGTTCTTTGACATCTCGAACCACTATTCCTCTAATCAGCTTCCATACCGGATTTCTAAGTTTGGGGTGGACTCTACATCGTCTTGAAAGACAGAGATCTGCATCGGCTTCCGCAAATATTTTCAAATCAAGCAAATTCAATACTCGCGGATCGTGCAGCGCAAAGATCCCTTCCAAGATCAACACATGTGGCGAGTATATGGTGGTCGTTTGCTTAACCCTAGCATGCTTTTCAAACGAGTAGACGGGGACTTCAGCTACTTTGCTAAAGACCCGTATCAGCTATTCAGTTCGAGTTGCTGCATCAGAAAAGCTTCGCACCCTTGCTTGATATCTTGCAAACGCTCGACCAACAGGTCAAAATCGATAGCCCCCGGAGCATCAAAGTCAAACTCGTTTCGAAATGCTGCCTTCGATTGCTCTGGTGTCAGAGGCTTATAAAATGAGTCCTAGTTTCAAGCCCCCGGTTAGGTTCAGAAGCACGTGACCTCAGGCGGAAGGCTGTGACACACCATGGACATAATCACAACCCAAGGCAAGCTCAGCGATGCTACCATAGCCAAAGCTAGTGATGTCTTCCCCGATCCAGAGCTACCTGCCACCCCAATGATGCTCGCATTGCCCCATGGCGGCGAATAATGACTACGTCGTCCCGCAGAAGTCATGTTGTCGGTGGATTACGACCAATGTAGCCGTAATTTCAAATTGAAGGTCTCATCTTAAGTGAGTTCAAGCGCAAATGGTGGTCAATAGTAATAAATAGGAGAAGATTGCAAGGTTTGCTAGAAGGGACTTTCAACGTGAGATGGGCTCGGGGCTCGCCTGGCTTATATAATAGCGTACCTTGGCACGGGCGCTAAAAGAGTCGCTAAAAACACAGTTCCTTCCGCAGGACGTCAAGCGAACCTTCACCACCTGCCTTTGCCAGCACGAAATCTCTGCGTGGCTCCACGCTCTCTCGGCCCTGGTCGAGTAACCTACTTCTTTGACTAATGGACGTCCGATGAGGGCACTGAGACTATCATGGTGAGCCCCTCCGCTTTCCGACTTCGCTTCAGCCTGTTAACCCACGCTCACAGAGCTCATCAACCGTCTCTGTGTCGGCGGCAACGCCTACGCAGCATTCGTTTCACCGGAAAGTTGACGAGATCAAGCCGTCCAAGGCGTAAGTTGCTTTTTTCCTTTCATTGCCCCGCTTGCAGCTGTCTGGGCTGCTCATATGATGAGCTTAAAAGTTGGGAATCTCTCCGAAAATTCCGTGTGGAGAACATGTTAACTTGTATTCTGATCTGAAGCGCACCATGTGCTTCGTTACTACCCTCTCTCTACGTGCACTGTGCACTGTGCACTGTCATGATGGAAACTGTGCTGACCTTGTCGCTCCGATCCAGAGATATCAATTTCGTCATCATGGATTATCTCATCAGCGAAGGATACCCCCGAGCTGCTGAAAAGTTTGCGAAAGAAGCGAACTTGCAGCTTCCTGTTGACGAGGAGTCGATCTCGTCCCGAGTGGAGATCCGAAAGGCCATTCACGCTGGCGACATTGATACTGCAATTAACAAGATCAATGACCTGAACCCACAAGTGAGTCTACCCATGCTCCTCTGACCCTTCTCTCTTGTCATGATTATACACTGTTCATGCACCACTCATAGCCTTCGGGCTGAGATGATAGCCAAACCTTCAGTCCTCAGTATGAACTCAAGCACCTAGTCAACTTCTGATCTCGCACACAATCTCTCGAGACATCGCTGACGATCACACTCAGATTCTTGATACCGATCCTGCCCTTCACTTTGCACTTCTTCGTCTTCAACTCATTGAACTTATCCGCACCTGCACATCGACCCCAACCTCTGATATCACTCCGGCCTTGAATTTCGCCTCTTCTCAGCTCGCTCCTCGTGCCGCCACAAACCCCGACTTCTTGAAAGACCTCGAGCTCACCATGTCTCTCCTGATATTCCTGCCTTCTGATAACTTGCAACCCCAGCTCGCCGAGCTGCTAAAACCTTCGCTCCGTCGGGACATCGCGAGTCGAGTCAATGAGGCTATATTATGCAGCATGGGTGCTCGCGGCGAAGCTCGGATAAGAAGTCTAGTACGGTTGCGGTTGTGGGCAGAAGCGAAGGCTCGGGATTCTGGAAAGGACGTGCCACCATTCATACCCCTAGGCCTCCAAGATGAAGACAATAATGTGAACGATTCGAATGGCAATAGTGAAGCTGCCGATATCATGGTGCAGTGAGAAGATTATGTTGGTCGAACCCTGGAATAAGGCCGACTGGAAGACTACCCAGATGCAAGAGAGTGTGAGGCAACTCAACGGCAAGGATTGTGACATATTCCCATTGACTGGTATTCATGTGGTGTTTGGTGTTTGGTATCTACTATTGAGGTTACGATTGGTATGGTTGATAGGACGGACAAGCATATGGCGTCTTTGGATGACTTTGATGATACCTAGGACAATGATCCAATCCTTTCTTCCATGTTCAGACCCTAGATCCTTATGATGTCAACTTTGTATGTTGCTCACACACGATTTCACACTAGCATCTCGGGCTTCCGTTCCTGTCATAATAGAGTTCCTTCACTACAGCACCACCGTCAAGCTCTTATCACTCATGATACTCATATAAAGGTCTTATCTGAATCTTCAAGCCTTACTAAGGTGCTGGTAGTCTTCAATTACAGTACACTTGAGTTTGCTGTAGCGCGCAAATTTATGCCAGGTTGCCACACCACTTGGTACCTCCGTCCACGCAATCACCTATCCTGGCTAGAGTAAAACTGCCTGCACTTTGTATATAATCATTACGGTAATATTTATAAACAGTAGCCTTGGTACGCGGGCCGATCTCAGCACCACAGCCGCTTTGTGGTTCAGCTCAACCTTAGCCATGCTCGTCAACCGACTGGACTCTCTAAAATAACACCTACAGAATCACCACCTCACAAGGTCATAGCCGGAACAGGTCGACCGTCACTCTTGTTAGCGTTATCAAGGCGTTCGTCTGCTTCTAACAAACCTTGAGTGGCGAATCTTCAAAATGTGGCTTTATCATCCCAAAATTTAATGTATTGTAAGCAAACAAAGGATGTTAGAAGCTTCGATGTGGCAATTTAGAAAGCGATATATTCTTGTGAATCCCCGACCCTCTATAAAAAAGGGGGGATAAGAAATATAGGATAGGAAGTTATATCTACATGAATGTTTATAAGCCTTCCAATTGAACATTACATATCCACACACTACCGCTTCCAACACCAATGCCAATTTTCTTCCCTAATACTGTTGAGCATGACGGCCGATACTCTGAGGGTAACCGCACTATGTTTTCTGAATTATACGTTATCCATGTCCCATCTGAGCTCAAAGCTCCGCCTTGATATTGAGGGGTTTGAGGCTCTAAATTAGTCGCTATTATAGCTGCACTAGATGAAGCACTAATATTGATAGTACCACCTTCTGTGTAAAGATATGAGTTTGTGGTATCAAACGATATGTTGAAAAGTACTCGACCAATATTGAGCGTCTGAAGGCACTCGCCACTGCCGGCATCCCAGATCTTGACTGTGCTATCGAAGGACGCAGACGCGAGCCGTGCCGAGTCGTGGGAGAAGGCGACCGACTTAACCCAAGTGCTATGGCCCTCGAGCGTCAGGAGACACTCACCGCTGCTCGCATCCCAGATCTTGACTGTGCTGTCGGAGGATGCAGATGCGAGCTGTGCTGAGTCGTGGGAGAAGGTGACCGAGTTGATGCAATTGCTATGGCCCTCGAGCATCTGGAGACGCTTGCCGCTGCTCGCATCCCAGATCTTGACTGTGCTGTCGTCGGACGCAGACGCGAGCTGTGCCGAGTCGTAGGAGAAGGCAACCGAGTTGACGCAATCGCTATGGCCCTCGAGCGTCTGGAGGCACTCGCCGCTTCTCGCATCCCAGATTTTGACTGTGTTGTCGTCGGACGCAGACGCGAGCTGTGCCAAGTCGTGGGAGAAGGCAACCGAGTTGACGGTATCTCTATGGCCCTTGAGCGTCTGGAGGCACTCGCCGCTTCTCGCATCCCAGGTCTTGACTGTGCTGTCGTCGGACGCAGATGCAAGCCGTGCCGAGTCGTGGGAGAAGGTGACCGAGTTGACCCTACTGCTATGGCCCTCGAGCTTCTGGAGACACTCGCTGCTGTTCGCATCCCAGATCTTGACTGTGCTGTCGTCGGACGCAGATGCGAGCTGTGCCGAGTCGTGGGAGAAGGCGACCGACCTAACCAAACTGCTATGGCCCTCGAGCGTCAGGAGACACTCACCGCTGCTCGCATCCCAAGTCTTGACTGTGCTGTCGTCGGACGCAGACGCGAGCTGTGCCGAGTCGTGGGAGAAGGTGACCGAGTTGACCGCACTGCTATGGCCCTCGAGCGTCTGGAGGCACTCGCCGCTGCTCGCATCCCAGATCTTGACTGTGCTGTTGGAGGATGCAGACGCGAGCCATGCCGAGTCGTGGGAGAAGGTGACCGAGTTGAAGGTATCGCTACGGCCCTCGAGCGTCTGGAGGCACTCGCCGCTTCTCGCATCCCAGATCTTGACTGTGCTGTCGGAGGACGCAGACGCGAGCTGTGCCGAGTCGTGAGAGAAGGCGACCGACCAGACCCAACTGCTATGGCCCTCGAGCGTCAGGAAACACTCACCGCTGCTCGCATCCCAAATCTTGACTGTGTTGTCGGAGGACGCAGACGCGAGTCGTGCCGAGTCGTGGGAGAAGGTGACCGAGTTGACCCTGCTGCTATGGCCCCTGAGCGTCTGGAGGCACTCGCCGCTGCTCGCATCCCAGATCTTGACTGTGCTGTTGTCGGACGCAGACGCGAGCTGTGCCGAGTCGTGGGAGAATGTGACCGAGTTGACGGTATCGCTATAGCCCTCGAGCGTCTGGAGGCACTCGCCGCTTCTCGCATCCCAGATCTTGATTGTGCTGTCAGAGGACGCAGACGCGAGCCGTGTCGAGTCGTGGGAAAAGGCGACTGACTTGACCCTACTGCTATGGCCTTCGAGCGTCTGGAGGCATGGACTCCACTTATCTCCTAAACTTGGTTTAAATATAATCCACTTTGGCTCGTCCTTCTTAAAAAGGCATCTAATTAGGCTACGTTCTGGGCTAAACATGAGTGCAGAGGTGTATGCCTGAAGAGGACTGTTCTCTATTGTCCACTTGTGATATGTAATAAATCGACGCGCGTCTTGAACTAGTTCAAGCACTGCAGGTGCATTCGTCTCTCTCTAGGTTGTGTTAGTAGGTGTTATACATAGTATTGGTGATCTAAAAATTACCTGAACTAAAGCCTCAAGTTTTGCGATTGAAACTACACCCTCTGGCATGCTCTTGCAAATGCTAAGAGCCTCTAGCCAGTAAAGGTATTTCTCTCTTATAAAGTTGTCAATAGCACCCCCATCTTGCATGTCAGCCTTGTGATGTACAGAAGAGCCAGAATTCGAGAGGTGATTGACCCAGTAGATACACGAGTAGCGTAACGCTGCTAATGGGTCTGAGTCCGGCTGCTTAAATTGCTTGGCAGGATACCCCAACGCACGTAAGCCATGGATGTCTCGTAGGCCGTAGATGTCTCGTCGTAGCGTCTTAGACATGGCCTGGAGAGATCTTGAGAAGATTTTGTAGTGTGTATCTTCCCTACCAGAGGGAAATACGATATTATATGCGTTCGCAAATAAAAAGTCCTTCGCCGACTGGTGCACAAAATAGATGGTATTTTCTCGAACAGTAAGGAACGAGCCACAGAGGGTAATAATCTCCCGTATTGAATCTAGAATGTCGGCTGTGTTGCCGAGCATCTCATTAAGAGATGTTAGCTCTTCAAACGTAATGGGTTGGTACACAATTGCGATCAAAGCCAGTATCTGCTTGCAGATGTCAGCATAGCCAGAGTTGCATATTTGCCCCATCATTCGCTCGTAAAGAGAGTCAAGCCCAGGTGGAAAGGTGTTTAACTTCTCAAGTACATCGAATCGCAAGATGTTTTCGAGGTTCTGACAGACCAAAGCTACCCAGAGGAAAGTGTCATTCGCATTTGCGAGTAGATAAGCTAGCACGGCTTCTTTTGTCTTGTTGTTGTACGTCTTGTCCTCTGCCAGCTGAAGCACTTTATATCGGATGTATGTTTCAACAGCGACAGAAATAGACTTTGCGTTCAGCTCAAGGGAAAGGTTCACCTTTTGTCCCACCTTCCCTAGACTCTTATTGATGTTGAGCCAATTGCGGCTAGAGACAACCCACTTAACACGTGAGGATACAGGTGTCTTCTTAACAATAAAAGCTAACAGCTTTGATAAGTCTGTGACACATTCGTCCAGAGCATCAATAATTAAGTACGTGCTCTTTAAGCTTGGGTCTTGCAGAATGTTTTCAAAAATCTCAGACAGAGCAGTCCAGGCATTTACATCCTCAAAGAGCGCTTTTCCTGCGTGGTCGTGCTTCTTTCGTACATGCGAGACGAGTGATGGTTGCTGATCGACAAGCAAGTACAGCAGCCCTCGCAGCACGGCCGTGGCGTTGTCGAGTCGCCGGTCTGTGGCTTGGCAGAAGAAGTAAGACAGGATGTCTGTCTTGGATTTTGACTTCTCTAGCTCGTTAACAATGCCGCAGAGCAACATGGTCTTGCCTTTGCCAGGGTCCCCCTTGATCCAAAGCAGTCGGCTCTGCGAATCGCTACGCCATTGTTGGTAGTCGGAGTTTTGGAGGATCCAGCAGTACGAGTCCTTCAGCAAGCCACCCTTGGTATCTTCTATCCGCTTCTTGTCATCACGGGGATCGGTGAGGTGTAAGTCTTGGATACATTTCTCTAGCTTTTCAATCTCGTCCATGAGCCGTTTGAACGCGCTCGCCATCCCTTCGCCATAGAGAGGCGGTATGTAGACGTCGAAAATGCCTAGCAATGAGTATGCCTTATCTTCTTCGAGCTTGGTGTGGCGGTGTTCTATCCACGACAATCGCTTGTTGATGCTGAATTGAGACAAAGGGGCCCCTTGAAGTGCTGGCTTAGGAATCCCTGTTATTTCGTGGATTTGTTGCATTAGTGATTTTATATCACCAAGCCGCTTGTGTTCCCGGGAGAAGAACTCGACAGAACTCGGGGCAAGAAGCTCTTGCAGTGTCCAGCCTCGGGTGAACCATCTGCTTTTCCGAAGATCAGATTCCCACAGTTGCGAATTGTACACATTGTCGCTATCCAAAGGAGGACTAGAGACATCCGATGAATAAAAGTAACGTCGAATCGCGCTATAATACCAGTGAAACATGGAGTTAACCACTAGCAACTTCCAAATCCAGGCAAACCATCTGGTTTTCTGGAACTTCGATTCCCACAGACTGCACTCTTTGGTGTTCGAAGGTGAGCTAGAGACATCCGACAAATAGACGTAGCATCGAGTCGAGTTGTAGTACCAGCGAAACATAGAGTTGATAGCTAGCGAGAGTTCGCCCTTGTTTGCCTTATTGATACAACAGGTGTCAATCCAAAAGTATTGCAGTCCATCTCTCAAAGCTTGATCTCCGCAGAAACGGATTTTCTCAAACCCAGGCTTATCTTTACCAGTGCCATTTGTGAGGTCTTCAAAGGTGACCTCGTCGGTGTCGGTTCCCCATGTATGCGAGAGTATCGCATAGGGGGGTATTGTATCATCGCTAGCTAAGTCCTCAAGACTAAACTCACTAGCGCTGCTGCGTCGTAGGAGACGCATTCCTTTTAAAGGAGTTGTGACAGATGTATGCTGTAGGAAAACGGCCTAGGAGGCTCAAACGTGGTAGCTTAAATAAAGAGACGAGCAAGTTATTGAGAGTACCAGTCCTGGCTAGTGAGGTTGGCGAGGTCACAGGAAAATAGGACGCTGAGCCATATCAAAGAATCATATCTAGAAGCAAGACAGTGCAATAGTGCCGTAAGTTGGTTTGTGGGGAGGGAGTTAGAACCAGCTCGGGGCGACGTGGAGCTGATTGCGCAGCCCACATTGTGGCACGGTAAGGCTGAAACGCAGGGGTCACAGAAGTCAAAGTTTGCAAAGCGACTCGACTAAATATGAAATGGACGAACATCTTGGTGACGTTAGCAGGGAGGACTAAATTTTGTAAGAGGTGAGGAGGTATGGCCAACGTTGAGTGGGATCGTAGGCTGCGGCTCGGGTCGGCCCGCTTGCCAAGGCTTCAAACAGCCACAAGCGTGACAACCATTATAAGTGTGAGAGGTTTCGTAAGTAGGAAGCTTGAAGGTAGGTGTACGATTTTATTGAGACGAATCCTTGAGTTTGACTCAGGAACGTGAAGAAGACTATATCTCCGGTGTAGTCACGTGATCTTGTCGAGGACCCGTGACTGGCCCGTAGCCTCCCGAGGGCTTTCCGGGGCTGGCGATGTATAATATCGTCACAATAAGTTAGTTTACAATGAGATAATTATGTGGCTATCTCGCACTAACCACGATTGGTGATCGCTTCGTTTGGTACTGATTCGGGTGGTAACTCTGCATGAATGACTCAGGTTCTGAGGCTTAGATAGGTCTCTGTTTTTAGTATTAAGAGTAGTATACGTTTAATAGTGGTGCTGTAAGGAAGGAAGTCTGTTCTGCTATAAAACGAAGAGGCCGTAATTTTTAGGCAAAAGGAGGTCTAGACGTTCAGGAGTAGCTACAGCACACAGCTTATATAGGACTACTGCAGATACCAACATATGCACAGATTTTAAGCTACTTTGAAGTTAGAGTATCAATCATATTTCTCGGCACGGGGGCTTCTCGGTACGTAGAGAGGGACGTTATTGACTGATGACGAGAACAGCAAACTCGGACCCATCAGTGTTCATACATCTGTCCAGATATCAGCACTTTATTCTTCTAATCTTACAGCAGTCTGCTGTTCTCTTTACCTATCCTAGGAGGTTCGAGTGTTTAAGAAAGCCCACCCTTCAATCCTACTGCTGATCACACCATTGACTAAGGACGAGAACAGTAAGCTCAAATCTATCACTATCTTGTATACTTCCATTTCTTCGATACGGCAATATTTTATTTATTCTACTGACAAATTCGCTGCTACAAGGTTCTTCGTTGAAAGGTTGATAGCAAACCTGCGTTGACGAGTCATGCACAATAGCACAACAACCTTTCCATTTTGCGTTTGTTCGTCTATCTTCACCCGTATTCTTCTATGGCCATGCCATTTCCCTATTACTACATTGATCTTCAATTGCTCAAACTGTCCACCACCATTGACTTGAGTCATCTGACAGAAACGAAGATTTCAAAAGGCGTGACTGTTGTTTATCGAGTTCATTCATAAGTTTTAAACGACAAGATAATATTCTTGCATCGTTGCGCTTATTCTGTCACATGTCACACGGGTTCTACCATATGTCTCATTTTAGCTAGCTCCCCTTCATGGACATATATGGTGGTCCTGCGAGAAGTCAGCTCGATACGGAATTTCACACTCTTTATGTGCACATCTATCCGTCAAACAATGCTGAACACCAGAAAGTCGCACTTGGACACAAGCACACGAGAGATGGACCTTGGCCTTTGTTGGCGGATAAAGATATCGACATGATTGTTGGATAGGTATGGCTGACCCAGACGGTCTAGGCATTCGTGGGTAACAGAGTGGACCGGTTGAGGGCATCGTGATTATCATAAAACCATTGTCGTGGTCAAGCTTAGGCGCGGGACCAACTGAGCGAGAAAGGGAGGAAAGGAGCGCTTTTGAGAATAACCAGATGTTTATATAGATACAAATTAATCCAAATCCACTCGCTAAAATTCTTCTTCAAATCTCCACGGCCTTGAAATCTGCTCCCTTGGCGGCTTGACTCTCTGCATCAGCTTTTGGACCCTTGCCCTTCCTATACACCCTTACGTCTCTCGGGTCGAAACCACCATTGCCCCAAAGCGCCCATTCAGGTGTATCACCACCGACATAATCCTCCGGTCTCCAACCCACAACCTTCTCGGTCCCATCTTCTCCCTTTTCCAGTCTTGTCCCCTCGACCTTGCCCTCATGGAGATTGAAGAACTGCTCGAAATCAATCCGGGTAGCCCATCGCCCATCACGCTTGAAACGTGTAGAGTCGGCGAGCAGTATGCAGCATGAGTGCGCATGCTCGGCACCAATACCGTATGTCAGGCCTCTTGTGTTCAGTTCCTTCTCCAGCTCTGTGACGAATTCAGCGACCTCTTCATAGAAAGGTACATTTTGCATCGTCAGGCCTGCGGTTCCTGCTGCGCTTGTTCCGCAGTACGTGACACCTTTTACTTCGACGAAACCGGGTAGCGCACGTTCTACTAGGTCGGCATATCCTTTGACTTCCTCGGCCATGTTGAAACCCTTGACTAGCGTAAGCCGGAAAACGGTGCGCTGTTCGAAGCGACGGTTTCGGATGATGTCGAGACAGGCACAGAAGCGCTCCCAGAAGTCCCTGTGCAATGGTCTGTCGATCTTCCGGAGCGAGTCTTTATTGGAAGCGTCAATGGAGACGTATAATTGGGTGACGGGGACAAGGGCGGCAAGTTGGGCTGGATGCTGCGCATTGCATACAAGGAATGTGGAGATGCGGTTATTGTGCATGATGTTGAGGAGCTCGTTGATGTGCGGATAGAAGATGGGCTCTCCGACTAGACTTAGTGCGCAGTGCCGTATGCGCATTGCTTCGGCGAATCGCTCGGCTCGCACACCTGGGACTCCTTTCAACATTTTGATTTTCTTGTAGTGCGCCTGAGTAATGCCGTCGAAGATGAGATCGGGAGCATCGGTTATCCAGCGCCATGTTGTGCCAACGGGATTCGTGCCGTGGCGCCAGCAGAAAACGCATTTATTGGAGCACGAGAGGGAGGGCGTGGCTTCCATACAGAGATGAGATGCGATGCCATAGAAGGAATATTTGTAGCATGAGCCTCGCCCTCGCAGTGCTGATTTGGTCCATCGGCATATCTTGACTCCAGAGTGGGAGCCAATAATCGTGTAGCCTTGCTTTGTAAGTGATGCATGTGTCGGGGAAGTGATGGGAACCATTTCTTTTGGTACTTGCGTAGATGCTGGCTTAGATTTGTAGGTTGTGAAGTCGATGGGAATGAGGGAGTTAGGATTCGAGGAGTAGACCATTGAGCCTAGATCTTCGACGTCATCTACTCGTGCAGTCTTCTTGGGCTTGAGTGGTTTTCGGGATGCGGTCTCAATGTCACTGTCTTCCGCAGTATCAATATCTTCCTCGTCGCTCTCAGCTGGATCTCCACTTCCTGGGACCCCTTCGCCTAGACCCCGCCCTTCTTTTATTTCCGTAATTGCTTCTTGTACTCCTATACGCCACTCTTGCAGTCGTGCATCGGCATCTCCTTTAACATTGCCCATACCAAGCGGGTATGCACGTTTCCTACCCGTCAGCCGTGCCATCCATTTATCAACTTCCCTCGCCTGGCTGCAGTAGCCTTCTTCCTCTGTCGGCCAGTCCTCCTTGTCTCCGAAGCCAAACACCGAGTATCCGAGCAGCGCACTCAGCGGGGCTGTATCGATTCTGAAGTCATTGTGTGTTTCTTGTAAATTCTCGAGGAAGGTGCTGAGCACAGTGTCGATATTGTAGGTGGGAAGCAGCAGAAGGTAGAAGTATTTGACGCTCGAGTCGGATTTGGGAGGGCTGATGAAGTAGTCGTCGAACTCGATGTATGAAAGATCGAGGACTTGAGGTTCGAGGAGAGAAGAGGATGAGTGGGCTGCCCAGGAGGTGAAGACCTGGGCAAATTCTGAAGCATAGCGTTCGGTGGAGCCGGAGAGGGATTGAAAGAAGATCAATGGTTGAATCAGGTCATTTGTATGATCAAATGTTGGTACTATCTTCGAGACCTTGCTTCGCGTCTTTCTGCCCTTGACGGTCTTTGGCCCCTTCCGCGCCTTCTCCGGTGGCGTGGCCAACATTGTAGATTCCTCTCCATGGTTGTCGAGATTCAGTATCGAGGGATCAAGTGTGGTGTTCTCGGGGAGCCATTCAGGCCGAAGCTCGACTACCTTCTTCTCAATAGGCGAAGAGGAGAGTGGGGACGTCGATACCCTCTCCCGATTCCTGCGGAGGTAGAGTACAACACGCACGACGGCAAGCACAGAGGCGGCCGTGAGAAGGATAGGAATTCGGTGTGCATGCCATATATAGAGGAGCTCTGCGATTTTGTTAGCTAGATATACTGTAGCACAAGCGCTCAGAACGCACCCGTTGGGAGCTGCCCCAGCAGGCTTCGTGAAGCCATGTGGGTTGCAGTTGCGTCCACTTTGGGTGCTCGACGTGAACTTTTCACAACATTGTGGGGTCGACGGCGGGGTGCCAAGCATCCCTCTGATTGGAAGATCCAGCAGTAGCGTTAAAAGCCATTCCTAGTTTTGAGGTTTTCGACATCTCTTTCCCTACTTCATTCGCCCAGAATTGAGGTCTTTAGCAATGAGAAGAGATACGTGTGAACCCAAGTCATGCTGATAGCAAGCGCCAAGTTTAGTCAAGAAAGTCATCAGAACGAGAGAGTACACAATAAGATCCACCGAGCCATTTGCACATCTCAACAGAATACATTCAATATCGCTAATGTCGTTCAAGAAAGAAGAAGGGTATCTCAAGCGAAACTCGTCAAATCCCAATATGATACCGCTAAATGCAGATGTCTGCCCAAGCCCCAAATGCCCTTGAAAGTGTTACAAAAAGTGCTGCAAACTCCTCCCAATGCTCAAACATTAATATGCCGTACATTTTAGGTGGGTGTCCCCAAATGGTCTGGCGAGGTGGTATATGCCCTGCTAGTATGTACAGCGGGACTTAGCAAAGCTAGGCCCATTTCCCTATATTCCTCCTTGTGGTGGTAGCATGGAGATATAGATGTCCTCAAGGCCGCATCGACGCTGCTGCGATTCCATCATGCTCTCATATTGATAAAAATAGGTGGGGTCAAGATTAGCTGTGTGTTCAATACTGCTTCTTCAGTAGTGCTTCCTTCTCCGATACATCGCCCACCTCTTCTTTGTGATCTCTTCTCCATTTCTTCAGTCCTGCGTACGTCCCATTCTTGACGATTTCTTTTACCTCTCCTGCAGCACCAAAGCAACAGTGCTCAACTCTCCCGAGCGGGCCTTCCCTCGGATCATCTTCAAGGAGAACCCCAAATCTCAGCTTCGTCTGGGTAAGTTCCTTCGGGAATGGATCGCCTCCTAAACAAGCGCCAACGCTCAATCTGTCGAGCGTGGGATTCCGTGTTGTGACCATGATGCGGGAGAATTGTATATCAGACGACACGCCGTTCTGGAAGATGGACCAAGCTCCCACGAAAATTGAAGCAAGAGCAACAGCGACAGCGATGGCGTATCCGATCCAGATATATCCCGCATGGTACACGAATACGTTTTCCCTTACAGTTTTGTCGCAACGAACAGATTCCTTATCGGCGACAACGAGGTAAGGTTCGCTAAAGAGCGTGATAATCATGTCTTCATAAAAGCTCTGTACCTGCTCCATGAAATCGGCTACGGGGTATGAGGTAGCGGAGTCCATGAGCCTAGTCTCGGAGACGTCTGATTTGGTGACAAAGTACTTCGAGTCTGCTTTGAAAACAATGGAACCCCGTAGGAAGTTCCGCAAAAGTGCACCCATGGCGTGGAATGTGGCTGTCATCTTGTATTTTTCTTTGTCGGTGCGCGGGCTGACAGAGTCACCATCGGAGATGACGGGGCTGAGGAAATCTCTTTTGATTAGGGTTGTGGTTTGAAGGGATTCTTCGTACTTGAACTCGTAGGTGTAGTCTGTGTAATGAAGCACGCACTTGAAGATCTTGGGCTCGTGGACATTAACCCACAGGGCAGCATATGGTGAGGACTTATCGTAGGGCTTCGAAGTGTTGAGTGAATAGCCTATCCATAGAACGGGTTCGGATTCGAATACGCCTAAAGAATCTGGATAAGGAGGACCTTCGATAGGCATGCCGTTATCATCTGTTTCGGTTTGCGGGCTGGTATAGTCGCCCAGGTCCACGACGGAATAATAGACGTTCTTTCCTTCGGGCGCCAGAAAGCTGAGGTTGAATGGAGGTGTATCGTTCGGGCTGGGGTCCTCACATTTGTATCCTGGGGCCTGGAAGGTGATGGTGTAGGTGCAGTTCCAGCCGACGCCACAGGATTCATTAGAGGCTTTGGGATATGTCGCAGGCTTTCGGAGATATGCAGCCGTGACGGTGAGTCGCCTTGCATTCTTAGAGGGCTGGTCGTAGTAATCGAACCAGCCATCAGTCTGCGCTTTGATATCTGTTGTATTAAGGTAGATAAGAGATGCCCCAGGATAATTATTTACGTTTCTAAAATCGTACAATGATTCGTGTGTGAAATTAAGAGTCGCAACGGAGCAGTTCCCTAGGTTATCTAAAGTGATTCGGGATTCTGAGGTGAGTGCAGCTGGCGAAAAGATAGAGGCGATTGGTATGCTGTACAAATTTAGTGTGTGGAACTACCCGGCAGGGCATTCTTGAAAGAAAAACAAGGAAAAGAAAAAAGAAAAGAAAAAAAACTTACAGCCTAAAATGCTTGTTAGTACTTCCAACTCAGATTTAGGGAAATTTTGCAAGAAACTTACCAACTGCACGCGGCCATAAAAGTCGCCAGCTTGCCATTCCGTATCATCTCCCAGTTCACAAATTGAGTCGGGTCTTCTGTTGCCGAAAACAGACCATCAATGGCGCTCATCGTCATCGCCTTCGTCCTAAATGTATGCCATATCCTCTGCCGGTAGCAAAGAATGACGCATCCTACCAACGTAGACTTAACAAAGAAGGCCAATGCCGTTCCATATCTTATCATCTTGAGCTGCTCACTGGACGGCTTGCCGTTTAGGTGAGCATAAAAGAGGTGGTGTCCAATAGCTGCCATGACGCCTGCCACAAACAAGCCGACGATAAATGCAGGGGTTATCCAGTGTATTTCCCATTGGGCTATTTCTCCCACTCTTCGGTCAACCAACGCCTGCGTGTCCGCATCCACCGTCTTGTACTGGCTCAGTGAGCCCAGGGAATATAGCGATGCCGTTCCTCCCCATGTTTGTGTTTGAAAGCGGCCGCGGCCCGGTATTGGAGAGTCTGTAATGCTCGCCGCATCGCCCCGCGACGCAGGGTAATACGATCCCGAAGGTAGGTTTCGAAGTGATGACTCGCTGGGCGACGGTGCTTTCTGGAAGCTGTAAGTGTCTTTTGCGTCCTGCGACGTTCGCGAGAACTCAGACATCTCGACGGGGTCCAGAGGCGAGAGGAAAGGGTCATAGGGTCTTTCGGGGTAGTTCTCTGGAGACACGGATCGTGAAGAGGGCGACGAGTGGTTATTCCCCGGGGTAGCCATGGTGAATTACTGAGTGCGGATCGGATATTTGTGAAGTTGGATACGGGTTCTCAATCGAAGAACGGGGTAGCTGTTATTCATGCGCTCCCGCCCAAGGATGAATGTGGTTACCTTCCCTTCGCGCAATGGAGGCAATGAGTTGAGTCGCACAAGTTGTGTGTACGATAGAGGAGAGGGGGAGACATGACGGACGAAAGTTGTCGCGGTTCGAGCGCCAGCACTCGAACCGTAGGAATGGACAAGCATGGTTAATGATTATGGCTGAAGTTGGCGGGCGAGGGCCATGTACCAGCCACAACTGAGCTCAGCGCTACAGGAAAACATCAGCACTAAAACCCTTAGACGCGTCAGTGGACGCCTGAAAATTTTCCAGTTTGTTCTATTCTATATAATTCCCAAGGCTGATTGAAGTTGAGCGGACCACGATGGATTGCTCAAGAGTTTCTCGGCCCGGTGCCATGAGGATGATTTCCGGAGAGGAGGTTCGTGAAACGTTACTCTAAACTTAGCGCTCGCAAGCGACGTGCATTCGGTTGTGCCTCAGGGTCTACATTCCCGGCGCTTCTAGATTCCGGTTCTTTGGTGGCTCCCCCACTTTGCACCAGAAGAGACAAAAATTGCATGAACGACACGCTGTGGAGCTTGCGGATTGCAACTCCCCACTCGTTGCATCCCCTTAGCAAGACAACCCTGTGCAGTACAGCCAACACACCCAAGGTTGTTGGTGTAAGTGTGCGCAGCCAAGAAGACGCCGAACATGGGAAAGCAGGGGCCCAGCCTATCTCCACTGCTTGTTGTCATCTTTGGGGGGAGGGGAGGGGGAATTAAGAAAATTCCAGCAAAGGGTAAGCATCTAAGATGGCCTACTCAGCCAATCTGTATCTATTAACAAAACGTTTACAACCCGCATTGGGGACGCCCTGTTGTTCTCCTCGAAGAAAACGTGGGATTCGCGTCCAAATGGCCCGTATACCGGGCAACTTAAGTCCCGATTCTGTTAGACACGCACGAGAACCCAGCCTGGCATCATGTCCAATGTGAGACCCGAACGCGCCCGAGGAATATCCGAGACTACCTCATCGTTGTATTATTTTGCCACAGCAACAGACTTGAAGCTCAGGATCGAAGGTCCACACCAGCCCTAGGTTACACAGCAGCTTAGAAATAGGATAATATACTAATCGAATATACCAGGTACTACCAGGTACTAAAGTGAAGCTAAAAACGTCACCACAAGACCCCACATCATGTGTAGCAGCAGTATATATATCGTCGGGTACCGCCCCTGCACTTTAATTGACTGCATCATTTAAACCCATACCATCCTCATACGCCCATCTTCTTTAATCGACTACACTTTCACGTGAGTCAGCATGGCACCTACTACCGCTCTACAATGGACTGTTGAAGGAAAGTCGGGATTCGGCTCGCTGAAACTGAATGAGAAGGCGCCAGTGCCGCAGATCGGCGACAAAGATGTGCTCGTGAAAAGTACACATGTAATTTCCTGCTCATCGTCGCTTCTCGCTAACTATCTAAAGTCCACGCCGTCTCCCTCAACTACCGTGACCTCATTATCCCAAAAGGAAAATATCCGTTTCCTGTCAAAGATGGCGTCGTTCCAGGGTCTGATGGAGCTGGAATTGTCGAGGCTGTTGGGTCTCGTGTCACGCGATTCAAACCTGGAGGTGGGCTTCTGGACTTTTTGCGTACGAGAGCTATTGCTAACATGCTGCTACCTCCAGACAAAGTGGTGACCCTCTTCAGCCAAGGACACCTTGGCGGATCGCTCGACGGCGCATCTCTCACCACAGGCCTTGGAGGTGTCATGGATGGAACCCTTCGCGAGTACGCAGCGTTCGACGAGCAAGGCCTTGTGCATATGCCTTCCAACCTGAATATGTTGGAGGCGAGCACGTTGTCTTGCGCCGCTCTCACGGCCTGGAATGCGCTCTATGGCCTCGAGAGCCGGGCACTGAAACCTGGACAGACTGTTTTAACACAAGGAACGGGGGGTGTCAGCATCTTTGCCCTTCAGGTTTGACTCCGCCATTTTTCTATCTGATACGTTACATTCTGACAATGTCTCTCAGTTTGCTAAAGCTGCAGGAGCACGAGTGATCGCAACAACATCCTCAGAGAAGAAAGCTGAGATCCTGAAGAAATACGGGGCAGATCACGTCATTAACTACAAGGAGAACCCGAATTGGGGGGAGCAGGCAAAGAGTCTGACTCCCGGTGGGGCTGGGGTGGAGCATGTGGTTGAAGTGGGAGGCCCGACGACAATGGCCCAGTCATTGAAGGCGATTAAGATCGATGGAGTCATCTCTATCATCGGCTTCATTGGAGGCTTCGACAAACAACAGCCATCTTTCCTAGACTGTTTGGTATGTCACGGCTCGAGTTCGTCTAAGTTGATGCAGTTGCTGACGAGCTGACAGAACAATATTTGCACCGTGCGAGGCTTGCTTGTTGGATCTAGGCTCCAGTTCGAGGACATGAATCGCGCCATTGAACAAAATGACATACATCCCATCGTCGACGAGAAGGTGTTCGATTTGAAGAGCCTGAAGGAGGGTTATGAGTACATGTGGGATCAGAAGCATTTTGGAAAACTCTGTATCAAGGTAGCGTAAACTCCAACCCACTAGGTTGGCAGATAGAGTAGGGTCGCGTGAATGTAGCCTGAGGCTACAGGCTTATCGCTAGATTCTTGTACCTCTCCAATAGAATCAGAACTCTCACGTTAAAGAACATTACGGACATTGCAAATACTACTATTTGGTACACTACAGTACGGTCGTGTAGATGCGATTAAGCTCAAGGCCGCGAGGCTAGATTTTCGTTGCCCTCCAAAAGGATTCAGGCTGTCACTCGAAACTGGGTCTCTTTTATATAATGGATGATAGTTCGTTCATGTTCTTATTGTGCTACTGGTACAAATCTATAGGGTATCAGGTCATGTCGTCGTGAAGTGGACCTTGAGCAAACTCCTTTGTTATGCAAAAGCATAAAACAACAAACGCAAACGCAAACCAGCAAAATCCCACCCGGTGCCCAGTCCTTTTCCGCATTAATATAGGGCCCGATGCTGTGTGTGAAAATGCACAAAAACCCAAAAACTGAACGCCAAATTTCTCATCCCAAATCCAACACTCTACATCTCCGTGGTTGGATGTCCTTTGATGAGAGTTGTTGCGATGCGTCGCCGAGCATCATCCATTCCCTTGCATGCAACAACCCTCTTGGGCTCCACTCCGCGTAACAGTGCGAGTGCATTAAGGCAAGTGAATACACCGCAGTCCTTGCCGTTGAGTTGCATCACACTCTCTTGCGTCTGAGTGACCGTCCAGTCGGCCTCATTGAAATTATCCACTACGAGCCGCATCCACTTAAGGATCTTCTTGACGTACTCGTCTTGAGCTTGATCCAGCGAATCCAGATAATGAATCTCGCGCTCTTGGGGCTTGAGAGCGATCAGGCGCCAATGATCGTTGTGGCAGATCGGGAAGAGAACGAGTTTGGAATCCAATAATTGATTTTCACCAAGCTGTTTTCGACCCGCCCATCGTGCGACATTCTCCGCGCTGGACCCGAACCACTGTGAGACAAAGTTGTGTACAGGGGGCGCGGGACCACCCTTCTTGTGCTTGAATCCAAGTGCAGCCTTCTGATGCTCTACCAGAATATTCAAGTACTCATTGACAATGTTGTCATTCAGCCAAGCAATGGTGTTTCCCTTGAACAGCCCCGGAAGCAATGTCTTGAAGTCATGCACAGTAAGTTTACCTGGGACAACACTGGCTGTATCACCCATAGAGCCAACCTTGTTGGCGATGCACTCGAGTTTGGCATTTTCATCTTCCGTAAGTGGGGTGACCAGAGGCGGGATAGGTAGTGTGATGGTCTTCTTAGGAGATATTGTAGCCTTGCTCTTGAATTCGTCCGCCAACTCTACAGACAGCGATGACTCGTCGACGGAATCCTCATCTTCGTCGGATGACTCCCAAGTCTCAGTGGGTACACCGAGGAACCCGACTGTCTCAACGATCTCGGGCGCTCCTTGTGTGAGAGAGGAAGAGGACAGCAGCTTATTAGGATTTGCCAGCTGGGGTGTCATTGTCGGCGTTTGGGGGTCTGCGTAGGTCGGAGACTTGATATTATCGCGGCCATTGGGAGAGATACTATTGTATTCCGCGTCGTACTGGGATGTCATTGGAGACGACAGAATGTCTTCCACGAAAGAGTCGAGCATGTTCGCAACGGCGTCATCTTTGTAGAAAGGCTTGAATTTCTGCTGCTTGGAAATTGTCACGGTCTTCCTTGGAGTCGGGGCGTCGGGAAGGTTAGAGAGATCATTCTCGTACTCGAAAGAGAGTGTATTATCCTTGGCGGGGTTGTCGCATATGAAAGAATTGGAAAGCTCTGATGGTGTCGGCGGGGTCGGTGGGGGAGACTCGTGAATATTTTGGTACACCTTGTATACGTCTCGGGCAAAGCGCTTGGCTTGCAGCTCGGCTTCTTGCGCGGCTTGTAGCTCAGCTTTTTGCGCGGCTTGTCGCTTGGCGGCGCTAGCCTTCTTTCCGCGCAACTCAGCGACTCGCTTTGGAATAAACGGCTTTCGAGTTGCAATGAATGACAGCGGAGGCGCGGACGCATTCTTGTGGACGGTACTGTTGATGTGTATCGCTGGCGTGGCAGTTGACAGCACACTGTCGCGATTGGATCCATCGATCGGTGTGAATGGCATTCGGGTGGCCTGCGAATTGTTGTTCAAGGGAGTGCTGGAGTCAACCTCAAGCCAATCAGCAGAGTATACGATGTCGGCAGGTGTCTTATATGGTGATGGCGTCAGGGTCGTGCGCTCATTCTCGTATGTGGGTGCATTGAATGTAGATGGCGTCGTTGAATCATTGTGGTAGAAGGTCCCTGTAATATGCGGAGTTGGAATTGGAGTTGCCGGTGCATTCTTGTAGGTGAGTGCATTAGAAGAAGAGGACCTCGAAGTCGCGGACGTATTCTTGTAGAGGGTGATGATGTGGTTGTCGGCGAGAGGAGGAGTACTCGTGGCGTTTGGACACCAGTCGCTCAAAGATGGCGAGAGTGTAGTTGAGGTAGGTGATGATGACAGGAGGGTGCGCTTAGACTCTTTGCTGCGGCGGACGATCGAGTCCCGCGCATGTTGTTTGGGTGTGACGGGTTCATCAGCAAGACCAACGTCGAGAAGGATCTTCTTGCGCGACCCGTTCACGCGGCAGACAGGCTTGGCGCAAATCTGCTGCCTACGAAAGAACTTGTGTTTGATATTGTTGAAGATGTTGTTGAAGTAGCCATACGTTGGCGCGAGGCGCAACGCTGTGGTGAAGGTTGAGGTGAAAGTAGCCGAAGGCTCAGCTGCGCTATTGGAGGCGATGTAATACGATGTGCCCGGGAATTGGCCTGGGATTGGAGGCAGTGCGGTTAGATATGGAGAGTCCTGCTGTGATCAGTAAAGCGGAGAACGCGACAGGTGTGGGTACAAACAAGCTTGTCTTCTCCGTCAATGAGCGTGCAGTCGTCGTGATTGCTGTCGCCCATGCCTTGCAGTGTGGAGAAGTCACGCTTGGGCATCGTCGATGCCTTTCGCGCACTCAAGGCGGTTGTCGCAAATGGGTTTGAGCAGGCACGGGCGGTGTGTCGCGAGTTGGATGAGTCTGAAAGTGGTGTGGAGGAGGGAGAAGTCGCGGTCGAGGCAGTTCATGGGAATCCCCAGCCTCGCCAAGCCCCGCGCTAGTGATTACGCGCGAGTGATCCCAGCCCGCCAACGCCTGGTCCGTTCGTCAAATTAGCCGCGCGGCCTCACTTTCACATTTGGACCGCAACCCGTGCATCCCACAGTGGTAACTCCGTAAAGTCTTCGAGATCGCGAACACCCTGGTCTCAGAGTTCTTTTGATGGTTTTGCGTGGTGGCTAGAATCGGACTATACGTGGTAGGAACAGTCCTTTTGGTATTATCTTAGAATGTATTGCTGTGCAACTGCCCAGGCAGAGTTGCAGCATTCGCCCTTTATTTAGCACGTGCGTCGCCAAACGCTCCTCATTAACGTCAATGTAACCTGTGTAGATGAACAATGAATGCTGTTTCATTCTGAAATGAAGTCAAAGGCATCAGTCTAGTTGTCTTTTATCTCTACCACAAAGAGTTATACATCAACAAAGAGCTTGCGCTGCCTTATCTTCAATGATCCTTGGTTGCGACTGTGGTGCGGTCCCGCGGTTAATATCCATGTGGGGCTGCTACTGATGAACGCCGTGCATGGATTTAAAGCTGCAGATGAATGCAGTCCGAACTGAAGGCCCAAGCGTTCGATAAAGACTCAATCCGAACATGAGGTCGGAAGAATCGCTTCAGCTAAGTAAGGTGCTATTGTATCTGCTGTGTGGAATTATACAATGGCACATGCTATGGTATGCGCCAACTGCTCTAGAGCGCGACGCTGCGACTCATGATGTAAGACCGCTGTTCAAGCAGCCTTAGCCGGAGTGCTGATCCGTGCTATGCGGCTCTCCGCGCGCTTACGCAGCGTGAGGCCCGAGCGCTCCAGGGCTCGAATCACAAACGTCCGTGCGTCCGTGCGTCCGTGAACCCTTTGCGGAGCAGATTGTGACTGGTCGCTCATTTTGGCGGAAATAGGACAACAGTGCACAGTTTTGAATATTTTAGGCCCTTACCGTGATTCAGTAGCCGAGAAGGATGAACGAATCATTGCACAGCTTCAAGCATGAACCGTAGATGAACGGGCACGGCATCCTGTTGTAACAAACGATATCTCATTTGCACCCGAATGGTGAGATGAAAGCATTGGATTTCATGGCATACATACTGTTGGCTGATGCGGTAGAGTAGTGTGAAGTCGGGTTAATTCACTTCGCCTATTACAAGATCGGGGCAGGCCAGAACCTTTGGAAAGTGGAAACTTGTTCCAAGCTCCAGGGTGTTGCAACGTGACAACCATTCGTTTATGGGTGCAGGGCGAAAAGGCCTCACTTTGATAGGTAGAGAGATGTATCGTATGATTATATCAATATTTCTGGTCTCAGACGACGAGCCCCATATATACGTAATGAAGAAATGTATTGTGGCAGTCTGTGCAACCCCAACCCATCCGTTGCATACGTTCGTATACGCCCGAGCTAGCTTCTCAAGAAAGTCCAGCGCGAGTGAGAAAGAGAGAATTGCAAGAGCATACCACCATGCCATCATATCCACAAGAGGCTTTGCGAAGGCAAGCAGTATTTATTCGGAGATGACAACACGATGTACCGATGCGAAAGCCAGGCAAGGCGTGATATATGCAGAGCGACTCTGGCTAAGCAAAATATGGCAGAAGGTGCGTTCGTGCTCGTGATGTCTTACTCGATTTGCGTACCTGCAATCAGCGACATGGGAAGGAACGGTGGTCCGAGCGGATTAACAAAGTTCCATGCCAAGTCTGCAGCCAGTCGTGCGTCCTGGTTTCGCACCGCTTTCGTCTAACAGTGCTCTCTCCCTTGCCCCACCCACGAACGCCCGCGATATCCCCCTTGTCTCCTCAGCACTCAATTATACACTCTGCCCGTGGATTTCCACACCTTCGCCGGCCGACGTGCACCCCTCTTCTAAATTACGCACGTCATCTGCCAAGTTCGAGGCGACAACAACCCCTCGGACGACCTTCGCAACAAGAAGAGGAACCCGCCCGCATAGCACCCACAGCTTTCCTCGCCGCCATAATGGATACCAACATGGAGGATGTGAAAATGCCAGAACCCATGCAACTGTCATCAATTCCATCGACGGAGCCAGCCTCCATTCCAACGCTGGACGGCTGGATCGAGACTTTGATGACCTGCAAGCAGCTGGCGGAGAGCGATGTGCAGAGACTGTGCGAGAAGGTGTGTGAAGTGCTTCCTGTGCATGGGGGTATATGGCGAGCCATGAGCTAACAGCTGTCGCATGTAGGCTCGCGAGGTCCTCCAAGACGAGCTAAACGTACACCCAGTGGTAAGCGCTCTACGTTCTTCATTGATGGTTTTGCTCACATTTGCGCAGAAATGTCCCGTCACTGTGTGTGGCGATATTCATGGCCAGTTTCACGACCTGATGGAGCTGTTCAAGATCGGTGGCCCCAACCCCGACACCAACTACCTCTTCATGGGTGAGCTACTTCTGTACGCTTCGAAGCACTCAACTGATCATGTGAAGGGGACTACGTTGATCGCGGCTACTTCTCCGTCGAGACTGTGACTCTTCTAGTCGCGCTGAAGATTCGGTATCCTCAACGCATCACCATCCTCCGAGGGAATCACGAGTCTCGTCAAATTACTCAAGTGTATGGCTTCTACGACGAGTGCCTCCGCAAATATGGCAATGCCAATGTGTGGAAATTCTTCACGGATCTGTTCGATTACCTTCCCCTGACTGCCTTGATCGATAACCAGATCTTCTGCCTCCACGGAGGATTATCCCCAAGCATCGACACCCTTGACAACATTCGCGCGCTCGATCGGATACAGGAGGTTCCCCACGAAGGACCCATGTGCGATCTGCTTTGGTCCGATCCCGATGACAGATGTGGCTGGGGCATATCTCCCCGTGGTGCTGGATATACCTTTGGACAGGACATCTCGGAGGCATTCAACCACAACAACGGGCTGACGCTGGTAGCCAGGGCTCATCAACTTGTGATGGAAGGATACAACTGGTCCCAGGACAGAAACGTGGTGACTATATTCTCTGGTAGGAATTGCTCACTCCAATAGTGCGGCTCATTTGCTAACCATATTAGCGCCCAACTATTGCTACAGATGTGGCAATCAAGCCGCAATTATGGAAATAGACGAGCATCTAAAATACACCTTGTACGTTTACTGACCTGCCAAATACTGACGCCTGCTAACTTTCGCTTGTAGTTTGCAGTTCGATCCATGCCCGCGGGCCGGGGAACCGATGGTATCTCGCAGGACTCCAGACTACTTCCTATAGACAACCCTGCGGTGTTCCTTGCTACTCTACATAGTATGATAGACAGTATATGGCATCAGCCTATGGAATGGCCAGCGCTTGGTCTCTCACAGCAATGTTACAATCGTCTTCAGCTGGAGGGAGGGAGGTTTTACCACGCTCGTTTGACGGCTGTGGGGCATCATCCCCATAGCACACCCTACGAGCTATCGAGCACGAGAAGTGTTTGAATCACGCGAATGGAAAGCGCGCTGCGGACTGGAGTCTCCTTTATACGTTGGTCATGATATGTAGACTGCAAAAGAACGGTTACCCAAAATTGTGTACCTAATTGTACAGCGACCGATGCTTGGCTGTTAACGGTTGGTCTCTAGACATCTCTAGGTGGATACGACGGAATTATACAGTGATCTCGCTATCTGATATCCAATAGAGTGCCCATGAGCCGCGCGCCTAGGCAATTGGTGCAGGAGGATGCTTTGCCCAAACGGGAACTTAATTCGTCGCGTCGCGTGCTGAGCGCGTCCCGTTTTTCCCCTCCTGAATGCTAGGATGCGACGATTTGTGCCCGCCTTCACCCAACGCAAACAGTACAATACATATTCTGCCCACCATGTCGACTCCGATGGACACCATTTTTCACTCCGATGCTGCTCCCACCCCTTCTAGCGATGCCGGAAACGCACGGCGACAGCAAATACGCTCCTCGTCGGCCAGGCCCCGCGCTCCACCCTCTGAAAGCGCCGGCGCAAACAGCGACGGCGAGGGCTTCCCAGACGATGAGGTCGTAGGAGCCAGGGCGCCGGGCCGGAGAGCGAATGGACCCAGAACCGATGTGCCCAAGGTGGTTGATGTAACTGGAGAAACACTCTCTTTGCGTTTCCAGGAATTTTTGGAGAGGTCAGCCCAAGCATGCCCACCAGAATGCCACCCCTTCTGACAAGACACAGCTATACAGAGGATCCCACGGCATCTGCACTACCGGCTTCCAGCGTCCCCACGACTGACAAATACTACATTGCGCAGATCAGGGGTTTGCGGCTCTACAATCTCTCCACGCTGTATGTCGATTACACGCACCTCCTTAGGCACGAGGACGGCGTCGTGGCCGCTGCCGTCGCCAGCGAGTACTACCGCTTCCTGCCCTACATGGTCCGCGCCCTGCACAACCTCATTGCCAAATATGAACCAAAATACTTCCGCCAGCATCGTCAGCCAGCATCGACTGCCTCAGTTACAGCCCCCTCTAATACTGGGAATGCCATGAGCCAGAACGATTCTATCAACGACAAGACGGCGAACCAGCAGACAGACAAGCTCTTCACTCTTGCTTTCTACAACCTGCCGCTCGTATCACGCGTGCGCCAGCTCCGCACATCCTCGATCGGCCGCCTACTGTCAATCTCAGGGACAGTTACCCGCACTTCAGAGGTTCGGCCGGAACTCTCCATGGCTACTTTCGTGTGCGAGGCTTGCAACACGGTTGTCCCTAACATTGAGCAAACCTTCAAATACACGGAACCCACACAATGCCCAAATACAACATGCATGAATAGGGAAGGCTGGCGACTTGACATCCGGCAATCTACTTTTGTGGATTGGCAGAAGGTGCGAATTCAGGAGAACAGCTCCGAGATTCCCACGGGCAGCATGCCACGTACAATGGACGTCATCTTGCGTGGAGAGATGGTGGACCGCGCCAAGGCCGGAGAGAAGTGCATTTTCACAGGTACCGTCATCGTTATACCCGACGTGAGTCAGTTTCGGGTTCCAGGCGTGAGGCCGCAGGCTACGAGAGACAGCTCAAATGCCTCTCGAGGGAATGATGCCGGCGGCTCTGGGGTCAGTGGGCTCAAGGCGTTGGGCGTTCGCGATCTCACCTACCGAATGTCGTTCCTCGCATGCATGGTAACACCAGATACCTCGACACCTGGACAATCATCAAATCATCACATGACAGGACAGGCTAGCAACATCCTTGCTTCTCTCAACCAGGCCCAGGCGATGGAGACTACAGCGTCAGGTGAAGAAGCGCAGGCCGAGTACCTTGGTACCTTGACACCTGCAGAGATTCAGGATCTCAAAGACATGGTCCACAAGCCAAACATCTTCATGCGACTGGTCGACTCAATCGCGCCAATGGTGTACGGCCACCAAGTCATTAAGAAGGGCATTCTTCTCCAACTCATGAGTGGTGTGTCGAAGGAAACCCCCGAAGGCATGGCTTTGCGTGGAGACATCAACATCTGTATCGTTGGAGATCCCTCGACCTCGAAATCCCAGTTCCTCAAATATGTCTGCAGCTTTCTACCACGCTCAGTATACACATCAGGAAAAGCTTCTTCCGCTGCTGGTCTCACAGCTGCCGTGGTCAAAGACGAGGAAACCGGAGAGTTCACCATCGAGGCTGGAGCACTAATGCTTGCAGACAATGGTATTTGTGCCATTGACGAATTTGATAAGATGGACATCAGTGACCAAGTTGCTATTCACGAAGCCATGGAACAGCAAACCATATCCATTGCCAAGGCGGGTATCCAAGCAACCTTGAATGCTCGTACCTCTATTCTCGCTGCTGCGAACCCAGTTGGCGGTCGCTACAACAGGAAAACCACGCTTCGCGCGAACGTTAACATGTCGGCTCCCATTATGTCTCGTTTCGATCTGTTTTTTGTTGTTTTGGACGAGTGTGACGAGGACGTTGACCGTCATCTTGCAGATCACATTGTACGCATCCACAAGGACAGGGATGAGGCTATCGAGCCAGAGTTCAGCACCGAGCAACTGCAACGCTATATTCGCTTTGCAAAAACATTTAAACCCGAGTTCACGGACGAAGCGAAAGTCACGCTAGTTGAGAAGTACAAGGAGCTAAGAGCGGACGACGCACAAGGAGGCATTGGTCGCAATAGCTACCGTATTACGGTCCGTCAATTGGAGAGTATGATTCGACTTTCAGAGGCGATTGCAAAAGCGAACTGCGTCGGCGAAATCACACCGGAGTTCGTCAAGGAGGCGTACAACCTCCTTCGACAGTCTATCATCAGCGTCGAGAAAGACGACGTCGAGGTTGAAGACGAAGATGACGAGGCCCTGCTGGCAGCTGCAGCTGCAGCTGAGGCTGAAGCAGCGAACGAGAATGCAGATGCTCCAATGGATGCCGAGCAGACAGATGGCGCCGATCCCTTAAGAGCACGCACCGCAACTCAGGACCCTGCTCCTCCCAGGGAAAAAACCAAAATCACGCACGACAAGTACGTGGCTATGCGCAACATGTTCGTCAAGCGGGTTGACGAAGACCAAACGTCTACAGAAGATGGCGTTGAGGAAGAAGAACTGTTAGTCTGGTACCTTGAGCAGAAGGAAGCAGAAATGGAGACACAGGAAGATATGGAGAAGGAGAGAGTGCTGGCAAAGAAGGTTCTGAAGAAGGTTGTCAAGGTAAGCTTCCCTCAATGTTTACAAATATGATGTTCGGCAAGATCTCGGACTAACAGTCCGTTACAGGAACAATATTTGATGCAAATTCGCGGCGAAGGCCTTGCAGATGAAGAAGGTCACGAATCACAGAAGGCGTCCAAGGTTGTCTACGTTCTGCATCCGAATTGCCCAATAGAGGACATTGCTTGAGTCCCCAGTTCGAAAACGGTTGGTATGAATGCATGAAATAGGAAGATAACGGAGCTTACGAAATATGGATGTTCGGCGTTTGGATTTAGTGGCGGATGCATACCCCCAGTATAGCTACTTGAATAGACTTCAAGTATTCGATATCAGCTCCGGTTTCCCTCACCCCATACCTGTGATCAGTATTGCATATTCTCGCCTCTTAGACCGACCCATACCAAGTGCTACTATATCTACTGACAGGACATATGCAGACACCATAATATTCTTTTCTAACACTGCTAGGTTTTAGTATCTGTTTAAACTGATGTGATGGGATACCCAAATCGAACTTACATTGTCAATGCTACAGAGGGCGCACCGAACAATCAAGTAGGTTCATGCACAAGGTAAAGGGGTTATCAAAGCCAAATTAAACGCTTTCGTATCTGCTAGTAGTACTTTTACGGTCATTACTGTTCATCTCTTTAGAAGTGCCAACATTTAGTGTATACAGATGCGATGTATTTCTCGACTCGAGCTTGCATCGTCATAGACGGCGAGGGAAAAGGAGGAACGAGGCCTTACCGAGTGCTACTATTGTTCTGCGCCGGCATGCTAGAGAGAACAAAAGGTGCATGTCTTTGGGAGGTAGTAAAACCTTCGCTGGCAGATACAGCAGGATTAAGCGGGAAATGTTGATTCTGGTGCCCTCCACCTGGATCTGAATACTATCTCTAGTATTGTTGTTAGACGTGAGGACGTGCAATAATGTGCAAGGCACACAAACAGAACATCTTTGGTGTGCTCAGGGTGCTATGAGGGGAGATCTCAGTGGTGCTTGGGTGTTGCTTTAGGCCTGTCTGTCTCTACCGTTCTGGGGAGATCTTTTAGTCATACATTTCTTGTCATATCTTCCTGTAGAAGTTCCCACTCTGCAAAGCATCACAAGCAGTCGCCTTCACAATACTACAGTATTGAGAGCTAGTGATCATGGACGTTCTCATTTCATGTTCACCTATGCTATCCTAGAACCAAACCCGAGAGCTCCTTCTCTCCAGTCAAAACCAAGTCATTCAATGCAAAAAGAGGTTTCAAGAATCGAAATGGAGATCTTCCCATCAAACACCCAAACAGAGCATAACAGCTCGCGGATACTGCCTAGCACCGCAGAAAATACTTCTATCCGCTCTCTCTCCCCGATCTAAAACTTGTGCCCATGGTGCTTGTGTTGGTAGCTCTTCTGCTTTCCTGCCGGCATAGTGACATACGCATACTCCGTCTTAGTAACCGTATGCACGACATAAACGCACTCATACCCAGCCGGGCATGGGTTTACCGTCGGCGCGGGTGGCTTTTCAGACGCTGATACTATAGTCGTAAACTTGGGAGTAACAGCGGGGGTCGGGACAACAGCTTCGTAGCTGTCAGGTACAGAGTGCTTCGCCGTTTCTACTTTCGCAGAAGTAGCTTTTGGCTTGGGTGCAACGGATGTAGCGGCAGACGCGCTTTGAGGTGCGGCAGGCGCACTGCTCTTCACCGCGGCGGCAGAAGTCTTGGGTGACTCAACGACACCACCGCCTTGCGTCGCCATGATGAGGCCGACATCGATGGTAGTCTTCTTGGGCATAAGATCCTTACCCTTATTTGGCGGGCCATTGAAGTTCTTAGCCTCGCACTGAGTCTGGATGTCCTTGCACTTTTGTTGCCAGATATCGCAGCCAGCGTTGCCGGTGGGTGGCGCAGTATTGTAGCAGACCTCGCCTTGGTCCCAGCACTTCTGGCCCGAGGCCCAGCAGCCAGCTTCATCGGTGTAGTCGGGGACTTCAGTACCGCACCAGTTGCCGTTTTCCACGATGCAGCCTGCGGGGCGAAGGCCTTCGGTTTGTTTCGTTTGGGCAGCGGAGGCAGCGGTCGAGCCAGAGACAAGCTTTGCTACACTGGGACCTGGGGGAGTGTACTTGGACAAGTCGTCGCCGAAGTAGATGTTGACGCTAACAGAGGGTTCGCCAGCCTTGACGTATCCAGGGATTGCGACTGTCTCTGCAGGGCCGAGGTCTCCGCTGCTCTCGAGGAAGATTTGGGCGCATCCTAGGACAATTAGCAGTTGAAGCACGCTGGGAGTGATTCTACATACCAGCGTAGAATTGAGGATCACCCTTGTCTGCGTTATGGAGAGCCAGGATCTCGGGACGGGCAAGGTAGTAGCCACCCTGAAGACCTTTGGGAAGAACAACATTTAGAAGGCCGCCATTGTCAATCACTCTGTCAGTACACCACCTATCGTCAGAGGCTGTGTATCCATCGTCCCAGAGCTTGAACCAGCCGTCCCCGGCACCTGGATGTATGAGTTAGAACAAGCAGTGTGTTCATAGTTAGGAACAGCCATACCCTCGTCATTGATGGCAGAATCAACCTTCTTTAGGTACACGGCGCAAGGCCCCTTGTGGCCCCTGTCAAGGCGCGGCTTCGTAATATCATTTGGCCATGAGCGGATTTCAAATGTAAGCGTAGCTCCATCTGGGACGGATTGAACACGAGAAACACCAGTAGTTCCATCTACGTCTAGAGAAGAATGTAAATAACTGTTCTGTTTTTGGATAGTTGCCGTGACTCAACTTACTGCATGCCATGTTGTTGCTAGATAAATCCTCAAGCGGGGATCCAGCGACAGAACCATCCTTGCGCATGCGCATAGCAACAGCATCACCCTGAATGTGTTAACGAGAGTGACTTGGTAGAAATGGTAACACATACCTGTGCGACTCCATTGACAAAGAAGTCCGTGAAGACGGTGTGAGCCAGAGTTGCGGGTGCAACGGCCAGTGCCATAAGCAGAGATTGAGTCTTCATTCTTGAAGATCAAGATCTCCTGGTGCAGTGGATAGAAGGGTGTATTTGTACTTGAATGTAACAGGTAAATGGTACAAGGCACAAGAAAGGACCGAGTCACTAGGACTTTGCAAGCAATGTTTTCAAAAGAATGTGAGTCGACTGGCGACGAAAAGAGTGACAAGGGCAAAAATGCCGGAACGAAAGACAGAAGCTGACTTGAAATCAAGACACCGGGGTAAGGAGAGAAAGGAAGAGAACGAGGGGATCAGTGAGGTTTTGATGGCCGGGGCTCGCACGAACAGTGCGGATTCTGTTCCCCGTGCGCACACGCAGAGTCTAGGTCCAGCCGCTCTCTCGGAGTTGTTCCCTGCAACTGATCTTAGGACGAACGCCGCCGCCTTCCCAATCTTCGCTGGGAGCATGTTGTCTTCCGTACAAGGTCAGCCTTAAATTCTCCGTAGCCAATCACTGTTCCCCACATTTCGCTATCTGATCCCTTCTCGAATCATGAAACATAAACGAGATCGCTCGCGGTAATCACTTGCGATTGACGGCGTAAAAACAATCGCTTGTGGCGTATTCTCAAACAACCTAAATTCAGGTACACAACACCTTAATCTCTGCCCTTTCAGTTCTTGAGCGCTCTGATCGTTCTCTTGCGACAGTCATCGAGGGTGCTGTGCGACACTGACAGCGGCGATTTTCCGGTCAAAGCTTTCAGTTCAGGGCGTTCACTCTTCCACCTGGCGCTGAGTGTTTTGGAACGATAGAGTTGCAGCCTCCTATTGATGATGAGCAACCCCAAGACTCCTCATCTGATTCAACCCCTCACCACCGCAGATTTCCACTCTCGGCGCTCGTAAATTTGGTCGGCTTGGTCTCTTGCCAAGCAACTCCACTTAATTCAAGCTTCCGTACAGCTCATTTAAAGTCCTACATCCAACTCATGCAGATGAAACCGTCACTCGTGTTTCTTTGTTTGCTTGTGCAGTCTAGACATCTTCGTTTCCCCTGACCGCATGGAAAACGGGTGCAAATTGAGAGTGCAGGCTCTGAGGACCTACAACTGCGGCACAACAGTCCTTCATTTTGCCAAGCAAGGAGCAGACGGCTAGTCTTGGCTCCCATTTGCCATACTCTGCACCATAATCCCGATCATCAGTCGTGCAGCAGAGGAGGTCATTGCAGGGGTCACGTTCGCGAAGTGAGGATGACTTGAGTTGGATAAGAACGCCTTCGTTGTCACGAATGACTCCCACGTGTAAACCTAATTCCAGCATGTTCTATGCCTTCAATGCGGTCGTCATACGTTCACAGCTTCATTTCCTAACTGCAACGTAAGCGCTTGCTCGCTCGCATAGGAATTGAGCGTGTCGGTTCACTTCAGAGCAGTTGTCGAGGCTTCTCGAGGCAATGCCTTTCGTTGAAACATTCGTAGAGCTTCAAGGATATTTTGTAGTATTTTCCATTTGTTCTCAGGCACCTTTGCCCCAGGAAGATCCGATTGTGGACTGAGATTTACTGCTCTTCCAACTTGGCTTGGTCTTTAGTTGCGATTCCGCTAATTTCTCTTCGTCGTCTGCTCTCTCTAAGAAGGCCTTAATAATATCCCTGAAACCCTCCGATCCGTTGCGAGCCTCCAGGTTCAGAAATCCGTTTCCTTGTATGGGAATCCCTCTTGTCGCCCATAGCACCGGTGTAACTTTTAACCCGTACATACTGCGGAATTGGATCTTCTTAAACTTGATCCCGATGCCTTCAAAGAAAGCAAAACTATCTCTTTTCTGATTCACGCGGCAAATCAACGTAGAATTTTTGCTGAAGCGGTACTCGATACCCATCTCCTGGAGCCCGGCTTGCACGGTTTCGGCTAGCCATTTGATGTCCCGCCTCGTAACATAGTGCAGGGTTTTCGCATACATCAGCCCTATGGTTGGGAGGTTGTTTACAAAATTGCCTTGTTGGGATCCGAGAGAAGTGTTCTGCCATTGGATTGACATGTTTCGTTGCAGTAGAATGGCGTCTCTCGGTGAGAAAGTGGCATCCCATTGCAGTGGCCAGGCCGTTGACAAAACTAGAGGCTGTATGAGGTATGATTCCGCAACATTTGAATCAGTCCGAGGCCTGAAGGTATGCAGTTCCGACATTGTGCCTCTGCCTTCCGCAAGTGCATGTAGGTTGTTAGAGGTGGAGGCACTTGAGGGGATCTTCTCCAGACGTGACAGGACGGATTTCATGAGGCTAGACTTTTCCTTGGCGTGCGAGTTGAGGAAAATATCCGTGGGGTCAAAATTCCGCTGGAAGGAACGTGCGACCATGGTAAGGCTTTGCAGCAAGTGATCTAGCAACTGAAGCTCTTCGCATACTCGCCACGTTATGCTGTTAGTAGTACCATAACGGGCGACAAGTCCTTCTAGAGCGACACTCCATGCAAAGGCGGTATTGTGGGGTTCGTTGAGGTGCAGGCAAACATCGCCTAGCCATCGTGCTGCTGCTATATCGCCGTCATCAATGTTTCCTCCAGTGAGGTATATGCCGTTGAATGCGCTGATGAAACGCTGCTTCGCTTTGAGAAAGTTACCAGAGTATGACGCGCACACTCCGATCAAATGCAGCAGCACTCGGCGGTCAGGTTGGCCCAAATTTATCGTTTCTCCGCGTTGCACTGCATCTAGTTGGTTCTCAAGGAGCGTTTCTGCAGTAGCAAAATTTCGCGACTCCCAAGCTGTGACGATTTGCCGAGCCGTCCAAACAAGATCTGACTCTGTCGAGCTCCCATTTTCATCGGGAGCGGGATTGAAAAGACCACGAGCAGGTGCAAGCTGTACTTCTTGCGGACGTTTCAAGCCTTCTGAGTCAGCTTCGCTCGCGGCTTCGTTGAGTACGGACGAAGAAAAAAGAGTGTCAGAAACATCCGCAACAGAAGGAGGTACCGATTCTGTCTCTGGTACCAGAGGGGGAGACCGAGAGGTCTCGGGCCCAGGCATGCCCTGCTCCATTTCGTTTGACGAAACAGTAACGGCGTCACTGAGGTCTTGTGGGAAGGCAACCAAGGTTTGCCGCTCTGTACTTTCCTCCATCAGCCTCCCTGAATTCACGGCTCTCACGAACCAATCCACAATAAAGTCTCGGTACTCGACAACATGCTGCGGCGAGATGCCGACGTCTTCTAGATCCCGGATTATCTGAGGCCATGCGGCATCGTCCTCGTCCTCGTCCTCACCCTGGGCTGCCCCTGAGGCAATCTTCTGAACACTGGCGATGCTCTCCTCGCGGTGGCCCCCTCGATAGTCCTTCTCCAGCCTCCCCAGCGCTTCCAGTATGAGGACTTGGTTGTCGTGTATCAGGGACGTGTAGAAAGTATTCAGCATAACCACGCTCGAGGTCAGCTTCTCGCGCAATGCCCTCGATCGTTGCTCGTCCCACTTCAGCCGGTCCCAGGCTCTCTTGCTCTTCGAATCCAGGCCATTGTAGTGTATGAGGATCTTGTCGAGTTCCTGCAGCAGCTCCATGCATGTCTCGTAGACGTCCAAGAGCTGTTGTCTCTTGCTTGGGGTGATCGCATCGTACTTGTCGCTGATGTCTTCTAGCAAGTTGGTGAGGTTGCGCGCTTCGTTGGTGAGGGTTTTGTATTCTCCAGGACAGTCCCGGCCTGGAGAAGAGTTAGCGAAGAGCAATACACCCTTCAACCTACGTACAATTCTTGTACACACGCGTCGCGATTTCGCAAAGCTTCAAGATATCCCCAATGCTGACGCCGAAACTCATGTTGGCGCTGTTTGAGCTTCGGCCCGCCGGTCAAGTACTTGGTGAAGCTCGCTCGAGTTCCGGCGTGTCATGATGTGATGGAACTTGTCGAGAGCATGCGAAGTGGTTGGCGGACTCTAGCGGGTATAGAGCTGCAGGATGCGGGATTGCGTTGATTTCAGACCCCTCATCCAGGATAGCTCAGTGGCTGAGCATCGTTAGCAAACCCCGCAGCGAGAGCCGTGCTCCACAGCCCGCTTTCCAAACAGAGATGGCATCCCATCACGCAGAACGCCAAAAAGCCCGCACCCCAAAAACGTTCGTGGCAGCGAGAGAATACAGTTTTGCCTCAAATTAAAGGAGCCTATGGAGCAGGCTCTGCTCTATATTACGCCTCACTTTCGTGGTTTAACCTTTTGTTGTTGTATTATTATTGTATTTTAAAGAGGGTAATTTTTTAGTATCCTCTACTATTTTTGGTGCTTCAGTGTGAGGGCATTTTTGCGCTCCGCGTGGCAGGATATATCTAGAAAGTGGAAAAAACAGTACCCGTGTGCATCATCGTTGTTGTCGAGCCTTGGGCCGAGACTAGGTGGTGTTCAAGTGGTGATGCTCCATCTGAGCATGTACATGGCACGCTAAACCCAATCAGATTGCGGCTCTCAACCTAACTTGGCTCTACCAATGTAGCAAATTCGGTTCGTATGGGTCGAACCGGCCTCGATACATAGCTCTGTGCACAGGAGGGCTGACTTGATAGAGGGGTGTCATTCTCAGTATAGCAGGGCAGTCATTGTTTTACGATGCTGTATTGCCTTGAGTCTAAATGCAATCTATTGTTCTAGCGCTAGCCGTGTGGAAGAGTCCATTCCTACCTAGAATGTGCGGTCGATTTGGCTCATGGTGCTATGTACACACCGAGGTCAGACGTCTGCTACATCTACCGTTCACCCCCTTCCCGCTACCGGTCTCTTCCCAGTCGTTCCTCGTAGTCATCGACCAGTTCATACGCAGGCCGGAACTTGGGCGTGCTGGTGCCGTTGGTAGCGCCATTCACATAGACTGGCTCGGAGGCCTGGCTTGACGCAGACTTGCGGGCGAGTGCGGGGTTGGGATGGGTATCGTCTGTACCCCCTAATGAGGTGTATCCGCGGTCATACAGATTGCAGTAGGGGATGTTGAGGTGTCGAATGAACTGCGCACACGGTTAGTCGACGCACCCCTTGCTCGACGGGTCCCGCATCTCACTCACCGTCCAGATGTCTACGTAATGCCAGTCTATTACGGGGTGTATGCGCATGAACTTGGGCCAGCCGTGGTCGGTGGGGTCAAAATGCGTCAGATACTCGCCATGCGGATCCGTCCGCCTCGTCCCGACGAATATGGCTTTGACCGAGGGAGTGTCGTGGAGGTAGTCGGCGAAGGCAGCCTTCATGGGCTTCGCGTACTCGAGCAAGGAGAGGGAGTATGTTTTCACGCTAGACACCACGAACGCCTCTACTTCTTCGAACGGGTGTTCGGCCTGGATGTACACGCATTGGATGGGCTCGGCAGGGTGGCTCTTGGCGCTATTCACGGCTCTTATGTGGAGGGCGCAGAGGTAGAGAATCAGGAGAACGAGGCAGTCTTTGCCGCCGTTGTATGCTAGAGAGAGCTCGGGTAGACTGTTGCGCGTTCTCAGTAGAGGCGACGCGGTTTTTTTTTGCCTGTCTCCACATACCTGTACTTCTCCAATGCCTCCGAGAGCACGCCCAGCGATATCTTGGTCTGCTCCTGCACGCTCTTCAGCCTAGGCGGCACGTCCTTCTCGTCCAAAAACGCAGCTATGCGGTGGTGGATCCTCGCGCATAGCGCTGGGAAGGGCAGCGGGGTGTCGGAGACGAGGGGCGAAGCACAATCACCTTCGCGGACTGGCGAGTCTCCTGTGGTCATTGCGGAGGGGGCGGCTGCAGACTCGACATGAGATGCAGGGAGCCGGGAGAGTGTGGGGGTGGGTAACTATCACCAACTCATGGTTGCAACCTGGCGCCGAGACATGGGGAAGTTTGACAGTCGGTCGGCTCGATGTCGGTTCTCGGGACCTGACGACCCCTCCAACGGCGAACGGCACCCTGGCCATTCAGCCGCTGCAGCGCACACGCACGAGAAGAGGGGTCCCCGGACGGCGCTCCGGCCCTTCCAAATAATAATCATAATCAGTCTCGCCTGCAGCACATCACGCTGCACGAAAAAGAGAGCAAGTGCCGCAGCTAGAGCAGATGCAAGTGCAAATGCAAATGCAAATGACTAACCTGCGCGGGGCCATTGGCCAGGCGTATTCTCGGACTTCTCTGCGAGGCTAGGACCCAGGCTAAAGAATGACGCGATCCGGCATCGGCAGCGAAAGAAATTCCAAACGACAACTTTTCGCCGTTCGCCATGCCGAGTGCTTAATATGACAGCTGCATACATGCCGACGACACCTCCTTCACCAGCGTCCGCCCTCCATTGACCCATCTCTCTACACGGAGAGTCCGAGTCTGCACCGCCATGGGCTCCATCTCGACTGCTGGCGAGGCCGGTATGTTCCCCCTCCCCTCCATCGCCCCGCACCAGCGTTGCGCACAATCTGGGCTCTCGATTATCAATGGCCCTCCGCTAACTCGGTGTAGTTGCACGCATCGCATACCTCTCGAGCGATGTCATTGTGTCTGTCCAGCCCTCACTGGCTTCGGACTCGGAGTTCTCAGAGTACTTCCGCGCGTTGCAGAAGAACAAAGCCCCGAGTCTCGTCGCAAAGGACCCCCCAGAGGTATTGGCACTGCACGCCACCCAGCAACCGCGAATTGGTTCTGACCATGGCACTGCGCAGATTGTCTCTGTCCGACACAATGCGGACCCGTTCCTCTCCATCTTCCAGCCTGTGCGCGCCGGGAAGCTTACCGCCGTTACCACCACCTCCTCCATCCTCGTCAAGTCGATACCCCACCTGTATAAGCTAGCACAGTACCCCGTCGTCCTCCATGTCTCCGTCCAGCCCGCCGGCTTCCCCGATTTCTCCGACATCACATCCATTAGACAGTGCGGGTTCACATTCCTGCAGTCGGAGACGCTCCAGCAGTCCCAGGACATTGCACTGACCGCCCATGCCTTGGCCATCAAGTCGGGAAAGGGCGTGATACACTTCTTCGATTCGGGTGCCATTGCTATGAGCAAGCGCATCCCGTATGAAGACCGAGAACTAGTACGGGGCATCTTGGACTTGGACGCTGTCGCTGCGATCCAGAAATCATCCTCAGACGAGACGTCGCTCTATGCTGATGACGGACGGACTGCGACATTGTCGGTGGCTCGGAGCCAGGCGACAGCCATGAGTGGAACCCCCACTGGCCGCGTGAATCCTCCGCACGGCGGACAAGCAATGACCGTGGCCGACAGGACCCGCGCGCGAGCCGAGTCTAATTCTAGCTCGTCAAGACGTGAGTCCAGTACGGCCAGTGGCGCATCGTCTTCCTCGGCTACGACGGTGGAATCTCTGGCTCAGAGGCCGGTCTCATCGGAGGACATCTACCGATTCGCCACCCAGATCTGGGCCAACATCAAGGAGGCTACGGGCCGATCGTATGATGCTTTTGAATACACCGGGCCTGTCAATGCTGAAGTTGCCATCTTCCTGTTTGGTGCAGACACTGCCATCTTCGCTGATGAGATCGACTCGGTAGACGACTCCGAATCCTACGCCAATGCCGGTATTATCACGGCTCGAATCTACCGCCCGTGGCTAGGGGCATCTCTCGCTCCCTTGCTCCCCCAGTCCATCAAGAGAATTGCGGTTCTCGAGCAAGTTCGTCGCAAGACCACGAGATGGGGTCCGGTTCTCTTAGACCTGTTGATGTCCCTCAAATCGAGCGGCGGAAACTCGCCTATGATTGTTGGATACCAGCTGGGTTATATCAACAGTAAGACTGTGCAGCAAGCATTGCGAGGAGCTTTCCAGAACCTCACGAGCGAGTCTCCTTTGCAGAATTTGCAAGTTGGCAACCTCAATGGACCTACACCAGAAGACAAGGTAGAACTCGAGCAACCCGGGCTCGAGAACGCCTACATGAAGATCCTGAACCAAGTGTTTGGCGACAGACTTCACATCGCAAATCAATTGGGCGCAAAGCATGCTGGTATTACCAACGACATTTCATCGAGCCCCGAATACGGCTTTGGATCTCTGCTCGCTCGAAAAGAACACCGGAAACGCTTCATTGAGGAAGCTCGCGCCGCGTCAAAGAGTAACGACTTCATAACAAAATCTCCCCTTGAGTGGCTGTCCAAGTGGGCATTGGATGCGGAGAATAGCGACAAGGCGAACGCGTTGGCCCCAGAAGTGATTTCACGGCTCAGCACAGACGGGTCTCCGGCGGCTAACCAACTGCTCTCTTCCAAGAGCTTGTTCTTTAAAGAATCACCGTGGTTGATTGGATCAGATGCATGGGCTTATGACCTCGGAAACTCGGGCGTTCACCACGTACTTGCCTCTGGCGAGAACATCAACATGCTTATTGTGGACTCTCAGCCCTACTCCGAGCGAGCGGCCGCTGACGCAGCGAGGCGCAAGAAGGACATTGGACTTTATGCGATGAACTTTGGCAACGCCTACGTCGCTTCTGTCGCGGTGTACAGCTCGTATACCCAGGTTCTGGAAGCTATGATCGAGGCTGACAAGTTCGATGGTCCCTCTGTTGTTCTTGCCTACCTGCCGTATGAGAAAGAGAATGACTCTCCGTTGACAGTCTTGCAGGAAACAAAGAAAGCGGTTGATCTCGGATACTGGCCACTATACCGATGGGACCCTCGTGGTGATGACAAGGGCGAGCCAAACTTCCAGCTGGATTCCGAGAGGATTAAGAAAGAGCTAGAGGAATTCCTTCAGCGAGACAATTACATGTCTCAAGTCATGAAGAGACACCCCGATTTCTCTCCCAACCTTTCAGCATCGTACGGCACAGAAGTTAGGCAACTGCAGAAGAGGAAGGCCAAGGATGCTTATAGTAAGCTTCTTGAGGGTCTTGCGGGTGACCCAATGACAGTCTTGTTCGCGTCTGACAACGGAAATGCGGAAACGCTTTCTAAGCGTTTGGCCAATCGTGGTAAGGCTCGAGGCCTGAAGACGGTGTGTATGGCCATGGATGACTATCCACTTGAGGATCTTCCAACCGAGCAAAATGTCATATTGGTTACCAGTACCGCTGGACAAGGAGAGTTCCCTCAAAACGGTCGAACCTTCTGGGAAGCCGTTAGGGACTCTACTGATCTTGACCTCGCCACTGTCAACTTCGCTGTTTTCGCCCTTGGAGACAGCCATTACTGGCCGCGGAAAGAGGATAAAATTTACTACAATAAGCCGGGCAAAGATATCCACAATCGTCTACTGACTCTTGGTGGCAATCCGCTGACCGAGTGTGGTCTTGGAGATGATCAAGACCCGGATGCCTATCAGACCGGGTATGCTGAGTGGGAGCCCAAGCTTTGGCAGGCTCTCGGTGTGGATAAGGTCGAGGGCCTTCCAGACGAGCCACCGCCTATTACCAACGAAGATATCAAGATCAACTCAAACTACCTTCGAGGCACTATCGAGGAGGGGCTCAATGATACTACAACAGGTGCCATCTCGGCGCCTGATCAGCAGCTTACCAAGTTCCACGGCACATATATGCAAGACGACCGCGATCTTCGCGACGAGCGAAAAGCCCAAGGGCTTGAGCCGGCATACTCATTTATGATTCGATGCCGACTTGCAGGAGGCGTAGCTACCCCAAAACAATGGCTGCAGATGGACGAGATTAGCACCAAGCTCGGAAATGAGACCATGAAGCTCACCACACGACAAACGTTTCAATTCCATGGTGTCGTCAAGGGTAAGCTCAAGCCAGCCATGCAAGCCATCAACAAGGCACTTATGACAACAATCGCTGCATGTGGTGACGTCAACCGCAATGTCATGTGCAGCTCTCTTCCACAACACTCACAATATCACTCCGAGGTCCATGCTGTGTCACAGAAGATTAGCGACCACCTGCTCCCGTCCACGACCGCTTACCACGAGATCTGGCTCCAAGATGATGAGACGAAGCAGAAACGGAAGGTTGCGGGTGATGCCATCGTGGACCACGAGCCTCTCTACGGTCCCACATACCTGCCACGGAAGTTCAAGATTACCATCGCTATTCCTCCGCACAACGACACGGACGTTTACGCTCACGACGTTGGCCTTATTGCTATTAAGGGTGCTGATGGCCATCTCGAAGGTTTCAACATCCTCGCTGGCGGCGGTATGGGTGTGACGCACAACAACAAAAAAACATACCCCCGAACAGGTAGCATGCTTGGCTATGTCCCTGCCAGCGCTGCACACATAGTATGTGAGAAGATCATGCTCGTACAGCGCGACAACGGTGATCGCAAGGACAGGAAGCACGCTCGTCTGAAGTACACGATTGATGATATGGGTGTCGATGTCTTCCGCGGCAAGGTTGAAGAGCTATGGGGAGAGAAATTCGCGGAGCCCAGGGCTTTCAAGTTCGACAGCAATGTGGACACTTTCGGTTGGCTGAAGGACGAGAATGGTCTCAACCACTTCACGTTCTTTATCGAGAACGGCCGTGTTGAAGACACTGCCGATTTCCCCATGAAGACTGGACTCATCGAGGTTGCCAAGTTGCAGAAGGGCGAGTTCAGACTGACCGGAAACCAGCATTTGATTCTCTCCAACATTGCCGACGACGATCTTCCGAAAGTAAAGGAGCTTCTCAAGAAGTACAAACTCGATGCCACCAACTTCTCCGCCTTGAGATTATCAAGCAGCGCTTGCGTCGCATTCCCGACCTGTGGTCTTGCGATGGCGGAATCGGAACGATATCTCCCTGAACTCATCACCAAGCTTGAAGGTACGATCGAAGAAGCCGGCCTGCGACAAGACAGCATTGTCATGCGTATGACGGGTTGCCCTAACGGTTGTGCTCGACCTTGGCTGGCCGAGGTAGCCTTCGTGGGCAAGGCATTTGGCGCGTATAATATGTACTTGGGTGGTGGATACCATGGCAACCGCCTGAATAAACTGTATCGCAGCTCAATCAAGGAGGATGAGATCTTGGAAATCATGAAGCCGATGATCAAACACTATGCCAAGGATAGGCTGGAGGGCGAGAGATTTGGCGATTTCGTCATTCGGCAAGTTTGTCCGCAACGACTCTGTTCTGTCCAATTGCTAATATATCGCAGCGCAAAGTACATCGTCGAAACTACGCACGGAACCAATTTCCACGAGAATGTAAGTACGCACCTTCCATACTAAAGCTCGACTAATTTTCTTCACAGACTGCGGAAGAGGAACTGGAAGACGAGTAGTTGAATTGTATATATTGAGATATTTGGAAAATATTGGCTTGTTTCATTCTCCATTTCACTGCATCTGACCGCTTTATTAACGGAGTCATCTATTGGCGTGTAAAAAGTGCCACTGCGTGTAGTCTGTCCTGTTCGATCAGTGTACTTTCGTGTATCATGATTTCGGGAGCAATTAAAAAATTTCAAATCGTGTACGGCACATTGCGTAAGGGAGTACTCGTCTTGTATTTTGAACAATTTTGTGTGTGTATGACGCAGAAGGTAGTGATATATTAACGTCCACGCCAGGAGTGGGCGCCGTTTCCACTCCTCATACCACACAGTGTGGAAGCGATCCGAGAGATATGCTGGTAAGAAGAATCTTGATTGAGGAAAAATTATCACGTTTTTTCCACACTTCAGGAGAATCACAGGAGTGAAATGCAGATTAAGGCAGAGCGCGAGAGGATCAGCTTTACCTTACAAAACACTACTGTGCCTCTTGCCACCTCTTCGAGATACTCCTAGACCCACCCTAGTTGATCTCCTTGGACGTGAAAGCAGGCCGTGTATACTGTAGATCGAGTGAATACAGGTCTTGGACTCGGGTATCACGTGGGCTCAGCCAATATACAGGGATTAGATGAGTGAATGTGAAGCGCACGTGAGCTCGTGTTTTTGTGGACGCTTTAGGCCATTTCGGTACGAACTACAGTGGTGGCAGCAGATTGGCTCACCAAGTGTTTCTTTTTCACGACAGCCACCTGGCAACCCTTTCGGCTCTTTGGCTCCACACCATCATACTTTCAGTCTCTCAACCAAACTTTCTCAACACCAACCACGACCATACTGTACCAAGCTAACCATGACGACCATCCCTACCCACGGCTGTCTAAAAATAACCTTCAGCGACCTCCCCACCGAAATCCGCCTCTCTATTTTCGACTTTCTGCTCGACCTGAGCAACGTGCCCCGCACATATGGCTACACTGCTCCCCTCCGCATCCCAGGGGGCCGCAAACCCACGCTGCGCAAACACGGCATGCTCCTGGCGTCCCGCACCCTTAGCGCCGAATACCGCCAATCCTTCTACGAGCGCACGAAATTCTTCCTACGCATCGACGCCCAAAACGCATTCAAAGGGGTCCCAGCCCTAAAAGAGGTGCCGAAATCGGCGAAAGAGCGGGTGGAGTGGTTTGCTGAGCAGATGGAGGCGAAGACACTACTCTTTCCAAATTTCTGGGACGCGCCTGATGCGTTGCTGGGCAACTTGAGACATTGTACGATTTTTGTGGAGCTGGGGGAGATTGCATCGTATATCCAATCCTCGCACTCTGTATCGCAGGTTGCGCGCAAGAAGACCGGCAACTGCGACGAGCCCGCCGCCCCGTCCCTCAGCTTCAAGGACGACGCCGATAGACAGAAGTTAGATGACAAGTGGGAATCGGAGCTCAAAGTCGCAATTTATAAGTTGCTAGATGGAATGCAACAGCTGCGGAGCGTGCAGTTGGTCTGGGACAAGACACTGGCTTTGGGGAGGTATTCGTCGATGCCGAGGGTGCAGTGGAGTTGGGATGAGTTTGGGAGGAAATTCATGGAGGAGTTGATGGAGAAGAGGAGTTTGAGGGCATTTCAAGTTAAGGTTGGGGAGAGGATGGGCAATACAGATTGGAGGGGCGAGAGGGGCGAGGGGGGGAGATGGAGGGTTTGGCCGGCTTGAGGATGAGAGGTGTGCGTAGGTGTGGCTTCCTTGATTCAATTCGGTGGATACGCCGTTTAATAACCCCTTTTCGATACCATGTGTCGGACAGTTGGCATTTGGTATAGTGGGATACTGCAAGTATACTTTCATACAGACAAGCATTCTACACGCGCTTCAGGTCCTCGTAAACCTCTTACCCATATTTGATAACATACTTGATGACTCTATTCTAACGCCAATACCCAAAATGTGCTCGGCTCAGCAACACCCCTTCCCCCTTTGTACCGCTACAGTTCCACCGTTCCATTCTTCTCACTCTTTCACCTCCGCCTTTCGTACCTCTACACTCCCATCTTGCATACCAAAGTAGACGGCCACCGGTTTCTGGCCGCCAGTGACTGTCCTCACACTCGATTCATTAACTCTCAGTGCCTCTGCCTCCACTCCATTCAAGCCAGAGAAGATGCCAACCTCAAGCACGCCCGTCAGTTCCTTGATTGCTTGGCTCAGCTTGTTGACCTCCCACTTCCCGTCGCTACCATCACCCTTGCCTTTCCCAGCTGCGACGTCGGCTGAAGTAAGAAGAGGAGGGAACGGCGCATCGATGATGAAGAAATCCTGATCTGTCTTGAGGGGCCCGGATTTCATGAGAAGGGTGGTGCGCAGTTTGGGGTCTGACGAGCCGATGGCCCTGAGTGACTTTAGGACGTTGGGGACGGAGATGGGGGCTACTTCAATGGGGATCGTGGGCCAGAAGGTCAACAAGCGGGATTGTTTTTTGCGGTAGTCTGTCGCACAAATCAGCGTCTGATCCTATGCCTCAAAGGTAATATGGGGATACGTACCGGCAACGCAGACAAATTTCCTCGCCCGCTCCGCGACCAGCTTTTCCTGGAACAAGCAAGCACCCCCACCCTTTATACAGTTCAGTTCCTCGTCCACCTCGTCCGCTCCGTCGAAAGCCACATCCAGCATCACATCCGGCGGCAGAGAGTCGAATGCGATCGGAGTGAGGCCAGCATGCACGATGACTTGACGCGACTGGTAGCCCGTGGGCACGAAGCGGATCTGAGGGTTCGTACTGGCTTCTTTGATGGCCTCGACGACGTAGACGATGGTGGTGCCAGAGCCGATGCCGACGTGTGTTGCTGAGGGATCGAAGTGGTCTTTTACCGCTTGGATGGCGGCAGCCTTTTTGGCGGATTCGATAGCGTCTGCCATGCTGGTGGTATTCTTCCTAAGGGTGGTAGTTGCGAAGGGTCGGATAAGGTGAGCAGAGCTCTGGAAGCGTGATATTCGAGGAATAAGTCTGATGAAGGGCGTAAAGCGGGCGTGAGGGGATCCGGGGCCTTTTTCAGAGGCCAATTGAGGGGAATAATGCCGTAATGGAGCGTTTGTATGACTGATGCTGCGAACTGGCTGAGTTATATGACTGAGCGGGCGCCGCGGAGTTTGGGAGATGCGCATGTACGAGCCCCAGAAAAGTCAGGCCGTGGTCTGCTCGATGCGAGGTACACTAGGCGAAGTAGCAGTAGCAATTGGAAAAGAATTTTCTATGCTCGTTGCGAGATAAAATAAGGATGTGGAGTGACTCTTGGTAGTCCCCGGCGTCGGCCGTGATGCCCCTCCAAACTACCCCGCCACGCCCGCCAAAAGCTTAGCGTGAATGTCGCCAAACACGCCGAAGGCGCAGCGGGCGGTGAGCCGTGCCTGGCAGTACTTCCAACGGTGCCTGGAGTCAACCCAGGTTCAGACGCGACACTGGTCCCGACACACCCACTTCGTCGCACCTACGCGAAACCCTCTCCGAAGCTCGTGATGGCGGACCTCCCTCCCCCCGTTCAAGCACCAACCGCAAAGGAGAAGAAGTAAGCTCATCCAAGCTCTCGGAGTTCCCGCTTCGCGCAAGACAGCTACTAATGGAGCCAGGTATGACCGCCAGCTGCGATTATGGGGTGCCACAGGCCAGATGGCCCTCGAGAACTCGCATATTCTGCTGATCAACTCCGGCCCTGGCGTTGTCGGCGTCGAGACGTTGAAGAACTTGGTGCTTCCAGGAATCGGGAATTTTACAATACAAGACTCTGCCGTGGTGTCTGAAGCAGACTTGGGGGTCAACTTCTTCCTGGAAGAGGAGCATCTGGGCGGCTTCCGCGCCGAGCACACGTGCAATCTTCTAAAGGAGCTGAATCCAGACGTGCAAGGCAACTTCATCACAGAGGTAGGACCATCGGTTGGTCTTGGGCTGCGCATGCTAATGGTCAATGTAGCCAGTCGAATCATGGCTTGCACAGCCAGACTCGCTGAAGCCGTTTACCCTCGTTCTCGTAACCGCACCTATTCGACCTGAGCTTCTTGCCCAACTCTCCGCACATGCAGACGCCTCGCTGGTGCCAGTCTTCTATGTCCACTCCGTGGGATTCTACTCGCACTTCTCTATATTTCTGCCTCCCGCGTTTCCGATTGTAGACACACATCCCGACTCCGAGACAACCTCCGATCTTCGACTGCTCAAGCCCTGGCCGGAGCTCGTACAGTTCGCAAAAGAGAAGACAGCTGGCTTAGACGTAATGGCCGCCGATGACCACGGCCATATCCCCTATATTGCCATTCTGCTACACCATCTAGAAGAGTGGAAAAAGGAGCACGAAGGTCAGGTGCCGCAGAACTACAAGGAAAAGACCGAGTTCAGGACCATCGTATCAAAAGCTGCGCGAACAAACAGCCCCGAAGGCGGAGAAGAGAACTATGACGAGGCAGTAGCAGCGGTGCTCAAGTCGCTCAATCCCCCGGAACCCACCGGTGCCGTGAAGGAGATATTCAAGACCCCCGAGTGCGTCCTGGTGGGCAAGGACTCCCCCAGCTTCTGGGTAATCGCGCACGCGATTGGCCTGTTCTACACAAAGTATGGCGTCTTGCCGGTACCGGGTTCTGTTCCGGATATGAAGGCTCGTTCCGCCGACTACATTCAGCTACAGAATGTGTACAAGTCGAAAGCACGGCAGGACGTAATGGAAGTACTGGAGAGCGTTCGATTTCTAGAGAGGACAACGGGCCGAGAGACTCCCATTGACGAGAAAGACGTCGAGGCGTTCTGCAAAAATGCGGCACACATCAAGCTGGTACGTGGACGGCCCTTCCATGTGGTCCAAGCAGGCGAGACGATCAAGTGGGGAGAGAGAGCAAAGTCTATTGGTAAGTCACAGCCGTGTACGAAGCTGTAGCAGGGTACTAAGACAAATAAACAGCCCAAAATCTCACATTCCCCGACTCGCTTGTTCCGCTGTACGTTGCCTTCTTAGCCTTTGACGAGTTCGTCGCAACACACGACAAGGACGGTTTTGGTGGCGCGCCGAAGATGCCTGGCGAGACAGACCAGGAAGCAGATACTGAAACTGCAACCGGCATTGCCTTTAAGATCGCTGATGATCTTATCAAGGAGGCTGGAATCTCCGTTGAGGAACCAGACTACTCAGAGCTACAGACCCGAATGGGAGAGTTTGTACAGGAATTGTGAGTGCTATACTTACCTCCCAATGCTTGAAGCGTCTAACGTTGAGCTTAGGGTTCGAGCTGGCGGGGCGGAACTCCACAACATTGCATCTTTGACCGGCGGCATTGTCTCACAGGAGATCATCAAAGCCATCACGGAGCAGTATATCCCGGTAGACAACACTTGCATCTTCGACGGCGTCAAGAGCAGAACAGAGGTTATTCGTGTATAGAGCGGTTCGCATAGGTGGAGTCACGGGGAAAACGGATCTAGACGGGAATTTGGGGAATAATGAGAGAACGAATGGATGAGGGAAGGAGATAGATAGACTCCTGCATTAAGGTGAAAAGGTGTTCCCTTAACATGTAACAAATCCTGAAGCGATTATCTATGTCGTGTTGCAAGTCTGTTGAAACATACCAGAACCAAAAGATGCGCGAGCATATCATATTACGCCTTTTTCTCACTTTGATGTGCTAACGATTTTTTTCTGGCGCAAATAATAGTGAAAGACGAAAATGTGCTTCGGGAGTTTCTGCATGATGCCTCATCTCGATATACAAACTCGATTCTTGCTTCTCCCAATTTTCTGCTACTCCCCCGCCGATGCCCAATTCCCCCGTAACCCTCCCCTCGTACTCTACCCCTGCGAAAGCTGACAAAGCAGCGAATACGAGCACGGGTGTGCAAGAATTGAGCGCGCAGGGGCCCCGCTTTCGATCAGAACTTCAAAACAAAGCCCTCATACCGACTTCAACACCACACATGGCTCCAACCACACCTAAAAAACGCGATAAAAAGACTGATCGACGCGAGCACGATACTATTAAACGTAATAGATTCTTCGACGCCTTTGATTTGAGGCGAAATGACCAAACAACTGGCGATATCGCACGACTTCCAGCTATTAATATACCTCCCTCTACCGCGCGCACCTGGATTGCAAAACGAGAAGCTATAGGCCAAGCTGCAGTTAGAAGAACCTRAAAAACYAGCTCTACCTTAGGCYGCAAGCCCTTAGTATCTGCGTCYAACCTCGCAAAAATAACAGACYAGAAYRACYAAATCYAYGAAATGGGCTACGCAGATYAGGTTAAAGAGCTAGGAATTTYAGCCACGCYACGTACTCTACAATACYACGCAAGCAAGGCAGGAGCTAGGCRGTTTAAGAAACYATTTTAGAAGAAGATCTTAGAAAAAAATYAAGGTCTTYGCTGCTCCTATRGCGCTTTACACSAAAAAGACACTATAACAGGCTTCTGGCAGCGTGTTTGGTTCACAGATAAGGCACACTTCTAGTTAATTAAGTTGATGAAGGTTGCTGAATATGAGCTGCGTTACCCAGGGCAAGAAAGAGGGATAAATGAGGTAGAACTAGAGGGTTCTTTGGATGTTACTGTTCACGTTGCGGCTGGCGTCTCATACAACCACAAGGGTAGACTTATTTTTTATAAGGACCCTGTAGAGCCTTTAGAAAAGCAGCGCAAACAACCTAAGCCTAAGTAGATGAAATATGAGCTTGATACTGCCTTTTAGGAACGTGTCAAAGTATATRAAGATACTAAGGCAAAGGAGGACGCAACACCAAAAGGCAACTGTATGACGCAGGTGTTTTACGCTTAAAAGATACTGCTAGAACACATTAAGCAGATCCAGGCTTTGGAAGCCTGTTACGGCGTCAAATACTACCTGCAGGAGGATGGTGATCCAAGCCACGGAATCAAGTTGCTAAACAGCGTGCCAGCACACCTAAAACGGGACGCAGGCCTGCTTATACTTGTCCATCCTCCTCAATTACCTGATCTTAACCCTATTGAGGCATGCTAGAATATTATAAAGGGTAGATTAGCTGGTTGGAGGTGGTCAACTGTAGCTCAATTTAAGGCCAATATCCAGGCAGAATGGGATAAGATAACACTCAAGGAAATTCGAGATCGTATTAGGGAGATGCCCCATCGCTGTAAATTAGTTCAGGAACAACCGCAGGTGCGAATCAAAAGCGCATTGTGGTAATAATTTGAATATACTCGATTTTTGCGATTGGTGGTGGCCCCTGCGCGCTCAATTCTTGCACACCCGTGGAGGATTACGGCCAGCTCATCACGTGAGAACGCCAACACGCCGATCGCGTCTCGCAAGCGCATCGCGCCATTGGAAGTCTTCTTCTCTTTAACCTTCAATAACGCCTCCCTCACTTTCTTAGACCACAATGGACTCAACGTTCGAAATTCACGACTCGACCGACTGGCACGCGACGTCCCTGCCCGCATTCGAGCCCCTCGAAGCAGCCCTGCGCTGCGAAGTGTGCAAAGAGTTCTACGACAACCCAGTCATCACGTCGTGCTCGCACACCTTCTGTTCCATATGCATACGCAGATGTATATCCACTGACGGGAAGTGTCCGACTTGCAAGACCGCAGCTCAGGCGGATAAATTGTTGCCGAACTATGCGGTGCGGGAGATTGTGAGCAGATTCCAAGACTCAAGGCCGAAAGCGCTCGAGTTGGCGAGATGGAACAAAGAGGACGAGGATGCGAGCAGCGAGAGCAAGAAGAGGAAACTGGACGATACGGATATAGAGAGTGGGGAGAATGTCAGGCAGACGAGGTCGCGACAGGCCAGGCATCATGGCGAGGGGACAAACGGGATACTGATTGAAGTTCCCGATAGCGAGGATGATGGGGACGAAACATTCGAGCCAGAGATCGAAGGTATGGTCAGATGTCCGGTCTGCAGGGAGCCTATGTTGGAGGTGCAACTCTGGCGTCATCTAGACGTTTGTCCTGGGTCGGACGCGACCCGTGGGCGGAAGACGCGATCAAGGTACGTGGGTCAGAGAGCAGCATTTGATCGATGCTAAAATGACTGCGCAGCGCCAGCAACGCATTTACAAAGTCTTTCCAAACCCGCCCGAAAGAGCCCTCACCTCCACCGACTCGTTTACCTGGCTTGAATTATGCTATGCTCAACCAGAAGGCCCTGGTGAAGAAACTTCAGGAACTTGGAATACCAACCTGGGGGAAGAAAGAGCTTCTGATAAGAAGACATACCGAGTGGATGCACCTCTGGAACTCGAACTGCGACGCATTGGAGAACCGGAAGTCGAAACGCGATTTGCTGAAAGAGTTAGACGTTTGGGAAAGGACACAGGGTGGGAGCGCGAATGTGTCCGAGCCGAAGGTTATGAAAAAGGATTTTGATGGGCAGGCGCACGCGAACGCGCACAAATCGCAGTTTGACGATCTCATTGCAAATGCCAGGAAGAAACGAGAGGCCGCGAAGAAAGACAAAGAGGTCAAGGAAGAGCGCGAGAAGGAGGCTACTCGCAATGAAGCTGAAAACCAAAGTACTGAACTGCAACCCGCACTGCAGCTTGTCGATGTTCTTCGACCCTATGAAGGGAACGAAGCTGCACTAGCCAGCGTCAGAGAGAAAGTCGAACAAGCGAACCGGGAATTAGATCTACCATCCAGAACAACTATGATTCCGCCAGTCGGAGAAACGAAGCCCGCCGCTGAAGATTATCAGGGGATACGGAATCCCTTTGGCTCACCGTCGAGAAAGGTGCCCATGTTCGCACTTCCTCACGATCCGATCGTCGATGTGGATCAGGCTACTAAAGCGCAATAGCAACATACAACGTACATGTTTTAACTTCTTTTGCATACCTTTACCACTTTGCGCTTGGTCAACTTGCGAAAAGTTGTCGAGCCTAGGCATCATTATCATCGGCAGCAGGCATTGAGTCACTTGGAGTAAAGTAGTTGACCTGAATGGAAAGTATTGCCCGTTTATATGTCTGTTACCTAGCGGTCGCGTCATAAATTTCCGTGTCTTTCTTTGACAGCGCGCAAACCTTCTCCTACAAAGCTATTTTGGAAATCGTGTATTTTCAAGCACCCTTCTTCCGTTTCTCACCTCTCCCCACATCCTCCATCGCGAATATCGATCCTTCATCTAGGACAAATCTTTACTGCTATCAGCTGTCGGACTCTAATCTAAATGTAAGTTCCCACCCTAACCTCATACAGGCAAAGGTCCTTCTCCCAAATACGATAGGACTATACAGAGCTTAGTTGATCCTATTGCCTGGTAGCTAGTTTTTTGTTTCCCAGTGCTGGTTAATGCCCTTTTCAAAGCAATACTGATCATATCCCCGCCGAGTCCCGCGCCGCCACCAAAGGGGATGAACACAGCGTCCCCCATGACATTGCTCGCGGAACGCAGGCCGCTTCCCAGACCCGTCCTGGTGCCCTTGGGGGAAGTGAGTCCGTTCCCGTTTATGCTGTTTGAGTCGGCGCCAAGGGGACCACAGAGAATTGTTGAGATCGATGCGAAGGATATCCCGCTGCCGGTGAGTCCGGAGGCTATGATGTTGCCCCTGATACCATTGGGAGGGCTTCTGTACTCCCCCCCTCTTCATACGCCGCGGCCCAGGTCTATCGCTCCCGCGCCGCTCGCCATCCCCCCTCCGCGCCTCCTTGACCGATCCCACCGGACGCGAGCCTAGCTCGCAATACTAAGCTAGTGGAGAGATTGAGTTTACGGCGAGTCGCGACGCCTTCAGCCTCGTGCACCCGCATTCCCATTCCGTCAGCCCAAATGCGGTTTTGAACCCAGACCCGTATAGGCCTATATCTCATGTCTCAAAGGGGCAGTCCATCAACCTCAGCCTCCATGACCAACCCGAGAGAAGGGGAAGAGCACTGCCCGGAACTTCTGGGCGCTTAGCTTGTGGGTAAAAGGGGTGCCTGCTAAATACAGGGCTCCTTTGTAGAGTCTTGTCGATCCCTTTTCCCTCTGCGCACAATTGCTTACGTGGTTGTAGATTGCCTGTCGGAGGGTGTTTGTATAGAGTAGTGCGTTGTATTGGATTTGCGGCGCCTAGTTTTGAGATGGACGTTGGCGAGCAAAAGTCCGGCTTCCAGATACGGTAGGCCTTTGTGAAGTAGCGTTGATCTTCTTTACCCTCTGTATGTTCTGGCTTGACTGACTATCACACAGATGTTTTCTCTACAATATGATTTTGGTGTTCGTGTCGATGAAAGAACGATACCCGCCGGCGAAAAGTGTTTTGAGTTTGGAAATGTATTATGTACTAGAGTAGTAATAGCAATACCTAATCATTTATCCATGTCCTCCATGAAACCTTTTCACAACCGTGATCCTATTGTTGCATCAGTCATACACCCATCCCAATCTAATCCGACAATCGCCAGGCCAAATTCCTTATCGCCAAAAGATTGGTATACCTTACTGCAGAAAAGAACCTTCAGATTCCAGATTCGCTCGCTTCAAAGACTTTCATCTCGCACCATCGCTGTCTGGCTAGTTGTACCATTCGTGCTCATTATACGCATTCAAGGCGCCTCCAAACCCCCCCACACCATTAACCCCATTCACATTCCCATTCACACCCGCCGCATTCCCATTCATCACCGGGCTCACTACCCCGGCGCTTTGCGGACTCCCTATGCCCGACTGATTCCCCGCAAACCAGCTCGCGATATCATCAGGGCTGAAGTTCCAATTCTCGAAGCCCACGGCAAGTTGGCTCTGGTCACGCAGCCACCAATCCTGGCTTTCGCGGACGAGCTGCTCGACGCCGCTGTAAAACTGCGAGGGAGAATTGCTGGACGTGCTGGTGGCGCCGTCGATGGAGTGGTGCGCCGCAGTGCTGGCGGGGGTGGACGGGTTGAGCGTCTCAGGTGGGTGTCGCTGTACACGAGGGTAAGCGAGAGCATGAGCGTCGTTTGGGGGGAGCGAACGTGCCTCAGACGCGCGATGGAGTGCTTCTGAGGTTAGAGATCCGAGAGCACTTCCGTGCTTGTCGAAGAAGGTAGTGGGGGCGTTAGACGTGGGTATACTGTAGGATTGGAGATTGGGTGAGACTTGGGTGGGTGATGTTTGCTCGTCTGGCACGGGTTCGGACGAGCGAGGCGCGGTCTTTGGTGTGGCAACGTCACCCCAGGGCCCGAATTTGGCATCTGTCCGGGCGAGAACGGTGACTGCTTCTTCGGGTAGTTCGACTTTCCAGCGCTTGGCTAGAATGCTCAATATGCTGAGGGTTCGGCGCGCACATAACCAACCTTCTGCTATTTCCTCCAAATGTTTGACGCCATGGATGATGTCTCTCTTCGCATTCTTCTCCGGCAAGTTGAGCAGGTGTATCGTACAAGCCGAATGTGCTATGTACACGGCGATGTTACAGATTTGCCGTAGACCATGGGATCGCTTGTAGAGGCGGAGAAGCTTAGATATCATGGCGGCGGCTTGCGTGCAAAGTTTTCGAGGAGATACATGAGCTGGCAACGGTGACGTGTTTTGATTGTATTTCAGGAATGGTCGGAAGAGGTGTATGTAGAGTAGCTGAAAGAACATGCTGTGTAGTGCTTAGCTTGGTGAATACAAATGCACGTGACCTGTACTTACTGCATCACGAGCATGCTTGGCAGCCCGCCTTCTTTGGGCTCCAACTCCTTTGGTAATTCTCGCCTCCATGTCTCGAGTCGCTGGTGGATTTCGCTGAGTTTCTTCAACTCGGCTTGCTTTCCTTTTGCCTTATCCATGTCAATGGGATTGTAGAAAAAGTTCATGAGATCGCTAGAAATTTCGCAGAGCTTGCTGATTTGCCGGGCAACCTGTGGTGATATTAGAGTCATGCCAATCGAATACTTTTAAAAAGAAAAGAGTAGAAATTACTTACTGCTCGCGTTCGAGACGGCTGTGCATGTGCCTGGTTGAAGCCTGAATCTGTATATCCTGACCAGATGTCTGCATCCTCAACCGGGAAGACCTCGAATTTGGGTACTGTTATAATAGTGTTGGGCAGTTGTGGCAGACGTCCGAGATAGTTCGACCAGCACCTGTACACGGTTAGAAGCACATTCATACTCGTCGAGGGGTAATAGGACACACTTGTCGAACAAGAAACACCCCCAAAATGTGATCCGCCGGGCGTCCTCCTCAGTCTCGTCTATGTTGCTCTTACTATGCATTCCTCCAGAGTCGAGATTTAACCCTAGATCGCATGCCATTCTGAAGCTCATCCCGCTGTACACCCAGCCCTTGGCTTCCCTCCCGCATCCTGCTTCTCTTACCGACATCAGTGCCAGAGCTTGCACAGTGGTCAATGCGGGTACTTCGTGCAGGTCTCCTTCCAGTATCAGCCTCTTTGCCTCTTTGAAGAAATGGTCTCCCGCGGTTGCCGAGTCGTTTCGTATGGCTCTTGCCGCAGGCCAGGATGTGAAATGGGAGCCAAGCGCCAGCATCGCGTTGACTAGCAACGGCGTACAGTACTCCGATCTCCGCCTGGATCCAGGGGGGGGTTTCCCTAAGGCAAAGTCCCGGAAGAAGAGATTCTTGGGCAGAGTTGTGAAGAAGCTATAGTGCCAGCAGAAGTACATGTTGATCAGGTGGTACACAAGCTCCGGGTCGGATGTTACCGTCGTCCACGATGTAATTGGATTATCCTGCTGCTGATACTGGTCCTCATTCGAGTATAGAGCCGGCGAGTTGGTTCCATCAGACCCCGTGCCGAGATAGATCAGATGCGATGTTCCTCCAATGTACCTCGTCGAGCCGTCCTCTAGCCGCAGTTCCCCCATCTTGCCTGATAACTGTGATTCGAAGGTGGGCTTGGCAGCCAGCGATGGGCTGTTAAGGGGCGACACCTGTTCATCGTCGTCTTCATCGTCATCTCCATTCTCCTTCGCAATGATGTTCTCGGCAACGGTGTCCAGGCTGTCACACGTCCGGATCTGCTGGACTAGCGCGGCGACGTCGCCCTCGGGGTAGTTGAGAATGGCTTGGATCAGGGTCTGGAGGGTCGAGTTCCTCGTCTTGAGGTCATCGATATTCTTTTTGTAGACGCCCTTCCGGCGGTGGTCCGAGTTGGGGTCGTATACGCACTCGGTATTATACACGGCGGCGCAGGCTGAGCAAGAGGGCGTAGTCCCATCGCACTGGAAGTGATTTGCCTATGTCAGCGGGGCGCATCTCCGGAGAAGGTAGATCAGGGCGCAACGGCGCACAGGATATCATACCTTGCTCTTCCTACGTCGGCAGGGCACACAGGCCGACGATATGCATCTTCGCTTCTTCGAGCTGTCGTCGGCTGCGCCGTCCTTCTTGCTCTTGCGCCGCGCCTTGGGTGGGCCCTCTGCGCTCGTGGAGTTGTTGTCCATGGCGGAGATGCGGAGATGTTGGAACTGCAGTGCTGGGCGGGGATTTTGGCGGGGTTACAATGCGGCCACCCTCACATAGAGGGCTTCACGCAGGAATCCCGAAAGTCTGTCGTCGTGAGTTCGGAGCCGGCGCGCCCGTCAACATGCTGACAAAAGAAGGAGACAGGCGGCTTGCGATGTCCAGACCCGCCACACAATTCGGGTAGCAGCAGCTGTCGAGGTGTAGTGCAATGGCGCGGTGCTAATTGGTAGACTAGGGTCCTTATCGGCAGTCCGTCCGGAGAAAGGAACCATTGTATATATATACTCCAATTCGCTGAGCCTTGCAAAACCATGAATTACAACTCCTGACTGACCATCTCCGTGAAGTCCTTTCCGTTTAGTATTTCTTTTGGCTCTTAAGATGCGAGATGGCCCCGAAAATCCGCCTTCGACATTTGATTTGCCAAACCTGCAGGGGCTGTTGTCTAGAATCCGATATATACCCCAGGCTGACAAACATGCCAAACACGTCACAATATCACTCACCGGTACAGAGTTTACATATTGTACAGTTTCTATTTCGTTTGAGTAAAAAGGGGGGGTTGGAAAGATAGTGGGGAGGATAGCGAAAAGTGTATAAAAAGCAAAAGGAACCCATGAAACGCCTTGTGAAGTGAAGTTCAACGCCCCAATGAGATCCCAGGAAGCAATCAGAGCTCAGGAAGCAATCAGAGTCCAAGAAGTAATCAGAGTCCAAGAGAATACCATTGAAGAGTGCAGCCGCACCTCCAGTACCTAGTAGATCCGCTTGGGTTTGGGTAGGAGATCTCGATCCTTTTAGCCAGGCACCCACATTCAGAAAAAGAGTCGCAAGCAGTCGTACACTTCTGACACCCCAGATAGGCAGGTACGGTACCCCTATACAGTACCCATCCCATCCCATTGCATTTCCTTAGAAATCATTCGCAAATCCTTCATCATCGCGGTCTGCGCGGAAGCTGCCGCGAGGGCCAGGATTGTCGACGACGATGAACGGTTTGCCTGGATCGTCCTCGTTGAGATTGCCAAAAAGGCGCATGAGGTCTTTGATACACATTCTGAGCGAGGTCAGCTTATCTTCTGCCTGTTTGGGGAATTGAGACCTACTTCTTGATCGTTTCGCCGCCGTCCTCAATGACGGAATTGATCTCCACCTTCTTGGTCTCCTGCATATCAATCAATCGCCTGTCAGCTGTGCTGTCCACACAGAATTGTGTCATGAAGGCTGTCTCTGTCTAGCCGATATAGTACACTCTGCAGAAGGCTTGGTACGCTGAGGCGTTGTTCCACCAAGGGTCGATGACGATCACTCGACTAGCCATACACAAGTTCAACCCGAAAACCCCGCAACGGAGCGAAGCTAGAAGAACCCTGATATTTGGATTGTTAGCAAAGTTACTGATCGCCTTGTCGCGAGCACTGAAGCTGAGTTTCCATAGTACTATAATTCATTACTATGGCCACAACATACTCAAGTACATATTTACCTGTTCAGATGGTCATCCCTCCTCTGCGCAAACCTTGGAAACAATACGGATCTTATGAAATTGCCAATCTGAGGTCAAAGCACTGCTGTCGGAGATATACACTTTACATAGGCAGGTTTTGTGTATAAATGATGATCTTGACTTCCGGATTCTCGTCCACCCAGCTCAAAATATGAGCCTTAACGGCGATCGTCTTGGCAGATGGCAAGACACTACCCAGTACCCAGGGAGAGCCAATCCTCATTGATATCTTCCTGGCTAAAACGAGCTTGGTTCTTTTGTTGACGTTTTTCGTCAACCGAGTCTCAGGTGCAGAGTATTCCTCTGTCTCTCCATCTAGTTCGCAGGGATGGGCATAACTAAATGTCGGGACATTGAGGAACTTGACGTATGGATAGAGTTCAGGGGGCGTTCAGGATTGGGGTCCCGTAAGTGTCCATCGATGTTCGGCCATCAAAGCCCAGCAGGCGATGGAAGTTCTACTAGTATCGTTCTTGAGTGCCTGGCTTCGTCCAGAACGATACGCTGGAAAAGCATTCGGTGTAACACGCCCCTCTTTTCCTCGTAAACTTTCTTTCCACCACTCGATCTTCTCCTCTGCAGTCTGGCATGTAATTGGAGGTTCATCCTTCGGGTAGGTTCGCATGATTCCAGTGTACGTCGTAAGGATTATGTCATGGGTCGTGAGAATCTGCATGCATCAATTCGAGTCAGGACAGTTTCCGGAACTGTACTTCATTACTGTGAGTTCCCCATCAATGTGAGTTTCGATCTCTCTAGCCCACTGATTGAGCAGATTCTGGCCGGCAACAAGCAGTGTTGTTCTAGGTCCTTTGTCACCTTGAAGGCGCCGCCTATTGACTATGTTGGCTAAGAGCATGTTAGTGAAGAGTGCCTCTGAGCAATCTAGGAAGTAGTTAAAATTATCATAGTCGCCATGCATAGAACGGCTGTATCTGCAAAATAAAGGGTTTTTGGGGGGAAAGGAACGAGTTGGACTTACCCAGCATCATGAGAGTCTTGCCCAACCCATCTGGTCACAAGCCCCCCGCCCCGAGGTTCTTCGATAGCGTTCTCTCGTCGTCGCATGAACGCGCTTCCCAGGAGTTGATAGCCTTTCAGAGACGTCTTCATTCCCTTGACAAGTCACATGCTATTCCCGTCAGCCTTGACGCTACCGCGTCCGTCAAAGTCCTTAGAAGCTGCAAGAAGAGCGCTCGTGTCGCTCCTTGCTGATTTTGGGTTTCCAACAGAACACTCGCGATCAGTTCCTTCAGAGAATCTTGTTTGTTCCTGTATCTGAAAGTTGGCTGCTCTGGTGCATCTTTGTGGGCCTGCTGGTCAAAGATGTTGCTGAAGAACAAAGATGACACCCGGTGAACCACATGCTGCATTTTGCTTTTTTTAACGGTCTTGCGAGGTCATCTGGTAAACTTCTTCCCGGGCGGTTTGGACTTTGAAACCTTGGAAACTTTAGACTTTGAACCTTTCTTCTGAACAGAACTTCCTGTATTCCGAGAGTTATCTAAATCTATCTTCTTATTCGTCTTATTAGGCATATCTTTGCGAGCGTCAAGGGCCACCATCATGCTCTTCATCTTGGCATCCCGCATGGACATTTGTTTCGAGGAAGTTCCGGTCGTTGGCGTTTGTGCGGGCCTGCTTGAGCATTCGGACCTGGATCGTCATCATTATCCGAGTTGTTAACAATGTTACCCTCCTTTTCATCTGGGAAGGGCCTCAGTTCTTGTCCTGCATCTCGTTCTGTATCTCGTGCTCCATTTTGTTGAGCTATAGTTTCGTCACGCTTTCACTTGTTCTGACGGGTGTCCTAGGCACCTTGAATCTTGATCCATTCAACATCTTGTTTGAACGTCAGAGAACCCCGATTTTTCTTTCTGAGGTTTTCAAAGTAGGCCTTCGCCTTTTTGAAGTCAGGCGAAGGCAATGCAAGCTGATCAGCGTGCACCAGAATGTTTTGGGAGAAGTGCGTCTAGATATAGAATTAGCATTTGTGCAATTCTGAAGTCCCCAACCGCCCCAAAGCTCATCCTAATCACCACCGCACTCTGCGTCACGAGTAAGCGACGCAAACACACCTTCTACAACCAGCAGCTACACTAGTGCAGCTGCGCTTTGTCGCACTCCCTCTATCCTACGTCTCTGTCACTACCGTGTCCTCTCACATTCCTCCCTAGGCCCTGAGCTCTCTGGTTCTAGGATAAAGATATTCGCTCAACCATTTTCGATTATGAGCGACCCTAACGTCCACGAAAACGCCATCGGGGAGGGGCTCAATGGGAGCCGTCACGACATCATATCGACCTTTGAGAAAATTGGTATTCGTGGATATCCAAATTCGCAAGAGCACATTGCTCTCTTTGAAGCATCTCGAGGTAATGGAGTTCCTATAATCTGTCTCTCCAGCTGACCAAGTGTAGACGTAAAGAATTTGGTGGTTCGTCTCTTCTATACCCTCCAAGGGCTCCCGGCAGCCGAACATCTTCGCTCTAGAACAGGGCGCGAAACCCTCCGCTCGGACATTCTAAACCTCGCGGGCACAGTGATCTTGACCGCCTTTGATTCCAAATCCGTCCTTCCACTCTTCCAACATATATTGGACCAAGCCTCTGATCAAAAGATTTGGGATGCAGTAATTGCTTTAGTTTCAGCGAAGTCCACGACACCGCCGCCAACTCTACCTAGTTCGCTTCTCCTCGACACTCTGGTCAAGTCCACGTCCTCCTCCCAGCAAGGCAACGAACAGACACACGGCGAAATCGACGAGCGCATGCGTAAAGAACTCGATGGGCGTGTATACAAGGATACGGGAGGCTTCTACAAGAAATACTTTGAAGGGAAAGAGTGGTTAGCTGAGGCAGAGTGCATTGCCAAAACGGTAGATCCTCAAATGCAAGGCGGGCGTTGGACAGAATACCCAGCAGTCCCATCTGAACGCAATTTTATAGAGTGGCTCAGGGAATTTCAGAACAACTCCCTCTATAGAGGACGTTGGAAGTTCTATACATCTAAGAACCAACTGCTGCCTGTCACCCAGAGCCGCTCAAAACCGAGCAGCATGTTGTCGATCAGCCTAAGGAGCAGTCTGACTCCTCTTAGCACATTGTCTGGACAGAGGCGAAAGATAGCGGAAGATAAGGTGACAACAACTCCACCAAAGCGTTCCAAATCAGGAGGCCGCGGACAATCAAATGCCACAGATCTGGTCACTGCATAGGTGGGTGTTGCTGGTTTCAACATATGTGCGGACGAGAATCCCAAAGCAAACAGTATCACCGCTCCACTAGAACAGGACGACAGATCGTTCGAGGGTCAGATATTCTCTTGCTTGGTGATCTCCCCTCCAGGGCGACTTCTCCGCGAGTTCACCTCCGTCCAGGAGTTTCTTGAGGTATGTCGCGACTTTGTCCGAGCGCACAGGTCCCTGTACAAGGACGGAAAGATTCTCCGTCGTGACATCTCGGAGAACAATATCATCATCACGAACACGCAGCAAGGAGACCCAAAAGGGATGCTTATCAACTTGGATTTGGGCAAGGAGCTTGATGGTGGCCCGACCGGAGCGAGACATCGAACTGGTACCATGGAATTCATGGCGATTGAAGTCCTTGAAGGTAACCCACATACGTATCGTCATGACTTGGAGTCTTTTTTTATGTGTTCCTATGGATTGTTGTTCAGGGCCGAAATAGGACAATACTTGAGACAAGCCGACTTCGGGATTGGTACGGCGGAAACTATAGTCTGATGGCAAGAATAAAGAGAGGGGATATGGACAAGAAAGAGTTCACAAAAATCCTTCTCGAGTTCCCGCAAGAGTTTGAGGGCGTCAAGGAGCTAGCTATAGAACTCCGGGACGCACTCTTTCCTTTTCGGGAAGGCCTCTTCACTGGCACTTATCAAGACGAGGACAATCTGTACCAGCCAACGATCAAAGCTTTCGAGCGAGCGATTGCTCGATATTGAAGGATGAGGTTCGGCGAGGAGGGGTAATACTGAGCATGTATTTAAGAAACAATCTAATTCCTACTATCTGCCTACTGTGAACACTGCTTTCGGCGAGTACCCTATACTGTGGGCACCCGCCTGTGAATACCTTACACTTTGTACGCGTCTTAGAGCTGATGCTGTCATCGGAGCTTCGGGGCCGCCTTGCAGCAGAATTAACTAAACGAGGGACTGAAATGCAGATAAAAGAATGTCCGAGATGCGAATAGCTTGTTTTGCACGATCAACCATACCATTGCTAGGTATAAGTTACGAGAATTACTAGAATCTAAGCAGAGAGTTGAAGTTGCTCTGCTAAACTTTACTATACCTGCCAGCACACCTTTTACAGCCGTCTAAAGATCTTCCTAGACGGCCCCCTGTTATTCTTCTTGAGCGTGAGAATATGTAGTATACGAATACTGAACCCATACGGATGAATCCTACCGAGGGGCTGAGATGATCTAAGATACTCAGAAAAGTGTTAGAAAGCAAGCAGGAGAAAAGCCGCCCACATATAGGACCAATATTGAGTCCAAGAAACACGTATCTGCATCGCATAGCTACCTCTGCTAGATACAGTAGCATATGTTGACTTGCCTCCATCTCTCTGGACCATTGTTATATTTACGTCGGTGGGAAATAGGCCGTCTTGGCGACTTCGGTCACTGGCAGCGCCCAGGCCTTCTGAGGCTCGGTGTCCCTCCTGCGCCGAGCATGCGCTTTCCGGATGATATGCTGAGCAGTCCGAGTAGGATGTATGTGAGGGTTGGCTACTTGCCCCCATAAGGGAAGTGGTGACATACTACGCCAATCCAGGGGGTTCGAGGCCTTCATGATGGATTGTCCGCGGAGAAAGGTGTGGGCAATGGGTAACGGGGAGCATGTCGATGAGATGTCGTGAACAGACTAAATTCGAGGTTGTGGAATCGTCCGGGCGCTGCCTACACGCGCCATCCTCGTAATTCAAGTTAGCTCGATTTACGTAACATTCTACCAAATCAGTGTACCAGCAACACCAGACTTCAAATTCCTAAAGAGCAACTGGTGAAAACAAAGAAGCAATCAAGTAGATGATATTAAAATTGAGAGGCAAGCGTATAGAATTTAATATGAACAGCGACAAATGAGATTACAGCTTGTTAAGACATACGTCGACACGAGAGAAATATAGAAGAACACCGCCCAAATGTATTCCCCAAAAAAGCAATTTTCAGCCACTATGCTTAAAGGGTATCAAGGAAAAGGACCCAACCGCACTCGTATTGTCGGAAGCCATAGAAACCAGCCGTGAACCCGAACGCCAGAACAGACATGACAATTTGAAGGAGAGCATGTAGAGCTTGCTGATTAACACTGTGTAGTCTCACCGTCGCTGGGGTAGTACCACGCTGCCAGCGCTATGATGACGTAGGTACACATTAGGAGCATGCCTTCGAGCCAATCTATACTGTGTTAGCCTTACACATGCCCAAGATGAGGTGGACTTACGAGATTTGCCATCTTGAATTAGGTAGTTGACCAGCAGGACAGCCACGAAGAGAACGGCAATTTGGAAGTTGTCAAAATAGAGAGTCCTGATTGACACACGGCACAATTAGCAGACGTCGAAAAGAAGATAGTACTTATAGGTACAAGACACCATTTTTATAGTGTCGTAGAAATAAGAGGGGGTGGCGCTTACTACAATACCAGTTAGCAAGCATTCTTTGAAGAGGGGTATTTACTAATACTACGAGGTGTTCTAGTATTTGTACCGGTAACTTACCATGCAAGGGTGTCCAGTAATCCAGCCAAGGATGACTACGAGCGGGAGGACGAGTAGAGCGATCTGCATACTGGAGCCGACGGCGACACCGATTGCGAGGTCCATCTTGTCTTTGATAGCCACTGTGACAGCAGTAGCGTGCTCTGCGGCATTTCCGACGATGGGAAGGAGAATCAGGCCGACAAAGGTTTTACCAATTGCACTCCCATCACCAGTGATACCGTCGATGCTGGAGACCATGAATTCAGAACAGAAGGCGACAAGTACCGTTGAGATGGCGAGAGTGATGACTGCGCCCCAGACGGATAGCTGAGGTTCTTCCACCTCCTCTTCCTCTTCCTCTCCCTGGTCCTTGACGAGTTTGTTGACATGAATGCCACCTCCGGATGCAGCGGCGGTGCCAGCACCAATCTGGGCAATGCCACGCATAGCTTCACCCTCCTCTTTCTTGGCAGACTTTTTTTTGGAAACCTTTCGGCTGGGTGCGTTATACATCGAAGCATGTGATTTGAGCTGGAATACTAGGTAGCAGGCATATACGAACAACAGAATGAGTGCGGTTCCGCGAGACTAGCAATTTCTTTAGTATGACCGTACTTGCACCTATACGCCTTGAAAAACTTACGAGGCCTTGGTTCTTCTTGCTATCTTGGCTGTTGTTTGTCTGATTCTCTACGAGGGCCGTGTGGAAAACGGTGGGTATGATCAGACTGCCAATACACAATGCGAGCAGACTAGCTGCGGTTTGCGCGACGGTGATGTTGAAATATTGCTCTATGCGATTAATTCCGCCGAGGTAGAAGGACATGCCGAGAACGAGGAGTAGATTGGAGAGCATGCTACCGATGAGGGAGGTTTTCACGATGGTAATTTCGTTCTTGACCAGAGCCTGGATGGAAACAATGAGCTCAACGGCGTTACTGTGAAGCGGTTAGCCGTTCTATTTCTCACACGGGCAGACCCTGTTTGGGGTCGGGTGGGGGTTAGATACCCAAAAGACGCATTCAACAGCCCGCCCATGGTCTCACCGACCCGAAGTGCAAGTTCCTCGGTTGCGTAGCTAAGGGTTGCTGCCAAAGGAATGATGGCAATGAAGTTGATGATGAAGACAGGCCAGGCGCCCCCCCCAATTTTGGCGTAGTAGACGGCAAATCCCACGGGGACAAAGATGAGCAGGACGTTGATCCAAGACCCAAACAGAGCCGCGCGGAACTGGGCGCCGATGGGAATCTTTCTCTTGTGCGCCCGCCTCTTCCTCTCCTCGAACGAAAGACCCTCTGTCTCGACCCGGGTGACTTCTCCGCTTTCGTTCCCGTCATCGCTCTTCCGGAGGAGCTGCTTGAACTTGGCTCGTTTCGTGAGGCCAGAGCCTTCCACAACCGTGTTGTCACTGATGTCGGCCGACTCTTTGCTGGTTTCACCACTGGTCTCCGTCTCCTTTTCTGCGGCCGAATGAGGCGCGTTCTCGGTCCCATCCACGGAGGGATGGAGGGTTGGCGCGGTGTCGGCGTGATGAGGAGCCGGAAATTCCTGCTCGGTCTGTTCGTGTGAAGGTCGAACGAATGCATCGGATTGTGTTCGGTGCATTTGGTTCTCGAGGTCGACCGAAGGATTTGACCGTACCCTCGCAAAAGGGTTGAAGTTGATAGCGCCGTCTTCTCCGGGCGACGAGGCGGCGCGACTCGCCTTTATCCGTATCGCGTCTACATGATGGAATGGTTCCGTTAGCATTTCCATTGCGCTGCAGCGTCGCAATCCTTAGCGGTTTCGACCTTGTTTGGGACACATAACGTACGCATTGTTGATGAGGTCGCGTGGGAACCACAAACGTGCTTCACGCTGTTGTTGGGCAAGCAATCGCTTGGTGGAGCAATCACACGCGGACGTCTAGATTGTATGGAGGGCGGTCGGCAGCGAAGCAAGTTGAGTGGGTCGTCTTCTTTGGGGCCGAAACGGAGGGCGATCGCGGTTGGTCGTACAAACGCGATGTTTGGGGTCTTTGTTGTAGGAGGGTAGGTGGCTGTGCTAGACGGGCCCGAGAGAAAGACGGCTGCCTTGAAGATGCAAAGCACAAAGCCTTGCGGGTGGGGAGAAGCTGGAGGAGACTGAGGAAAGGAGGAAGGAATCAAGGTGATTATGATTGCGCCACACAGTTAGGGCGAAGTGCGAAGCAGACCAGGGGAAATGACGGGTGATGTGACCATTAGGCAAGCCCCAGCTGCTTTCCAGCCACATTACCAACGTCAGACGCTCGTACGCACCCGGCACCTCGCTTTCGTGACGTTGCGAGCTAATTCTTCCTGGATAATCGCCAGCATCCACTCCCGATGAAGCTACATGGCGCGAGTTAAGCTTCAGTCTTGGGGCTACTTGGATGCTCCTTGATTCCAGATTCCGCTTCCACAACAACTTGCTTAGATCCTTGGAATGATGGCGGTCTCTCTTGGCCTTATACCTTGGAACTCGTAATTGGTTGTCAAATATCCCTCAGCATTGGCATGGAACAGCAGTACACTCGGAGCAGCGTTGTTGCGCCCACGACGAACCGTGACCAGCGATGCGCAGCATGGAGACTCTAGCTACCCCCTTCCCACGCATGTCAAAGAGCCGCTGCCAGCTGGTGAGACGGCAAAAACCCGCGCCGGATAGATTGGCCAAGGGCAACGTGTTTATAGAATAGATGGCGAAGAGGGAAAATGGCAGAGGAGGCGTCATACGGGTATATCCTCCGCCTGGCAAGATTGGCTGCCCTCTGAGAATCATTCTTCTAACAAAAGAACCCCCCGTCATCGTCCCGCGTTTGAGGACTGCATTTTCCATGTTAAGACCCAGATGACGTGTGCTGCATGTGTTGCCGCCCCAGTGCTTGATAGGCCAGAGTATTGGGAGGAGATGCGCTGTCGTTCAGCCACCTCTCACCTCGTCATCGGACACCAGGAAACAAGACGAAAAATACGGAAGCGTCCTCGCGCTTGGAGCCGTGGTAGGGTGGTGTTTGTCACCGAAATCATTCTCGCGGGTCATCCAACATGATCGGCTCCGTGTCCCGGCGCGCTGCCCACAACACATGCAAAGCATCGTGAATCGAACCATTCCATCCTTGGTGCCTTGACGCCTTCACACCTGGATGCCCGATCGCCGTTTACGCCACGTAGATTTGCCCCGCGAGGGTTGGCGAGGAGTAGCGAGGGATTCCTTACCTGCGCCTTTTCCACGCCTCTTTCAGCCTTGTGAACACCTGGTAGGGTACCAGTTCCCATCATCCATGTTAATTCCCGAGGCGTCACCGCAGCTATCCAATGGCTCCAAGTATAGAACATCAGGTCCCAATCCTAGGGGGAAAGGGAATTGTGCATATAGAATGCTGCCGAATACCTATACAAGACTCTGGACCGAAAAGCTCCAAAAAAAAATTAGTCAACTCTACTTGCGCGCCATTCCAATTCATATTCCCAGCACTGATGCTCAGTGCAGACCCCCATTCGCAACCCCAGCCCCGACCCCACTCTCTCCATCATCCGCACTGTTCGCACCTCCTCACTGACCCTCCGTCCATCACGGGCCCTGCACCTTATTGTCGCCCTTGATGACATCCGCGTAGGTAGGCGGCGGACCCGCAGGCTGACCCGAACTTCCCTCTCCACCCAACTCCTGGCCCGCAGCGCCATTCTGCGGCGCGGCACTCTGTCCGTTGGTCTTCGGTTGCGGGAACGCGTTCATGACGCCAGTTTGCTGTCCAGGAAATTGCCCGCCCGACGGCTGGCTGCCCACGGTGCCGTAGTTCGGTTGTAAGCCATCGCAACGTCCGGCCACGACAACGTATGTGCGCGAGCCCCCGCTTCCGTTCTCCTCGTTATGGAGATGCTCGTACTCGTATGGATCGGGGTATTTGAGGATGATGTACCAGGCGTGTAGAAGGCCGGGGAGAATACCCAGGCAACAGAGAGCAATGTTGATGATCGAGTCCGCGCTACAGATGCCCCGCTTGACCCAGACTACAATACCGTCAGCAGATGTATCCATACTTCATGAAAGGGGAGGGCAGCGAGAGGGGCGGAGACGGGTGCCTGGGAGCTGCGCGCGGTCGACTTACCAGCCACGGGAGGGAAGAGCATCGCAAGGAGCATCAGAAAGCAGTCGGTGGAGCACATATTGGCGGCTATTGTGTATTCAAATGATGATGAATCGAAGTGGTTCTGCGAAAGCTATGGGGGGTGGTGCGGTGATCGAAGTTGAAGCTGCGCACACGTGCAGTCCCAATGACGCAGCCTTGTGGCGTGATGTTCGTGGCTGTGCTGTGCTATCATTGGTGCACACACCGCGAACCCTCACCCACAGAAGATCCGAAGCGAAACATACGATATCACGTTGATTACCTGGTGCTGGATCAATGGTAGGAGTTGAAGGTGCATGTTCAATTTTGGAGTTTGTATTTTCATGGCGAATTCTATCTCAAGTCACGGAGAGGCGTCCTTGGAAATGAATTGCTATGCATGTATATTCTAGCGGCAGTGCAGACTTCCGCTCCTTATTCCTTGCCCCCAAGATGCCGGTACACAACCGAGAAGTCTCGTCCTTTGCAATTCTCCGCGTTTTCCACTTCCTCATAAAAGGCCGTGGCCGTGTCCCCGAGTGCGAGCCGTATCTTGGACTCTTTCGCAGCTTTGACGGCGAGCCTCAAATCTTTGCTGGCTAGACCAATTCCAAAACCTCCTTCATATCCTCGACTGGCCGGAGAACCTTCGACGACACCAGGCACAGGGTTGTTCACCTCGCTAGGCCAGCACTTGCCCGTGCTAATGTTAATCATATCTGCTAGGGCCTTGGGATTGAGACCCCACTGAATGCCCATGTTCATGGCCTCAGCGGTGGCGACGTTGTTAAGTGCCAAAAGATAATTGTTGGCGAGTTTGCCGTGCAGACCCGCACCTTGCTCACCAAGGTGCAAAACCCGCTTGCCCATCATGGACAGAATCTCGGTAGCCCGTTCGACAACTTCGGGAGCTGCGCCGATCATGAAGGTGAGGGTGCCTGCTTGCGCTCCGACGACGCCTCCCGACATGGGAGCATCGATGAATTTGCCCTGTCCAGAAGAGTGGGCAGCAGACGCTACTGACTGGGAAGTCATGGGGTCAATAGTAGAGCAGTCAATAAACAGTCGCTCCTTCGCCGTGAATCCATCTTTCAGGAGGCTAGGTGGCTCGAGCATCTGCTTGTAGACGCCAGCAACGTGGTGTGGCTCCGGAAGGACAGTGATGATGTTTTCCTTTGATGAAGTCAGCATGACTGCCACTCCATATCCGGTGTAGAAAAGGGAGGTGTAAAGGCTAAATCAGAGGATTGGCTATATATATGGTGTAATCAGAACAAGGGTTACAAGTAACCCCCAACTTAGATCATGGATAGAACAAATAAATCATCACAGAAGCACGGCGACCAAGACAGGAGACAACGTACAGATTTTTCGGCCACTTCTCGCACGTTGCTGGCAATGCGGACACCTTCGGGGTTCTCTTCAAGAAACTTCTTCGAGGCCGCTGTGTTGACGTCTTGGACGAAGAGGACATCCTCCGCAGGAAGCTTGGCTCTAAGGTTTCTGGCCATAGGGAAACCTGAGATATGGCATGAGCCCGAGTCCAATACCAGTAAGGACAACCAACTAACCCATGCGGCCGAGACCAATGAACCCCCATGTGGCTTGGAGATTCTGCGAGCTTGAGAAGCATCTTCTTAAACCCTGGCGGACGGCGACTGGGGAGATCCGCCGTAGAGGCGAGGCGATCGCGGAAACTGCCCGCATCGTGGTCGTGGAGAAGTAAGAGTCGTGAGTCGTGAGAGGTGTGTAAATGGGGTAGCAGTGTAGAGCTTTGTGGTTGGAACAAACTCCGCAGTTGAGATCGGTCAGCCGAGGTCGTGGGAAAGAGCCGCCTCAAGAGCCTCCCTGCTGCAGGGCGGTGTTGCGATGGACGGCATGCTAGAGGTTAAAATAGCGCTTGTCCGTGAGGGAGGAGATCAGCTACTGGTTTCCCAGAAGCGGCTTGATTTGGGGGAGGCGGAGAATCAAGGTGTGGGAGAAAACTGGAGAAAATTTCGAGGAAAAGTAATTCCGCCGGCCACGTGACGCGAAATTAACCGACTTCGGAGGTCTGTTTGCAGAGACCGTACTGCTTGATGAACAAAATCGGAAGAGTCTAAGAGGTTTGCAGTCTTGCCCAATTCATTGGACGGAGTACAGATGGATTTCTTGAATTTAGGAATGAAGTCAATTCCATTGATGTCCATCCTATTTTGGTCTCTACAACGCCAATGATCAAAGAACTTCTCCCGCACTCTTCTATTGACTGGTTGGAATTTAGTTCGAGGGTATATGGACCGTGTCTCTCTTTCCTGCCCCGTGGTATGCGCCTTCTCTCCATTAGGATCTGGTCAGGCCTCCGCATTCCATGCTGTCGTTGTGGCTAGCCCTTCCCCTTCCCTATTTTCCACGTCCGAATCGTCTGATATTTCTATAAGATCGTCCCGACGCCTGGGTGCTCTTCTCTTCTTTGAGGGTGCACTGATAGTTTCGAGGTATTGCGCATTGCTCATGGTAGAATGGAGCTTGGGAGCTACACTTGTATCCGGGAGGAACAGCCGCTCACTATAGGCCTCGTATGCCGCCTCGGACTACGGAATAGGATCAGCATTCTTACGGGTGTGGGTGATGGTCCAGCGCTTACATCTTCGTCTGAATATTGCAGCTTGGCCCACTTCTCTTGATTCGCACTTTTGAAGAAGCTCTGGGTCAATTCAGCGGCTGTATCCCCACCGCTCTTCTTCACCGTGGGAAGAAAGGCTTTAGGCTCTGTGGGTTTTGCGCCTTCCTGAGATTCCTTTTCACGGCGGCGGTTCACTGCGTCCAACTGAGCCGTGGCATCGAGATAGTGAAACTCTGTCCGCATCTGCACAAGGCCATTTAACTTTGTGAGATGCAGCTGGTCTACTGGAAGTCAGTAAGGTGCGGCTCGGAGTCGGCGGGAGTGCCTGCCGTCTCGAAATGTCCCAACCATGTAGCTGGGGGCACTGCCTTCATCCTTCATGATCTGCCCCCCGAACGTCTGCGTATTTAGGACATGTCCCTTCTCATTCGCGTCCTCGAAATTGGCGATATACTCGTCAATGTTGTCGTCGTTGTCGATGGCAGCCGCCGTTGGCGCATCGCCCGCGGCACCAGGCCTAGCATTCAGGCGAGGCATCACGCGCTCGAACCCAGCTGCCGTTCCATACGCTTTCTGGCCAAACCCCTTGGTCTTCCGCAGGGCCTCCCCCCATCTCACGCCCTGGGGCTTGTTGTAGTTCTGATGGATGTTGATGGGAATGTCCACTTCTAAAAATCCAGATTGCGGTTTTATGCGTACTTCGGAAGGCTGACTCTTTGCGGATCGCGTAAAAGGCTGGTCTGGCGGGCGATTGATGTACTGCAAGACGTACAGCTGCTGCTCGAGCGCGGGGGTTATGAAGACATCGTACTCGGACACGACGGGGTCATTGTCGCCGTCTGCGTCCACTGCAGCTGTTATTCGAGCAGAATTAGTTGGCAGTGGGCAAAGCGAAGCCTTCGCTGGAGCGATCAAGGGCGATTCTTACGAGCCATGCGTGCTGTTTCTTGGAGCAGCGAGAGGGCGCGGTGCAGAAATGGTGAGTCGAAATAAAAAAGTGGGAGCCGCACTTGCCCCGCTAACGCGAGCTCACCGCGTCGAGGCGGGCGGCCCGTGCCCTTCACTTGGGACGGGGATAATGACGGAATACCTCCGAGCAAATCTCCAGGCTTCGATTGCCCTCAGCGCCGACTGCTACTCCACCCCGCCCTTCTCCCTCGTCCACAATCTCCGGAGCTGCACCCGGCCTCACAATTCACCATGGCCTATCTTGCACCCATCCACCGCCCGAGCAGCATCCGTCACGCCCTCAAGTTGAACTTCCTGGATCCAGACCATGACTGCCTCGTCGTCGCGTAAGCAAGAGGCGTCTCTGAAGTCGAGATGGCGTACTGACAGTGCATGCAGCAAGGCAAACCGCCTCGAATTCTACACTCAAAGTGCAGATGGACTGTCTCTCCAGCACTCCAAAGCCATCTACGGCAAAGTCACGATGCTGCAGAAGCTCCGGCCCGCCCTCTCTCGTACTGATCACCTATTCGTTGGCACAGACCGGTTCATGTACTTTACGCTCTCGTGGAATGCCGACAAGAACCAGCTCCAGACGGAGAAGACGTTCGAAAGCGTCGCCGACAATGCCGCCAGAGAATCACAAACCGGCGAGCGATGTCATGTCGACCCATCAGGACGCTTCATGACGCTCGAGGTCTATGAAGGGATAATAACTGTGATTCCGCTGGTACAGCGAGGGAAGAAGAGGAAGCAAGAGCCGGACATTGCTCATCTAGGCGAGCCTGTGCCATCGAGGGTCTCGGAGATGTTTGTTCGGTCGTCTGCTTTCCTGCGACCGAGATCCGTCGACGAGAAACCCAAACTTGCCCTTTTGTACGAGGACACGCACTCTCAAGTCAAGCTCAAGCTCCGCGAGCTGTCCTTCGCGTCCGACAACTCGGTTGACCTGGAGGAGGGGGAAAGCTATCGGGGCGAATTAGAGTTGGGCTCGAGCCACCTTATCCCTATCGAAGAACCCACGTACGGCCTTATCATTATTGGAGAGACCTCAATTGGATACTACAGCGAGGAATCTGGAGAGCTTCTGACAGAACCGTTGGAAGAGGCCACGATTTTTGTGGCCTGGGCATGCATTGACGCGCAAAGGTTCATCTTCGCTGACGACTACGGCCGTTTATACCTCTTCATGCTAGTCGTGGACAGCCGCAACAGAGTCCAAACGTGGAAGCTCGACGTCATTGGGAAGACGTCAAGAGCATCGGTACTCGTATACCTGGATGCAGGCTGCATTTTTGTTGGCTCACACCAAGGTGATTCACAAGTTATCAGAATCACCGAGAAGTCCATGGATATCGTACAAACCTTCTCCAATATCGCGCCCATCCTAGATTTCACTATTATGGATATGGGTAACAGATCAGGTAAAGGACAGACAAATGAATACTCTTCCGGCCAGGCCCGAATAGTCACTGGAAGTGGTGCTTACCAGGACGGCAGTTTAAGAAGTGTCCGGAGCGGAGTTGGCCTGGAAGACCTCGGTGTGCTGGGCGAAATGGAACACATCTCGAACCTTTTCGGCCTGAAGTCGGATGCTTCCTCCAGTTTTGACGACACTCTGCTAGTGACATTTATGAACGAGTCACGCATATTTCGTTTCGACCCTCAGGGAGATGTGGAGGAGGTGGAGGAGTTTGCAGGGCTTGCTTTAGCAGAGACCACTATAACGGCGTCCAATATTTCCCATGATCGTGTGGTCCAAGTCACAAACAGCCATGTCCGAATCACTGACCTAGATGGTGGCATGATTGTATCGGAATGGGCGCCATCAGATAGCCGAGCGATTACTGCTGCATCGACAAATGACAGCCACGTCATCGTTTCGTTAGGGGGTGTCTCCGTAGCTGTGCTCAGCATCGATGGAGGACTCAAGCTGGTCAAGGAGAAGAGTTACGATGCAAGTAGCCAAGTTGCCTGCGTTTCTCTTCCTGCACAGTCCGCCACCATCTGTTTCCTTGGATTCTGGCAAAATTCGAAACTCTCAGTCTGCTCCATCAACACACTGGATCCCATCACCAGTGTTCAGATCTCAGAACAGTCGGTTCCGCGGTCACTGCTCCTGACGCAAATCTTTCCTAACCAGCTACCAACGCTCTTCATTGCAATGGCCGACGGCAATGTGGTAACATATACCTTTAATCCATCATCAAACGAGCTGTCTGGAAGCAAGAGCATAATCCTCGGAACACAACAAGCTTCATTCCGAGCTTTACCTAGAGGAAATGGGTTCTTCAACGTGTTTGCGACGTGCGAGCATCCTTCTTTAATATACGGCTCAGAAGGGCGCTTGGTATTCTCAGCCGTTACAGCGGAAAAAGCCACAACCGTGTGCCCCTTCAATTCAGAAGCCTATCCAGGCTCCATAGCCATCGCGACACCAGATGACCTCCGAATCGCCCTCGTAGATACCGAAAGAACCACACACGTACAAACACTCAAAGTCGACGAAACCGTGCGACGGATAGCCTACTCTCCAAGTCTTAAAGCATTTGGATTGGGGACAATCAAGAGGATATTGAAAGGCGGAGAGGAGATCCTGATCAGCCACTTCAAACTTGTCGACGAGATACAATTCAAAGAACTAGACACGTACCCGCTCAACGAAGAGGAGCTCGTCGAGTGTGTTTTGCAATGCGAGCTACCCGACGGTTCTGGTGAGCTTGCAGAACGATTCGTTGTTGGGACAGCGTACTTGGATGACCAGAACGCAGTTGCCGTAAGGGGCCGGATTCTCATCCTAGAAGTCACAGAGGACAGAATGCTCAAACTCGTCACAGAGATCTCCGTAAAGGGTGGGTGCAAATGTCTGGCCATGTGCCAAGGCAAAATCGTTGCCGCTCTCATCAAGACGATTGTCATCTACAATGTCGAGCACAGGACAGAAAGCAAGCCTGATCTCGTCAAAGTCGCATCCTTCCGCTGCTCAACGGCACCCATCGATATGACCGTCAACGGATCCCTCATCACAATCGCAGACTTGATGAAATCAGCAGTGGTAGTCGAGTACCAGCGTGGTGAGACAGGACTTCCTGACACCATTGTCGAGGTAGCACGGCACTTCCAGACAACATGGGCCACAGCCGTTGCCGAGGTCGACGAGAACACATATCTCGAAGGCGACGCCGAGGGAAATCTAGCAGTGCTATACCGCGATCCAAACGGAGTCACCGATGACGATAAGAAACGATTGAACGTGAGCTCGGAGATGCAGCTCGGAGAGATGGCCAATCGGATACGTCGCATCGACGTCGCAACAGCGCCGGACGCAGTGGTAGTCCCTAGGGCATTTATAGCTACTGTAAGTACACCCATGCCACCATGAGAGAAACCATTGTCTAGACAACGAATTCGGTGAACAAGCAAGAAGGATCAGTATGGCTCTACAAAGCCCTACTGTATCTGCCCACCTCTTGTTTCCTACTGCCTGTGTCCCTTCTTATCCGTTCTCTGGCTTTTGATACTTGGCTAACACTTTTCTAGGTCGAAGGCTCCATCTACCTCTTCGGCCTCATCGCGCCCGACTACCAAAACCTCCTCATGACACTACAATCGAACCTCGCAGAGCTCGTTACTGCGCCCGGAGGCATACCGTTCGCAAAGTACAGGGCATTCAAGAACCAGGTTAGAGAGGCTGAAGAGCCGTACCGATTTGTGGATGGTGACATCATAGAGCGCTTCTTGGATGTGGGCGACGATATCCAAAGCAAGGCGGTGGAAGGCCTAGGGGTAGATGTAGAAAGTGTAAAAGCAATGGTCGAGGGGCTGCGGAGGCTGCATTAGTGGGCGGAAGGGCGAGACGGAAGGAAGGGTGCCCCCTCGGATAGACTATAGGGCGTTTAGATGATGCTTACATGCATGACGATATCGTAGAGGTATGTAAACATAGGCAGTATCACAGCCTCAACTCGTAAAGCGCTCGGTGAAGGAACCGCCAGGCTTGCTAACAACCAGTGTATTTGCAGTTGACTGGTTGACCAATTGATTACATCATACCTGATCTGCTCCTCGCATTTTTTGCAGTCGAGTCCGTCAGAGGCGTGGAAATACCCTGACTATAAATAACAGCAAAACTACTAATGAGTAACACACCCCATAAGCGAGCTGCGCATACAAGCGAGCTGCGCACCCTCCAACTTTTTGCAACGCGTCACCTACGATGGCTCAACCACCTACCACTCAATTGCCCTGCAATGAAGCAGATATCCTCCTTGCTATCTCAGCTATTGATAGGGGACAGATCCGGAGCGTGCGACGCGCTGCAGCCATGTTCAACGTCCCTGAAAGTACGCTACGCAACCGACGCGCTGGAGTCAACCCACGACGTGATTGCCGACCCAACTCAAAGAAGCTCACTGATCTGGAAGAGAAGGCTATTGTTGAGCACGTAATTGACCTACATTCACGAGGATTTCCGCCTTGCCTTAACGCTGTACGAGATATGGCTAATGCGCTGCTGGCTCAGCGTGATGGTGGGAAGGTCGGCAAGCAGTGGCCGTCCAACTTCGTCCAGCGTACAAAAAGCCTTACTGCATGTTTTAATCGACCGTACGACCAGAAGAGGGCTCTACGCGAGGATCCTGAGGTGATGAAGGGCTGGTTTGAGCGTGTACAGCGTACTAAGGCTACGTATGGGATCTTAGATGAGGACACCTACAACGTTGATAAAGTTGGCTTTACAATGGGCAAGATATTATCTCAGCTAGTTGTTACTGGTTCAGAGAGGCGTGGCCGGCCTAAGGCAGTGCAATCAGGCAATCGCGAGTGGGTCACAGTCATCCAAGGAATCAACGCTGCCGGCTGGGCTATTCCACCTTACATCATCTTTGCAGGCCGGGACCACCTCTCTACCTGGTACGAAGATGAGACTATACCACGCAACTGGAAGCTAGCTGTGGGCGACAACGGCTGGACTACCGATGACCATGGAGTTGCCTGGCTAAGGCACTTTATCAAGCATACAGAGAGTAGAGTAGTAGGCGCGCGCCGGCTACTTATCTTGGACGGCCACGAGAGCCACCACTCACACGATTTTGAGATGCTCTGCAAGGAGCACAACATCTATACGCTCTGTATACCCACACACTCATCGCACCTCCTGCAACCGCTTGACGTTGGTTGCTTCTCACCATTAAAGCGCGCGTACGGCCATGAGATCTCAGCCTTGAATCAGAGCCGCACCAACTATATCACCAAGCTTGAGTTCCTATCAGCTTTCAAGGCAGCGTTTGATCGATCATTTACAGAGGCCAACATCCACGCAAGCTTTCGAGGTACTGGCCTAGTTCCATTCAGCCCAGATGCTGTACTATCAAGGCTTGATGTGGTAGTCCGTACGCCATCACCTCAGTTACCAGAGCCTCACTGGGTATCTCAAACACCAAGAAACGCGCGTGAGCTAAAAGCTCAGTCATCTCTCGTACGTGAGAAGATTCAAAGGCACGGGGACTCATCACCTACCTCAATTATACAGTCGCTTGATCGACTCACCAAGGGCGCTAAGAGAATAGCTCATGAGATAGAGTTACTACGCGATCAGGTCTCTACCCTTCAGAAGGCTAATGAGGCCGCCACAAACCGTAGAGAGCGCAAAAGAAAGCGGATACAGGAGTAAGGGAGCTTAACCATTACAGCAGGCGCAGAGATAGTCGCTCAAAGAGAGGCTGAGCAGCAGCTAGAGGGTGAAAGGCGACAAAATGCAACTCAGTCAGGTGTGAGCCGGCAGGTTACGGCGCGCTGCAGCTGCTCCAGAGCTTGGACACAACTCACGTACATGTAAGAAGGATACTGTAGATACTACTCAATCTTCAATAGCTGTTGTATTGATAGTATTTTAATGCGTAGTTGAACGACTTGGTTTCAAAGGTGGAAAAGGTTGAGCTCACTTACGAAGTAATTAATTGTCAGTCTGTTTCCAATCAGTCAATTCAATCCACGCTATAAACCCAGTCACTTCAAACTCTTGCTCTTGTTTTTGTTAGTCAGTTCAATTAATATCTCCCTACCTAATTGAATTTATGGTTACCAACTCTGGGAGCAGGTATGCAAAACCGTAGGCTACCCATTGCATTGACGACCTATGTGATCTAAACACAGCTCTGGGTACTTGCTGTGTCGTGCTTGCCATCTTGTATGTCAGAATTTTAATGATTTACTCATTGCGATATGTACACACACTCCACTACTAAGCCTCTTGATCAACCCACTCACATACACCGCATTATCTTATTCTTGAAGGCCAAATTGTTCCATTCATTGATCAACCATCGTGGATAATCCACGTCCCAAAACTCACTATCATAATACACATGCGCCATCCCAATCTATGCTGCTAGAAAATCCCAGCACCAACCAACCATGCATGCCTAAACGCCAACTCAGCTCTTGACTCCAGGGTCTGCTCTCCTTCATCATCATGACATTGTACCCCGGAGCTAGTAGCTGGCAAACCAAACGCATTTCTCTTATACGCCATCCTTCTGAGATGCCAAATCACCAGCGTTCTCAAGGGAAGTAAAAGGGAGAAAGAGGGGAGAAAGGAAAGGAGCAGACAGCAAATCGTGAGAGCCACGAACATGCGAATGAGGCCAGGCACGAGCTCTTGCCCACTCTCGAGCCGGGACCATTGTCAACTTTGGCACACAGCGGCAAGCTGTCTTAAACTCATCATCCCTCACCACTGCGTCAATGGCGCCGAATAAGGCATAGGCCTTCCATCTGCATCCCTAAGCAGCCCATCTGTCCCGGTTTCCGCCTCCAAAACTTCAATCTTCTCATTCAGCATCCGTGACATACCGAGCCCCTCGTTCTCATCCATGATACCCGGCACGCGGGCGATGTCATTCGGAGTGCGGGTTCGGCCTGTAGGGTTGGTCTTGGGTGCGGAGCCGGATGGGCTGCGGTTGCGGGGCTGGGTTTGAAGTGTCTTGTTCTGGTTTTGATTATTGGTCTTGCGGAACTTGTATTTGTATTTGTATTTCTTGGTATTTCCGTAGACGTTGGGGGCCGGGCTGCTGTTGGTGTCGGTGGCGTAGTTGTTGTTATTCCAAGCTGCATTGCCGTTGCCGCTGCCATGTCCATATCCGCTTGAAGTCGACGCAGCGTAAGAGGTGGCATAAGCGGGCTTGTAGAAACCGTACTCATTACCAGCACGCTCGCCATATCCATTGCCGTAGCGGCTTCCATAGCTATTGCTAGAAGGTGCGTAAGAGCTACAAGCACCATTTCGATAACCATACGCAGAACCATTGAGATTGCAGCCGTTACTTACCACAGCAGAGGTAATCTGGTTGAAATTCGGGTGGTAACTGTGATTCAGGTTCGTGTTTGTGTTTGTGTTCTGATTGGGATAGCGGTGCTGCTGGCCCCCGTTCTTGGGGCCTTTCTTCCGGCCCTTCTTGTCTTGGGTCTGCTGCCGCTGCGCGCAGTACGAAGCAGTAGCGTACACGGGGGTGGCGCCGCCACTGTACAGGGCCATGGGCGGGAGATGGCCAGAGTAGGCGGACGGTGAGGAGGGATTCATCGAATAGGTGGGAGACTGGGCGCAATATGTAGGCATATGGGCTCGGAATTGCATCGGCTGTGGGAATTGCATGTGCGTCTGGGCGCCGTACATATGGTTTGAGTTCATATCCATTGCTGTCTGGTTGAAGGATGGGCCCATGTAGTTGGTGTGAGCAATATTCTCATCGTTACGCATATACTGCGTATCGTACTGTGGACCATAGTTGTAGACTGGAGGAACCCAACCATGCCGGTTCATGTCGACTTTGGACATCTGCTTGCGGAACGGGTGGTGCTGGTCGACGGGCGACAAAGTTGGGTATATATAGTATTGGTAAGTATACTATAGTATCCCAAACGGCGATATGCACTGAACTGAAAAATATCTGGAGGTAGACTGCAAAGGAAAGGACTCTGTGGGGTAATACATACTGCGGAGTCGATATGTACAGAGGCGTGGGGCGACTGTGCATGGCTGTAGGAGCCAAAGCTTTAACTTCCAGGTTCGTTCCAAGGCTTAAGGGCTGGGCTTTCGGATTGAGGTTAGATGCGCGAGAGGAAGCGCCTGAACGATCGTAGGTTAGGGTGGGCGTGTTGACACAGGTGTACGACGCGGAGGAAGGCTGCGAGTCAAAGGCAAGAAATGTCTTCTTACCCTGCAAGTGCGCAAACTGAGAGGAAATTTTCTTTAGCGTAGCACTGCTAATACACTCAGAGTAGCGATCCACGCTGTGCTCCATGTCCTTCTCGAAAGCGGCTTGCTGACCCGGAACAGCCTGAGCGAGGTAATGCGTTCGCAGGACAAGGGAAAGTTCAGCAGACGCGCCCCAAACAATACCGGCGCCCTTGGGCAGGACCTGGAGGAGCTCGGCAATGAAGTTTCGAAGCGGTTCAAAGTGCTCTAAGTCTGTCTTCAGGATGACCCAACTACCGCTAACATACTCGCCGCAGCGAACGATGGCAATCTGGACATGTTGCATTTTGCACATGTGCGGGCCCATCGACTCAAAGAACCAGTGAACGGCCTTGTGGATCTGCTGGAGGCGCGGGCCAGTGAAGATGTTCAACTGAACCTTGTGCGGAAAGTTCTTCGCGGCGACGAGCTTAGCGACGACATCGTGACTTTGGGTAGATTTGAGGAGATCCTGGGTGTTACAGATAAAGATGAAGGTGTTGCTCTCGGACATGAACTGCACGCCTTCACGAACTGCCTGATTGATCGGGTTGGTGAGGTCCTTGGTCGTAGAAGACTCAAGCTCCGTAATGCTGAGAGTCCCCATCTTATTCGCGATCACGTTCGTGATGTCCCGGAAGGGATTATCGGGTACGAGTTTGCACTTGGTCTTGCTGGGAACAATAGCTTTAGCAACGGGGCGCAACGAGTTGGCGGTTTTGGAGTGTCCTGGTTCAAAGGTTGGAGCGTCTGGGTTGAGAGAGCCTCTAGGAGAGGAAGTCCTGGAAGTGCACTGGCTCTCGCACTTAATCAGGGGCACTGCTGGAACAATGATTTTCATAGTCACTGTAGCTGCGCTTACAGGTTGCAGGAGATGCGTTAGTGTTGTTTTGTTGATACAACAGACAATAAGCGCACTTGTCTGCACGAAACGAGTGCGAGAGTAGAAGGCGGATGGCGTGATCACGGTCCGGTGGAAGAAGCGGTTAGATGAAGCAGGTTCCTCTGCGCGTGCGATGAGCTTTCAGTCGCAGCAAGTAATGGCAGGCTGAGAGTGGTGGCTGGTAATGGTGTTGTTGATAACAGCAAAAGAGAAGTATCTACCTTGACAACGTCGAGAGCCGTCTGCGCCAAACAAGCGACGATTCTCTGGCCCAGACAGTGAAAGGTGTGACAAAGTTGTGACTTTGGGTTGGCAGAGACAGGAGTGTGGGTGCGAGTTGAAATCCTGCTAGAAAGGTGGTGGCGAGCGTATGTAGACGACAGGCAGAAGTACAGAGACCTAGATGAGCTATGGGAGGGAGAGTCGACGAAGTGGCAAGCAGCGGGCTGGAGGTCAGTGTAGTCCTATTTTGGGTGAGGTGGGTGAAAGAGGGATCATGTGTGCCTTGCTCTTTCACCCCATTTTCCGTCACCATTAAGCAGCGCGCAAACCACAGGCCTCACAATCGTCTAAAGAAGAAGTGTGGATGCGCAATCTAGGGGGACTTCGCGGGACAGTAACCGAGGCACTGAGCCATTCGTCGTCGTAGAAGAAGACAGAAGGGCCACTGATTTCGAAAATGGCCTTGGTAGGTTGCATGTTCTGCTGCAGATACCCGTGAGACATTCGGCATCCCCCACAACTATGGATGGTAAGGACGAGGGCCTGGACAGAGCTTTGGAGCCATCCACGAGGGAATGCCCAGAGATGTAGCTTCACGATTCTTTTGAGTGTATGCCATACGCCTGCTCTTTTTCGTAAATGAAAATCAAGGGTGTCGCGCCCAGTGCCATGAATTCTTTTATCCGAAGATCCTATTTCAAGACTGCATCTTCATCCCCGCTCATGTCTTCGGCATCGGAATCTTTAACGCTGTTTAGTTCAAGGTCGTCTGGCATCTCATCATCGCTATCGTTGAAACCATTCCCCTCATCCCCCTCCAGCAGCGGCTCAATGCCTGTCGTAGCTTCGACCGCCGCCTTATTTCCCTCGTCCCTGCTTCCAATTATAACACTTCCAGCGACGAGAAATGCGGCACCAAGCCACCATAGGCCCGGTAATGATTCCGAGAATATCATTGCCCCAAGGATAGCCGTTACCATGAAGTTGGCCGAGGTATTGATGACGCTGACGCGGACGGTAGAAGTTGCGAGGGTAAGGGCGCGCGTAAATAGCCCCCACATGATCCCGTTAAACACGAGGTTGAGCACAAAGAATAGCTGGCAGGAGTCAGGCGAGAATGGGAGAGAAGCCAGAGGGGAGGGAGTTGGGAGTGCATACGCCGCGGATGCTAAATTCTACCACCTTGTTGGAAGGGCTAAGATTGAGCAGTTGAGATATCCCGCTCGCCCACGAAGTAGTGAGCTCTGTTGTCGTCCTTGGGGAATATCAGCGGCAGTATGGAGGAGCAAGGAGAGATCTTACAGCTTCGCAAACACTCCGTTGAACGCCGCGCAAGCGCCGCTGGCAATGGCAAGCACCAGCCATGCGGATGTGGATTTCCTGGCAGACATGAGAGGTTATATACAATGTGGCGTGGTTACTGGGGAGAATTGGGAAGAGGTGTCGCTGAATACGCCGTTGAGTGATGTTCAGCGCCAGGAGAGGACGCTTTGGGTTAGTCTACATCTTACCCCGGAGTGGAGTGGTAGTTATCAAGACTGCTTTTGTTTATAATGTGCACAATATGTGCTTCTCGAAAGGGCCCAAGCAGTAAATGAACTACTCGTATCTTTCAATATTTGTTCGTCTCGTAGCTATGTTTGTTCATAGATCATAGCCTGGATGTTCTTGGCATCGGAATCTCGAGCTCATCTCGGAACGGTGGTGATTCGTTCATGCTAGGAATTTGTACTCCTTTAGGTAGGTAGTTCAGCATCTAAAGCAGTATTTATTCGAGCAGAGATATTGTGGCTTTTGTGGGAATTGTTAATTTGACCCGTAGGTTAAAATGCTTGTAATGTTCGCTCAGAAGCGATCTGGGAGCATATTCTACAATCTTTATATCCATGTCTCGTAGTCTTGGATATGATGCAACAGTTTGAAACCATGACTCCCATTGCCATCCTGGCTCAGAAACTCCATTTCTATGCCACAGGCATCCATGAACGCCATATCAAAATGTAGGTGGAATCCTTGTCCGCACACCCGATAACCCAAATCACATGCTTGTTTCTGGCCTTCCGTAGGCTGCAGTTTCCTTGTCCATCCTGGTGCTCACCAGCGCACTCGTTTCATCTTTTCTTGCTTGACCTTCACCATGCCCGACGAATCCTTGTCTGACATTGGCATGTTACTCAACTGCTTGTAACCTAGGATGCCATCTCCGCATGGCAGAAGCGAAAGAGAAAACTAGCGTGAGCTCTAGGCTTCACCCGGACGCTTTGTATTACAGCTGACGATCTTGACGCGGTCGGCGTGGATGGTATTCGTGTTGTCGAGCTTGAAGTTGATGTCTTTGATGATGAAGGTCCAGACTTCATCGCAGAAACGGTAGGTATCGAGGTAGCCCTACAAATCGGCATGTCAGTCTCCCAGGCCGTCGCCACGAGGACAATCGCCAACCAACCTTGAACGTCAATCGCGCCTTGACCTTATCCGCCAGCACTTCCGCAATCGCCTTGTCGAAGTTGGCAAGGATCTTCATGGCAAGCTGAGGCTCGATCCGGCGCTCGGTGATGAGGTTGTCGAGCGTATCTGCGAGGGCGCCGCCCACACTGTCATCTGTCAGCCGAGGCGCTCCAGATCACCCAGAATGCAAGCAGTACCTGCTTCGCCGGTAGAGCTCATAGTACTTGGCGGCATCAGCCATGGCGACGGTGTTCGGTTGCGAGGAGAGGTTGGTGTTGGGGCGACGGAGGGAAAGTGCGGTTGAAGCCCTTGTGCTGCTGCGGCGGGGTGACTAATGCAGAAAAGCCGCTAGCGGCTTGTTCCGGCCGCAGCCATCATCGCCAGCTTCCTGCGCAGCCATCACCAAGGGGAGCTCCAGACCAGCCGCATCTCCACCCATTTCCACCTGCACACCCGTTCAGCTCAACATGTCTCTCTCGTATGGCGTCGGCGGCTCGACCGCCGCGTTGAGCGTTGTCGCTCTGTGTAAGTTGCGTCGCGAATTCCGCTGCAGGCAGTCACTAACGGCCTCACAGACATGCTGTTCAACGGAGAAGGAGAAGCTTTCAACGTATGCGTCGCCGTCCGACCCCGATAGCGATTGCTGAACATTCTGTATCTAGGTCGGCCAATTCCTCCAACGCATTTCGCCCTACACATTTGCAGGTCTGGGAATAGGACTCTGCATCGGCCTATCAGTGGTGGGATCCGCATGGTACGACCAACACGCAGAGGCTCTTGGACATATGACTGACAGCAGAAAGGGGAATCTTTACAACCGGAGTCTCCATCGTCGGCGGAGGTGTTAGGGCCCCACGGATACGAACGAAGAATCTTATCTCCATCATCTTCTGCGAAGTCGTGGCCATCTACGGCGTCATCATGGCCATCATCTTCTCCGCAAAACTCAAGGCCGTCGCTACTCCGGAGCTCCTTTACTCGGCACCGAACTACTACACTGGCTATGCTTTGTTTTGGGCAGGGCTAACGGTTGGGATGTGCAACCTGATTTGCGGCGTTTCGGTTGGAATCAATGGAAGCAGCGCTGCTTTGGCTGATGCCGCAGATCCAAACCTGTAAGAGCTCTCCTTCCTTCTGGAGTACAACGCAGAACCCTAATCCGCGGATATAGGTTCGTCAAGATTCTCGTTATCGAGATCTTCAGCTCTATCCTCGGACTCTTCGGCCTCATCATCGGTTTACTGCTTCAAAGCAATGCCCCGGATTTTGCATAGATAGAACGAGATTTACCAGTAGGAAGCAAGGTTGGAATTGTGGATGGTATCAGAAATGTTAGACTAGGCCTATTTTCGGCAGGATGGGAATTTGGAGTGCGTGGCGAAGCCCAGGCATGCAATACTTAAGCGGCGGGATTTGGAGCTGTACGATGTACATAGGGCACATGTATAATGCTTGTATCATGAGCGGTTATTGTCGTCAAAAACGACATATCGGGCAATGTTTATCCATTCAGCTGTCATGATCTGCGTCCAGTATCGTGCATGTGGCCCAAGCTCCTCTTCCTGAAAAAGCATCGTCACAACGCCCGCGACCACATCACGAACATACTACCGTCCTCTCCAAAAATGAGCAGAACGATCCTCAAAGCGGCTGTGCTCATAGTTTCTGAGACAGCCTCAGCAGACAACGCCTCAGATAAATGTATACCGATCTTAAAAGAGGCCTTTAACCATCTCGGTAATGGCCAATGGGAAGTTGCGGCAACCGAGATCGTGCCCGACTCCATCCTGGACATCCAGAAGTCCATACGGACATGGACAGATTGTGAGGATCCAATCAATCTTATTGTCACCAGCGGTGGGACTGGCTTCGCAATTAAGGATGTGACGCCAGAGGTACTCTTCGAGCATCCTATTCGAATCCGGAGATACACTCGCTGATGGCTTTCTCAGGCGGTTTCTCCTCTTCTGGACCGGCCCGCTCCCGGACTTGTGTCAGTCTGCAAAATTAAGTAGTCGAGAACATGTTTACTGACAGATCCCTAGCCATGGAATGCTTGCCTCCTCCCTCGCTGTTACACCATGTTTGTCTTTGAACCTCTCACAAGATATTGCTGCTACTGATGCTTGCTAGTTGCAATAATGTCGAGACCAGTTGCTGGCGTACGGAAGAAGACACTTATCTTAACACTCCCTGGGTCCCCAAAGGGTGCTAAAGAGAATCTGGAATCGGTCATCAAGCTCTTGCCTCATGCTTGCGTGCAAGCGGCGGGCGCAGAATCGCGACCTCTACACGCAGGGGGTGTGAAGAAGCTTGAGGCTGAGGCAGGTGTCACGCCTAGTACTATAAAAGGAGGTAAGATACATATCCAGACGCTTCCCTCTGTTTGTCTACATTCACCCTTGATGTAATATATTGATATATGGTAGGAGTAGTAAGCGGGCACCATCACCACCACCACCATGGACATGGACACGGCCATGGCGGGCACACTGCCCCCAAAGCCCACACAAAACCAGAAGATCGGCCCCAGTCCAACGATCCAAACGCAGGTCCAACTCGCAGATACCGATCGTCGCCATATCCCATGCTCGAAGTCGACGACGCACTGAAGCTCATCTCGAAGCACACCTCAGCTTCGATAGTCCAAAGGGTCCCCGTCGATATGGGTCTAGTAGGAGCCGTTTTAGCAGAAGATGTCAAAGCCACTGAATCTGTGCCTGCCTTCCGAGCGAGCATCGTCGACGGCTATGCCATCCGGATCCCGCAGCCAGGGAAGTTTACTAAGGGTGTTTATCCTGTTGCGCTTGTGTCTCACGCGCAAGCGGGCGATGTGAAGGAGTTGAAGGAAGGGGAAATCGCGCGGATCACCACTGGAGCTCCACTACCTCCGGGCGCAGATGCTGTCGTCATGGTTGAGGACACTGTTTTGAAGACGCAGACAGAGGATGGAAAGGAGGAGAAAGAGGTAGAGATCCTAGCCGATGATGTTCAGTCGGGCGAGAATGTCCGCGAGGTTGGTAGCGATGTGAAGGAAGGAGACACCATCTTAAAGAAAGGAGAGGGAATCACAGTAGTAGGAGGGGAATTCGGTCTATTAGCATCAGTGGGCACTTCTGAGGTTTTAGTGTACAAGAGGCCAGTCATTGGCATCCTCAGCACCGGTGACGAGATCATCCCTCACGACCGACCTGGGCCACTGAAGCTGGGAGAAGTCAGAGACACAAACCGTCCCACGCTCATCACTTCAGTCAAGAATCATGGTTTCGAGGCTGTAGATCTAGGAATAGTCTCGGACAAGTATGATGCCCCCACTTCATACTAATTGCATTCCACTGACGTGCTGTTGTAGACCTGGATCCCTCGAGCAAGCTCTCCGCAACGCTCTCCGCAAAGTCGATGTAATCATAACTAGCGGCGGCGTCTCCATGGGCGAACTAGACCTCCTCAAGCCAACCATCGAGCGCACGCTTGGCGGCACTATCCACTTCGGCCGCGTGAACATGAAGCCCGGAAAGCCCACCACCTTCGCCACTGTCCCTATTAAATCCAACGATGGCATCCGCATCACCAAAGCCATATTCTCTCTACCCGGAAATCCCGCCTCCGCAGTCGTTACGTTCCATCTTTTTGTGCTGCCAAGCTTGCACCAGGCGAGTGGGATTACACCCGTGGGACTGCCGAGAGCGAGGGTTGTGCTGGAGGAGGATGTCAGGATTGACAAGCAGAGGCCCGAATATCATCGTGCTTTGGTGGTTGCGAAGGGGGATGGGCGATTGTATGCGAGCAGTACTGGTGGACAGAGGAGTTCGAGGATTGGGAGTTTTAAGGGGGCGAATGCGCTGCTTTGTATGCCGGCTGGGGAGGGGAGTGTCAAGAAGGGGAAGCAGGTTGATGCGCTGTTGATGGGGAAGTTGGGGGGTTTGTGAACGGAGCTGAGTTGAACTTCGCAATTTCATGTTGGCTTCAACGTCAAGCAGATCATTTACGTGCGTAGGGTAGCAAATAGCATCTCTTGGCTCATTCAGGTACTCTTGAGCAGAATTTGCTGAGACGTCCTAATTGTTCAGTTTCGTAGCCCTAGAACGGCGACCTGCAGGAGAGAACATGGAGCCAACAACGCTACTTTGCCTTCCAGCACCAGTTCCTGATAATTCTTTGGCTGCCTGAATACCCTTGTCGTAGCTCATTCGTGGTTCCCGAGGACCGGGAAGGCGGTTTTGTTTCCCAGGATCAGGGTTGTCAAGAAATAAATGTGGTCATCATAATCAACCCACTTCCCATGAGCACGAGATAAGGGGGCCATAGGTGGGGCGGCAGATTTGGCGTACCTACCGGGCGCCGCACGCCAACTGAACGTCTGTCAATGATGCGGGTGCCGTTGGGCAAACGGATTCGGCCATGTCTCGTCCCTCACGTGGCGTTCCTAATCGACGGATTTTCGTTCGCTAGTTGTTTTGTTTGTTTTCCGGTGGGGAATGTGAAGGTGGCGCATGAGACTCTGGAAATGAGGTGAGTGGTCGAGAAGAGAGGATGAGCGCGGATGAGTGGCGCGTGCCAGGGGATGATGCTGGGTCGTGTAGATGAGCTGTGCGGGTACCTAGGGCATACTGTGCGGGTACTTTGGGAATACTAGGGGGACCCTCGTCGCAATATGGGTGGAGGGTGTTGGAAAGGGGGGAACATCTATCTCATTTCCATGCTACTGGGCGAGAAAGATTCTTGGATGGATGCGGGTTGGGAAAGCAACGATTGATATGCCCATCGAAAAGTGCAAACCAAAACGGTACCTTAGAACTGGCCATCTCGACGTCGCCATCCCCAATCTCCACATCCGCCATAATTAGCCAGACAGATGACGCGCATTGACAGAATGATCCTCAGCCCCCCCAAGAAGGAAATAAAAGTTTACTGTGGTTGACAGGGTAAGTAGTCAATGTGGCGATTTAGGAGCGGTTCCCCGGCTATATTTGGTGTTTATAATACACGAATCAGAGCACCATCTAACCCTTACATAATCAGATGCTTACAGCATACAATACGTATTATCGAGACGTTTCTCGAAGCCTCCTCGTCAACCTCGCCGTCGCCACCAGGTCGTTCAAAAGCTGTGTGAGCTTTGCCGTCGCCATGAAGCTCATACAACTCAGCTCGTTGTCRCGATGCCTCCRATCRATTTTGACCTCATATTGAACCCACRATCCCCACRACCCCCTCGCCATCRATACCTATCCCRAGATGAGCGCCTCAGTGCTCGAACGCTCCGTAATGCAGGGTGGAAGCTTCATGAAATCYAGAGGCAGCTRGGCATAACCTRGAGCCAAGCTCAGTACRCCTGCAGCCATCAATTRACTCCCYAAAAACGCTCTGGCCRACCACYAGTCCTAGAAGAGGAGCAGGTTGATGAGATTRAGCTCTTTGTTGTAAACTCAAAAACAAATCGCCTAATAAGCTACCAAAGGCTCTCACTAGTATTTCAACCTGTAATGGGCGACCTGGCTTCAGCAGGAGCTATCCAAGGAGCTCTTGAGCGCAGAGGTTATAAACRCTATGTAGCACGCYAGAAGCCACCTCTCTCTAAGAAGAATCAACGGCTAAGGAGGCAGTTTGCTGAGGAGCACAAGAATTGGAGCCGCGAACAGTGGTGCTTAATACTATAGAGCGACAAGAGCTAGGTAACAGGCGGCAGGCACCAGAAGCAGTGGGTCACCCGCCRGCCGCACAAGGAGCTTRATRATACCTGCGTCCTTATTAAACACCGTAGACGCAAGGGATGGATGTTCTGGGGCTGCTTCAACRGCTCTATTAAAGGTCCTRGCCTGTTCTRGGAGAAGGAGTRGGGTTCTATYAACAGTRACAYGTACTGTRAGAGGATAGTCCCTATTATCCATGGCTGGCTACGTCTTAATCCTCATCTCAGCTTTATGCAGGAYGGAGCACCTRGGCACGCAGCAGCAGCTACTYAAGCTRAGATGCTTRAGAGAGGCATCYAGAGCATCAATTGGCCGCCCTATTCACCTAACATRAACCCTATTAAGACTGTATGGAACATAATGAAGGACTATATTGAACGTAAATAGGGTCCTAATCATGAGTTTACTTACAATAAACTGCGTGAGGCAGTTYRGGAAGCATRGGATGAGGTTACTRAGCAGCAGCTCAATRATCTCATYRATACTATGCAACAACGCATGCGGGATGTGATAGATGCTAATGGGGGCTATACAAAGTGGTAGATAGCTAGAATCATCAATCTCATCATAACTTACTCTGGCTGATTACTCAGTAAATTACACTGTATTACAAGGGGTGGCGAGAGAAGTGGGTCAAACCACCCGAGCTCGCCACATTGACTACTTACCCTGTCAACCACAGTACACAAGTGTCCCAGCCCTTGCTTTTGACAGCCTTATGCGATCACTCATCTGCGGGCTGCCCGTCATCTCCCGCACAGACCAATCAGATCAGCCCAACTGAGACGTCCATTCATGCATCCTCCCGTCCTCACCCACACCACCCTTTGTGTCCATACAGTTCATGTTAATGCGGTTAAACGACTTGTTACTTTTTCATACACACGAAGCAGAGAGTTCGGAGTAACGGAATGCGTATCACGTACAGTACCTCAGCCTGTCCTTGGTACGGGGTCGGACTTCGTGTCCTGAGAACCCACGCATACGAGTAAAGCCGCGCCGCACTCCCCAGCAGGGCGTCCCGGCTCACATATCTTCTGTCCTTTCTGCTGGCCTCTCAATCAGCGCCGCGCGAGCTGAGCCGCGGTATCCCCGCTCCAGGCCCCCTCCGGGTTTTGTGAGCGGTTTCAGGTGGCGCGGTTCCGCCGTGGCACAGGATGGATTGGGCAAGACAGCTCAGAGACAGGGCAACCCTTGGGGCCTGGACGCGCGAGAAAGTAATATGTACTTTTCAAGTATCCTGTTGCATCCTTACTTAGGTTTGTATTTGTTGCGTTCCTGCCTTTTGATATTTGTTCGCTGCGTCGAGAGCGCGTCGTCGGTCGATACTACAGTCTTTACGTTGATAAATGTTCTTCTAATTCTGATAATTGCTGGAACTAATACACTTTCCCGCCTTTTCATCCAACTGTCTACACTCGTTACTCGCTTCCAATCCAATGTCTTCCCTCTCGTCTCTCATAATCTCATTCCTTATCCTCCTCCCCGCTCTCTCAACCGCCACAACCGCAACATGCTACTCCGTCAATGGCACCGAACTCGACTCCACCTTCGCGCCCTGCCCGCTCTCCTCGGGCTCCAAACATAGCGGCTGCTGCGCTCTCAACCGCCCCTCCGGCGCCGACATCTGTCTCGACAGCGGAGCGTGCTTGGCCACCACCGGCAAGTACGTCGGCACGATATGGCAGAACGGGTGTACGGATCCCACAGGGAAGGACCCCGGGTGTCCACAGAAGATGTGTCCTAATGGTAAACGCCTTTTCCATGTCGAATGTTATGTGGGATCGGGGAACTGATTTTGATATGTAGCGAGCGACAGCGCCGAATCAGTTGCAGCCTGGAATATTCAAACATGCGACTATGGGAGTTACTGCTGCCGCACTGCGGCAGACAAGGGGAGTTGCTGTAGCAATTCTACCAGTCCGAAATTCACGACGACGTTCCTCGGCGCACTTCAACTCCCCACCTCCACTGTCTCTGTCTCTATATCCGCAACTACAACTGCGTCTCCAACGCCACCAGCCCCCGCCGCCATCACGTCAGACGCTTCCACCGCTGCCCTCGAACCCGTCTGCACAAAAGATAGATCTCTTGTCGTCGGCGGCGCAGTAGGCGGCACACTCGGCGCAGCACTGGTTGGTCTCTTAGCCGTGATACTGTGGATACATAAAAAGGAGAAGCGGCAGCGGAAATTGAAAGAGCACTACGAAGCGCAGTTTAGTAGTACGTGGGCGCTGCGGAAGACACCCAATTCTAGCACAGTAGATACGCGGGAGGTGAGCACGCCCAACGAGAAGGACGCCGAGTTTAGTACGAGTGATTACAAGTAGTGGGGAGGAGAGGTGAGATGTTTTGATGTTCTTGGTATGTGTGTGGAGTTGTATTGGAATTGGGTTTCTCAGTTGTATTCGTATAGGGGTTTGATAGGCATCTCAGGGAGGAGCTCGTGTGTTCGAGAATTGTATTTTGTGCGTTTTGAAACTGCGTTGGGCATTGATGATCATGACTTTGGGAAGACCTAATGATGGATTAATGAGTGGGATCTCGGTATTGCTTGATTTTGCGATTTAATTGGTCTGATGCTGCTGTTGCATACAAAAAAAGGAATAAAGAAATATGCTCAATATGAAAAGCCGTTACTTGGTGAAACGCCTTCGAGTTTTTATCGCAGGGTAATATGGTCTGGACGAAGCGCGCTTGGGCAGATAGAGAAATTATAACAATGTATGGTAACACTAAACCTTCTGACCATTCTTTACATTCTCATACCTACCCTGTTACAAGGACTTGTTCTTCAAAAGACCTCGGTGGGTTGGGTTTGGCAGCTCCGCCCCTATAAATATGTCATTCCTCGCTCTCCTGACCGCTGCGTTCGAAAAGCCCCTCCATCCGCGGACTCGCCTCAACAATCGCACGTTTCTCCTTCACCCACTCCTCCATTCTCCCCTCATCAACAGCAAGCACCGCATCCACCATCGCTACAATCTCCCTCAACCCTTCCTTTACACCCTCCACATCTACACCCTTCCCACTCTTCCCTTCTTCCTCACAGCACCTCCACCAAGCCTTACAAACCCCAGCCATAAGCACCGGCAAGTGCTCTCCAATCCTCGGCCACGCATTTTCAATCACACTTTTTAGGGCTTGTATCGTGGCTAACACCAGCTCCTGTTTCGCGAGCACGAACGGGTCCTGCAAGATCTCGGAGAGCTCTTGGAGGATGGATTGGAGGTGGCGGACGGAGTTGATGCCAAGTTTCTTCAAGAGGGATGGGAGGTGGGTGAGAAGTGTTGTGGCGAGGGAAGGATACGTCGAGGGTGGGGCGTGCCGGAGAGGGGCGAGGATCCCGTCGTTTACCATGTCGTTGAGGAATCTCATTTTCTTCCTCTCAAGCATAGTTAAATCCGATGTGGTAAGCGTAGAAGGATGGTACATGACGTTTGCAAGTCCAATGATGGCTGGTAACGTCGCATCAAGAAGTAGTGCGGCATCGTTCTCTGGGGTTAAAGTAGGAAGATACGTAAAGAAGGGCCGTAGTGTGGTTTCGAAAACGGAGCCGATTCCAGTGCGTGAGAGGAAAGAAGGACGGGTGGTTTTCAGGAGGTGTGTTAGGAATTCACACCCGACGATTTTCCATTGGATCTCCATGTCGTCTAGCATCTGAAGGATTGGCGGGTAGAGTAACTTCCAGTTCGCTTCCACGCCTTTTGGGTCGAGGCTTAAGAGTATCCACCGTAGTAATTCCATGGCGGATTGGTTCTTTGCCTCTTTCCAAGCCTCTCCACTAGCTTCCGTCGCGCGCCTAGATGGCGCTGAATTCGAATGGGGTTTAGTCTGCGAGAAAAGAGGTCGGATGATAAGCTCAAGAATATGTGCAGCGAGTAGAGAGGGAAGCTCACTATCCTTGCTAGATTTTACAGCATCGATGGCTTGGGTGGGATCGGTAATGTCCGGGTTGCGCAGTTGCCATGCCATGACGACGTCGAGGGCGTCCTTCATCCACGGACCGGGCTTGGTGTTCATGGCCTTTGCAAGCTCGGTGCCTGTGAGGAGCGGCTTGAAGGTATAGGCTTCGAGGACACCAAGTTCAGTAAGTTGCTTGAGGAAGGTGGCATAAGAGTCGAAGATTCCTAGGAAGGTTAGCAATGTGTGTGATATCAATTGGCACCGCCCATGGGTACTGCGTGCAGAAGCTTTTCTTGCCACAATATGTGGCTATTACAACTATTTGTAGACTTACGTTCGCGTGACACCGACCCAAGGACGAGCTCATATATGAGCGAGAAGAGGACTTGTGTTCTCCAAGTTGGACCCCATCGACGAATAGCCATGCCACAGCCATCCCTTGTGGTTGCGTCGTGCTCCGAGTTCGCTGATGCCTGCCGCTTGGATGAGGCATAGCACTTTTCCACAAACATGCGGATCTCTTCGCCATCCTTGAAGGAAGCAGCAATGACATCGCAGACCCTGTTTGGCGCCTTGATACCTTCTCGAGCCACAAGGTAGGCAGCATAGAGCGGACGCTGTAAAGGTTTCGGATTCGGCACAGTAGGCGCATCGGCCCAAGGAACCAGGGTGGCGCAGATCCAAGCTAGGTATCGCTCTTCCGGATTGCGTAGCAGTGTCTCGGGGATAACAGCGGGCACGCCTTCGCTTGTGTTTTGAACTAGAGACTCGACGAAGGTGTACGCCGTAGTAAAGTAGCCAATTTCCGGGTTGTATGTGAGCTTCCGTGTAGGGTCGGTGAAGACGGTCTCGTAGAGCCCCAGCCTGTCGATGAGCGCCAGGGCCAGGCGAGGATCGGGTCCATTCAGCATCTTCTCCAGCTCCATGCCCACTCTCTCGCGGCTGATCTTGATCTTGAGGACATCCTGAATGTCTCTGTCTCCCATCGCTTCCTCAGCCTTGGTGTCGATTTCGAAGTGGAGCCGACTCGAGAACCGTATCAAGCGGAGAATTCGGAGTGGGTCATCTTTGAACGTCTTGTAAGGCTCCAGAGGAGTACGCAGAATCTTCGCCTTCATGTCATTGAATCCATGGCCAGTGAAGTCTTCGATCTGTGATGTGTTCAGGTTGTAGAACATTGCATTCACAGTAGCATCCCGCCGCGTAGCGTCCTCCTCGGCAGTCCCAAACACCATCTCCGGATTTCGACTAACTTCGTTGTAAATCTCCTTTCTCAAGTTGACCAGATCGAGGTCAATGCCCATGATAGGAATAGAGGCTGTCTCGAGGTTCTTGGACTTCTCAGGGTTGGCCAAAATTGTATACATCCCTTGAGACTTCTGCTTGTCCTTGACCTTCTTACCGGGCTTCCCACCGACAGACTTCTCTGTCGCCTTTTCTTCTGGCTTCTCCTCTGGCTTCGCATATCTCCTCGCGTCGAGTCCGTGCTTGGCAGCGTTTCCGGGGAGTTGGAGGTATTCCAGTATCTTTTCACCAAAGTGCTTGCCAGTCAGTCTGTTGATGGAAACGTCGATGTCTTGACTTTCCACACCAAGCAGCTTGTCTCGTACCCATCCTCCAGTGAAGCGAAGCACGACTTTCTCTCTGGTGAGCTCCTCTGGCACCTTGACTTCACTGTCGACGGTTTCGGAGGCTGGCGTCTCATCGATCCAGGCGGCCACGTCTAGGAGGAGCTGGCGAACACTGCTCTCCACGTGAGTCAACTCGAAGGTGGTTGGGTTTGGGCCCGCACTGGAGGCCATGGTCAGGTGCGGTTGCGTGGAGCGAGGGCTGGGTGGGTTGATTTTCCGCCGCTTTGGTGCCGACATGCAGTTCAAGGGAGCAACGAAATGACGGCGGGTGATTGCTGTCGTGAAGGGAGAGAAGCTACGGAATGACACAGCTCGCAGCAGTGAACAATGACCCATCAAAGACAGTCATGTGAGTCACGCCGTCGGCCAGGCAAGCGGAATTTTCTGTGAGATGGTGTGAAGCCTGGAAACACCCCGGGAAAGCCTAATGGCAGCGATACTGAGGGAGTGAATGCTGCCGTTTGGAGCCTCGAGTTCGGCGTGGAAGATGGGTGCCTCTTTGGGTGAGAACAAAATTATTGGTCTAGCCGTGCGTGGCCGAGTTGGATGCATCAGAAGCATCCATGCCCTGGCCGAGGTAGCACGAGGTGGAATTGGGGTAAATCAAGCTCTTTCGGATTCGCCAGGCACAGAAACGTGGTCAAAGCAATGCAGTGGAGGCCCGGCGTTGATTTGTCGTGATGGTGGTGCAGAGTGCTTGTCCGCTCGACGTCCGCATCAGACTTCCCCGACCTCAACCCACCACGCCTCTACATACGCCCAGCGCGTCCCCTAATAGCGTCTTCTCTCCGAATTCCCTGCGCCCGGATACATGCCCGCATCTCAAGGACCTTCTGCGCGCGCATCCAGATCCCCGTGGGCGCCCCGCCCGAGCCTCCCATGACGCCGCTGCAAGATGCCTCGCCCAAGAAGCCGCCCAACTATCCCGCCAACCTGGAGGCCTCGATGATACTGCCCAAGCAGCGCGCGTCGCCTGCATCGTCGCTGGCCGGCCTCCCCTACCGCAGGTCCAATCCGTCGCTGCACAAGCTATTCGAGTCGACCGTCTCCAATTCGGGGTCGCGCCCGAACTCGGGCGCCTCGACACCGACGCCCTCGGTCGTAGCTGGCTCCGTCTTCTCTCCAGGATCCAGGCAAAATGGCACAGGCACGCCGGGGAGCCTGCCGCCGGGGCTGTCGGACGAGCATAGGAACCTCATACAGCGCGCATTTGTACCCCACGTGGCGGTGCTCGCGGACGCGGCCACGGAGGAGTTGATACGAGGGAAGGGCTTGGACGGCGGGCTTCTGCAGCTGCTTCGGCCATTTGGAGAGTCGGTGCCGGGGAAGGTCACAATACGAGATAGCGTTGGGGCAAGCAAGAGCTATGAGGACTTTGGCATCAGATTCGTGGACGTCAACGATGGGTCTGCGTCTGGGAGGGGTGCAGAATTGCGCATCGACACGAAGAACGGTGCAAGGACATCGTCAAGCTCTCTCCGGCCACGGCGGACAGGCGGCGATGTTGCTCACATTGAGGAGCTCGTGGACCGCCATCTGATGTACTCCGAGTTCAACACCCAGGACATGGTGTCCGATTATCTGAACCAAGGGAACCCTACCGTTTCGCCAGAAAGCACCTCTTCGCCCTTCTACACCTTGTACCTGCGGCGGCTATTATCTGGAATGCCTATGGTGCCTCACGAAACATTCGCTCATCCGGTCGCCGGTGTCATTGCCATCAGCTCGCGAAGTACAAACCCCATAGAAGAGTTTCGAAAACTCTACAATAGGCAGCACGACGGAGATCTCAGACTGCCCCAGTGGGCAGAGAACGACCATTTGCGGTACTATGTCTTGATCCACGATGAGGAGAATGGAGACATTGCAAAATCGAATCAGACATTTGATGCTATGAAGCGGCATTTTGGACTACACTGTCATCTTCTACGGTTGAAGAGCCAGCAATGCATACCTTCAGACGACGACAGCGTGCGGCTACCAACCTGCGAGTGGATGTCTGCGTCAGAAGAGCTAGCAGAGATCCAAAAACGAGGTACATCCAGTCCTTCCTAGCCTCAAGCCTTATCCTCATATTCGATGCCACTTTCCTTCACGTGACTAACTTTCTCCAGAAACCGTCGACGACATGACAGACCCAGCCCCCTACCTCCCCGACTCCGACATAACTGCCATCCGCACCTTCGTCCGCGAGCTCGTCGCCCAATCTGTGGTCCCCAACATGGAGCGCAACGTCGCAACCTGGAACGAGCAAGTCCTCGCGCGGCGGCGAGGCCTCTCCGGCCGCTTCATGTCGCTATCCAAACGCTGGACGCCGTTTGGCTCGAGCCGCAACAGCTCCTCACCCACCATCGGCTCGTCCAACTCCAACTACGATAGCCTTCAAGGCTTCTACCGACCCGACACACCCGAAGCCCAAATGCGCAAACTAGCAGACTACTGCTTCATGCTGCGAGACTGGAAACTCGCGCTCTCCACCTACGACATCCTCCGCACCGACTTCAACAACGACAAAGCCTGGCGACACTACGCCGGCGCGGCTGAAATGGCCGCCATGTCCGCGCTGCTCTCCACCGCGCCCCTCTCCTCGAAAACACGAATGGAGAACATAGACACGTGGATAGAAGCCGCATCTTACAGCTACACAGACCGGCAGCGCAGTGCTGCGCCGTACTATGCTCTCCGCACGCTCGCCCTCGGCCTCGAACTCCTCCGCCTGCGCAGCTCGTCCGCCGCCGACGACGCCGCGCGCTGGGCGTCCCGCATCCTAGAAACCGGGCTCGTGGGCGCGGTAGGCAGCGCCCTCTTCACCGAGCGCATCTCAGCGTGCTATGCCGTGCGCACCGGGCTCGGTACCTTACGCCTCGGCTCGAGAAGAAGAAAGGCAGCGATGTGGTCTGTCATGGCGGCCGAAACCTGGCATCGCCTCGACAAAGCGCTGCAAGCGGAGAAATGCCTCGATACAGCGTTACGCCTATACGGCGTGCACGGCGAGGGCGGTGGCGCCGTCACCCTCCCGTTCACGGAAATGCAGTCTTTTATCGACGATTTACGACAGCAAATCTTGGGTCTGCGGTTACAAAACCGCGGTTTCGCTCACGGAGAAGAAGATCAGGGCGAGGGCGAGGGCGAACGTGGGCTCGAGGTCGAAGTCGAAGAGGCGACCGAGACGTTCGATAAGAGTCCGCGCGGGCACAGGAAGAGTCTGATTGGAGCCGTGGCGCCGCTGATAGATGTTGGCGGGCCGAGGAGTCCGTTGTTAGAAAGGGAGAGAGAGAGAGGTGGGCCCGGGGAGGAGGGATTCGAGTAGTTGGTAGCGGTAGTATATAATTTCTCTTCTTCTTCCTTTCCTTCTTCTACTACTACTATTACTATTACTATTACTGCTGCTGCTGCTACTTGTACGGCCTTGTTAGTTGCAAAGTGTGTGAACTTTGGGGCATCGCTAGGCGTTAGGGTTTAGGTTTCCGTAGCAGAAAGGATACAAGAGGCGTTTAGAGCGCGGGGTGGGACATTTATGCAGATAGAACATAGCAATGTATCATTTGAGAAACCAGAGGATAATCGGACACAGATATCACTTCACAAGCACAGCAGATATCCAAAGCATGTGTCAACAAGCCCACTCGGGCTGTATTCAAGCGTGTATTCCTAACGAACCATGCATGTATTTCAAGAAAATCAGCAACTGAACCGTATCAGTCGTTCAAAAGAAAGAAGCCTCCAAACGCCATGCCAAAAGAACAGGATGCAGGCCCAAGCACTTTGGTGCCCGATCCTTTTGGCTATGCAAGATATGCAGTTGTTCCGTGCCCTCCTCATATGATGCTATGCAAGTGTGAAAAGCCAGGACAGGAGCCGGCGGGGGAGATAATTCAAGAAAATGCGCCTCAGCTATGCATGTCGTTTTGATTAATGGGGTATCGTTCGTTACGTCTAGGTCGTAATCTTGGTCGTGTCCGTGGGAGAAGGTGCGTCGTCGTCGTCGTTATCGGTCGTGAGATCGATCAGGATTTGGGGCTTGGTCATGGTGGGGGTGGGGTCTGAAGCATCGGCTGTGGGCGACGTGGCAGCCTGGAGCGGAGGCTCATGTGCAGCCTTGGTCGGTACCTCGATCGTGGTGCTGAGCCTCGTGTTACGTAGCTTCAGCGTGAGCTTTGGGTGAGGTTGTGGGTGCTCGGAGCTCTCGACCGCCTGTGATTGTGACGACATGGATGACGGGTCCGATTCGTCTGATGAGCTCTCAGAGCTTTCAGGGGTGGAGTCGGAGTCGAACAGAGGGAGCGGTGAGCGACGTTTACTAGCACGCGGAATGCGTGCATCGTAATCGTCTTGCTCGACGCTGGAGCGCTTCTTGGACGGAGTCGCGGGGTTGACTGTGACTTCTGGCAGGCCGCTGTGCGGACCAGCGAGGTTGCGGACGGAGGAGTAATGTTCCCAAGTCTGCAGAGCAAGTTAGCGGAATTCACGCCAAAGACCATGTGAGAGAGGAATTACGTGGTAGGCAATGTTGAGGATAACACGGTCATCTTCAGAGTCGCCGTCGGGGTTGTAGTATCCGCGTGGGGAAAAGGTGTAGGCGTAGTCAGGCTGCCAGAGGCGGACGTGGACATTGAAGGCGGACGCAAATGCCGAGACCTCCATGTTGTCAGCCCATTCACCCGTCTGGCCCATCTTCGCCAGGTGCAGCTCGAATTGTCTCTGCAGCTCCTCCTCGGAGTGGTAGCTGGTGTCGATGCGGGTGGAGAGCATGGTGGCCTTGCGTTTGGGGTTGCGGCGAGACGAGTTGACGGCCATGTACTGGCGGTAGAACTCGGGATTCTCACGCATGTGCATGATGGTCGCGTCCCGCAGTGCTTGGTGCTCGCCCTGGTGGCCGTAGAGCTGGTCGCTCAGAGCATTGAAGAGGCAATTTCCTGATGTGGTCAGCCTGGGTTGGTGGGGGGGGGGAAGGGGCGAGCAAAACACCCACCATCGCCTTTCGTCTTGCTAGCATACAAGCCATTGGCCTCTAGACTAGGGAATTCGGGGCGGGGCGAGGTTGTTCGAAGCGTGCGGGACGCCATGCTGGGCGTGGTGGTCGCGAGCAGACAGGAGTCGGGTTGGAAGGGAGAGACGCGGCGGTGGGTGGTGTTGCGGGCATGGGGGAGAGCAGATGGGAGGTGGATAGTAATGCCACCATGCGTGGTGGTTTAAAGTTCCCTATTCTCGAGGGGAGAATATTCAATAAGGGACGGTGAAGGGTGAATCAACCACAGCTGTCTGCAGTGACGCGAGGACGATGGCGGCCGAGAGCGGGATAGCGCACGGCCTGGCGGCCAATCAGCGCCCGGGCGGAGCCTTAGTCAGAGTCAGGGCGGTTTAGAGTTGGGCATTCGAACCGTGGCAGCCTGGCAGGTGCGGAGGAATATGCGAATAGAACGAGGAGGGTCACGGTACAAGACGCCCTGCGAGCGACGGTACGACGGGAAGGTAGCTTTAACCATTGCGAGAGAAAAAAAAATAGCTCGCGTACCTCGGCCGCAAATTGCAAGGTAGATGATGTCACGGGCCACAAGAGCTCCTCTTGCCCGCCAAACCAGGGCGGCCGTGCTAAGCCAGCAAGCTGAAAACTCTAGACGTCTGCAGCAGGCTAGGCGGTGGTGATGTGCGATGTGTGGTGAACGCTGTCCAAACCCCTCGCGGGGTGGGCTGAGATCGTATGTTGAAGGAGAAGCTCCAGGCCTGCGCTGAGAAAATATACACGCGCTATCTCGTGCCGTCTTGCAGTGTACGAGCAGAGGCCAATCAGCCGCCGTACCCTTGTGACGCGCTCCACCGTGACAACCCACATCATCTGCGATGCCGCTCCGCACTCTGCTGCCTCTGCCTCACCTCTCATCTGACGCTGGCGACAGGACAGTGTAGAGGCAAATTGGTCCTCCTGACATCTCCGCACCACCAGCCGCGCAGCCTCGCTTGAGGGGCCAATCACATCTCGACCCGTACTCAGCATGGCAGCCGTCAACGTCGTCGTAGTTGGGTACGTAGTGTTACTTCCCCTCCCGGCTGCCCTCCGCCCTGTCATCATTGCATGGCCTACACATCTGGCATGCACATGCTAAGCCCGATATTTGTAGTGCTGGGGTGGTCGCCCTAACCACCGCCTTGGCAATATCAAAGCACAAGAACCTCCAGATCACCATCATAGGCAAGCACATGCCCGGGGACTACGACATAGAATATGCGAGTCCATGGGCAGGTGCAAATGTGCTACCCGTCGGAAAGCCAGGCTCCAATCTGCAAAAGTTCGAGGAAGCCACTTGGCCCGAGCTGGACCGAATCTGCAGAGATGTCCCCGAGGCAGGCATCCACTACCAAGAAACAGTCATCTATAATCGAACCAAAGATGCAGGTTCGGCCACGGGAGAGTGGTTTAAGTGAGCCAAGTGTTATTATTTCTCTAGTACGTTGCTAATGTCTGTAACTTTAGGGAGCTGGTGAAGGAAGACGCATGGTTCAAGACTGTGTTACCGAATGTAAGTATTAGCTAGTCTTTCCCTTCGATTCCTATTGGCTCGAAATTTCATACCTTGTGCGTGCAAATAGGATGGCGTCCATCTTCTACATCCCTTGTTCTACTCGATCCTCGCTCAAGAATCTTCTTTCCTTATGGCTAACCACCCCAGTTCCGCGTCCTGCCCAAATCGCAACTGCCACCCGACTGCGATACCGGCACTGCCTTCACCTCCGTCTGTATCAACACCGCCATCTACCTTCCCTATCTCCTAGGCCAGTGCATCAAGTCTGGCATGACCGTAAAACGCGCCATTCTCAGCCACATCTCGGACGCCACCTCCCTCCACCACTCCGGGAAACCCGCCGACATTGTCATAAACTGCACCGGGCTCGGCGCACGTAAACTCGGCGGCATCACAGACGCCAACGTATTCCCGGGCCGCGGCCAAATCGTGCTCGTCCGCAACGACCCCGGCGTGATGCTCACTATCAGCGGTACCGACGATGGGGACGAAGAGGCAACGTATATCATGCAGCGGGCTGCGGGCGGGGGCACAATTTTGGGCGGGTGCATGCAACATCATAATTGGGAGTCGCAGGTAGATCTGAATCTAGCCCAACGCATTATGCAGCGGTCGGTTGATTTGTGTCCGGCGCTGGCGCCCAAGACGGGGAAGGTGACGGAGTTGAGTGTTATCAGGCATGGGGTGGGACTGAGGCCGATGAGGAAGGGGGGCATTAGGGTGGAGAAGGAGAGGATTGGTGGAACGTGGGTGGTACACAAGTACGTGCAATCTGGTCTTTCCTCGCTGTTTTCTTCTGCTAACGTGTGCTAGCTATGGACATGCTGGGTACGGATATCAGGCTGGATATGGGAGTGCGTGTGAGGCGGAACGATTGGTAAAGGAGATCCTGAAGGAAAAGGCGAAATTATGATTATCGTACGTATTACCACCACACATCCTGAGCTCTTGTAGACCAAGTTCTTCTGAGAGCACGTGAGCTCTCTGCCTCCTCTCCTTCTCCTTCATTCCCTCTTCTGCTTACTACTCGACTCTTAAAACTTTCCTTTCCCAAGGTTCATCCCCATCTCCCGCGCCGTAACCCACGACGTCCTCCAAAGCGTCGGAAAATCAAGCGTAGACGTCAACCCTTCATCACAAATCATTAGCCAATTCTCTCCTTCCAATCCCTGACCGAATCATCCCCCAACTTACCATCAGCAAACCCAAAGAACAGCATAGGTGGCATCCAACCCCTAGCATATTCCAGCGCAAAACACGCCTCGTCCATCTTATACTGCTTCACCGTCCCTCTTCGCAAATGATGGACTGAGCCCTGCGGATAGATCTCTGGTTCGAAGGTTCCCGGGGTGAAGGCCAATTGCGTACCGCGGATGATGTGGAAGTAGTCGTCCGCTGTATGACGGCCGCTGTGGCCCTCTGTTCCGACTGCGGTGCCGAAGATGATGACGTATTCGGTGATGGATGCGTGAATTATGTACATCGCTCCCATGGCTCCACCCGCATTGTTAAATATCCATTCCTCTTGGAGGTTGATGTGGGCTGGGTACTTGGCGCTCAGATCAGCGACAATGTGTTGGACGACCGAGGCGGTGTCATTGCCATGTAACTCGATAGCTTTTAGAGAGAGCTCGTGCAGTTCTGAAGGATTGAAAATGTAGAATTTCTCCAGATGAGAGTCGAGGAAGTAGAAGAGGGAGGAGAACGCTGCAACGACGACGCCAAGAAATGTTAAACCTCGCATTTTGGAAAGTGAAAGTAAAATTGAATGTGCTGTGAATGATGGAATGAAAGAAAGTTGAAGTGAATGAGATGGGAGAGCCCGTGTCGGTGTTGTTGTCAGACCCTTAGATGTTTATATACCCAAGTCCGAATAAGGCTAGGCGCACGTGCATCCGGAACAGCCCATCCGAGGTCAGGCCATACAAATCCATTCGATCAACTCCACATTGCATGTCCAACAACAGCTAGCAATGTCATCTCCCCCGGTACAATCGCGCAGATCAAACGTGTCCAAGGTGCAGATTCCACGACTGAGTAACCAGCAACCCGGCCAAAAAGAGCGGGTGGATAAAGGCCAAAGACCGGCTCAAGGGCGAGGCGCACGTGCGTGCCTTAATTGTCGGGCTCTCAAAGTGAAATGCTCTGGGGAATCAGAATGCCAGAGATGTGTTTCCATCGAGCAGCCTTGCGTTTACTCGAGCCGCAGGGATCGCGTCAAAACGTCGGAATCCTTCCCTAGAGCATACTAGTCTTGCTGATCTCCTTCAGGCTCACAGAGCAAAATGCGCACTTAATCACACTCATGAAACACCTTAAAGAACATGTAGCAGAGGATAATAAACGGCAGATAGAAGATTTGTTAAACTCAGTGCGTCATGAATTTCAAAACCTGCATGCCTTGACTATCGCTTCTGCTAATATTTTTAAAGTACGATGAGAAAGCACCCTTGGCAGCTTCAACAACCAACCCCGAAAATACCGGTATCCCCACACCAGAATCTGATCCCGGAGACCGCCACAAAAATCCTGGTAGCGCCACCAGTACTTATAATGAGGAACACTCGTTCCAGAGTGAAGCTTCTAGTGGACTACAACACGATGGAAGCCATTTTAATTCAAATGATATCGCTCCAGAGACTGTGATGAGCAACACTAGCACCGCTGGATCCCAGTCAGAAAGTTCGCCCTTCCAAACTGGCAGCACAAGTTTGAAGCGAGCCTCAGACCACTACTTCCAGGTCGACTCGGCGTTGCTAGAGATGTTCTGGTACCTACAAACCCAGAGTAGAGACGAAGCGGAAAAGTTCCTCGAACAGATAAGAAACAGTAGTCCTCTTAGTCTCGCCTCAACTTGCAAATGGCTTCAAGACCATCAAAATTTGGCCACTCGATCTAGTTCTACATCGGACAATTCGGCCGAAACGCCGCCCATAACTAAGAAGCCTAAGCGGACAGACGCAGACGCCAAAGAAACAAGCCAAGTGACTAAAGGCAGCACAGATACATCTGAAGCGCAATCTAGTAGTCCAACTATGACCCTCGGGACAGTCAAAAGCGCCGTGGATATGTTTTTCAAGGCTACCGGACTCTTATTCCATGTCTTCACCAAAGAACAAGCCAATACCATACAGCATGACCTTCTGTCCGAATACTCCAGTGATACGCCCTTCATAGTAATCCTTCGCAACAGTCACAGCTTGCAAAAGCGAGCTCAGATGGCAGAGCTCTGCGGGGTTGCAGCCGTTGGCTTGCTTTACCTTCGCATCTTCGAGAAGCAGCAGCCACCTCTCGGACTGAGTGACTATTTCTATTTCACTACAAAGCAGATGCTGGATAGCGCGATCGAATCTGATCCCTTACGAGCAATGAAGGTATGTGCCTTGCTAGCTATGTACAATCTTGTGGTCAAAGGTAGTGTTGCAGTTGCTTACGTTGGTTCGTATCTCTCTCCCTGGACGTACCGGCACATTGACGCTAATATAGCGAACAGAGTTGGGGCTTGGACTTGCTAAGAACCATGGTATCGATGATCCAGCCCCGTGGAGTATGCAGAGGGAGACGTATATTGATCACAAGAGGACATGGAGAACGCTGCTTAACTTTTCAGGGTAAATCTATCGCCTTCTTAGGCTTGTGGTGTGCTGACCATGTTTTGTTCGCAAAGTTGGCTTGCTGAAAATGTAGGACACGCTTCCGAACGAACAAACCCAAGTCTACAATTGCTTGAGGATATAGAGGATGCAGAAGATGAGGACATCATCCAGCGAGAACTAGTCAAAATTACTATCATTAAAAGTCGGATTATCTGCGCGATTCCTAACAACGACGCCATGAACGATGTACTCATGGACGACTTCCGGAAAGAGCTCAACACCATCACCGAGCGATTACCGGAATGGATGACGCTGAAGGCCCTCATTAATTCGCAGAAGGCTACACCGCTACGGAACATCATTATGTACTTCCACCTATTCTTCCTTTCGGCAATGCAACTCCTACATCGGCGCGCTCTGGCAAACTCGACATGCTCGAAGCCATCTGCAAACACAGCGACAGCAGTCCGAGAAGGTCTTATGGCTGCGAAGTTAGCTGCCAGGATCCTCGCGCTAATGAGACAAGAAGACTCTGTAGTCCAGCTCTGCTGGCTGTGCATGTCAGAATCTCTCAATCTATTCCACCTCAACTTGTTGATGCTGACACCGACAGCTTCTCGTCCTACACGGCCGGCATAATCATCCTCCAGGCCGCCGTCCAAAAACTGCTCAACAAGTTTCCTGATTCCTCATGGACCGCCGACCTCACCCTCGTACAAACCTGTATCGATACACTTAGATACTGCGCTGAAGTAGACCCAACTGCCGCGAGATTGACCAAGGTCCTATCCACATACATGGACACGATCCAGCTTCTCAAACCCACCACGACCCACATCCAAATTACCACCCCTACCACCACCACCAACAGTACAGAAAACGACACGATAGACTACCTCTTCATCCCTGCCCACGGCCCCACCACGCTCTCCAAAGCATCGCGCGATCTCCGCCGCTTGGTCCAGCATCCCTTTCGCACAGCCCTAGAACTCCTTCCCGAAGGGGGGCCCAAGGCGCCGGAATTGCAAGACACGCTGGTTAGTTGGATGGAGGCTGGAGTTGGCGTGCCGCAGGAGTGGAATTGGGAGTTGCAGAACTGCGCTGCGCAGTCGGACGGGATGTGCCAGGTGCGAAGTGTGATGGAGGAGATCAGACCCGGGCGGTTTGTAGAGATGGGGAAGTCGCCGTGATCTACTTGGACGACGCCTGGGTTCTTGTAGGATTATTTGATGGTTATATGGATGGATGGCTTGACTCCGAGCAGTTTCGATGCTTGGTAGGGATGAATGTATGCATACAAGCGAACGACTTGGCCTTTGTGTTGTATTGACAACATGAATAGCGTACTCTGAATAACTTCACTTCGTGTCTAACGAATCTTGTCGTTCCCTTCGCGCTGCCAAATGTTTGCGTTCAATTTCCTCGTTCCAGCTTCGCACGATCCTACACCTTTACAACCCCCAACAACCGTCCCTTGGTCCCTTCGACAGCAGCCTTCAGATTCTTCGCCGGCAAACTCCAATCATGTCTCTTGAGCTCGTCTTCCTGTGTTAAGACCCAAAGCGTCTCTGCCGCCGAAATCCTCACCTACAACACTGTCAGTAAGAACTACACTGTACCCCTGACGAAGAAGAGGGAATATCAACATACCTTGGGAAACGGATGCAGCAACATGGTAGTCACTTTCGCAATCGTGTCTGCGCGAGTAGAATCGATAGATCCAAGCCCGCGGTACATATCGAGCGCGAGGTGCAGTTTTGGCATGTGCGTGGATTTGAAATGTGCTTTTTGGGTTAGGGAAAGGAGGGCACGGAAACTGAGACAAGCGTCAGCGCGAGTAGAAATACGACGTAGGGAAGTAGACTTGCTTGAAAATCGTCGGAATCAACCGATGCATCACCTGCATATCGAAAAGGAAGGCCAGAACATCCAGCAAGGGTATTAAGACCCTATCGCAGTCTAAGCTCCCCTTTAACAAGCCCACCAGACAATTCGCGACGCCCAATAAGCTGAAGTCATTTCCGTTATCTGAGGAGTCGGTGGTTGGGAGGCAATCAAACGCGTCCAGGAGGGCAGCTCGCGAGTTCTGAACTACAGACTCGGAGCCCATGCCCGCGGAGCTAACAAAACCAAGCAGAATGGCTTCTTTGATAGCATACGGCATCCCCGGCTGGAGAGTCCTGAGAGCGTTCGAGAAGTATGCGTAGGAGGAGATACCGTCGGGTACGCCGCTGATTACTTCGGCGAAGTGTTCATTTTCGCCTTTCTCGAGAACTTCTGCGGCGCGGGTGCGCACTTTGTCAAGTTTCTCTAGTGAGAGACGGAGCACATCTGCGTGTAAGTCCTCGTCTGAACTCGAGCCTTTAAGTAGACCCGTGCTCCATGCCGTTCCAGTCGTAGTCAGAGCTTCGAGACGGACCAAGGACCCGACGTCGCCTCGTTCTGTAACAGTGTAATCATTGAGCGCCATGTGCAACACAGTAGCAATTGCATCTTTGATGTCTTGCGGCAACGGGGCTGTAGATTTAGAGCACTGACTGGTTTTCAGGAGGACTTCAAGAGCTTGGAGCGCTACTGTTCTTGCAGCGATTGCGACTGCAGAAGTGCATCTGAAGGTGAGAGTCTTGATGATACGAACTTTCTCGTCAGTCAGCGAATCGTCTAAGAGAGAATACACTGCACCCAAGGCAATCGCGTGACCGGAGCAACGGAGTCCATTGTACGAAGCCTCGTTTTCAAGTTTAGTCAGCCAGCCGGATACCAAGCTGTGCTTTTCATTAGGGGCGACTACGGCAAGCAGTTCAAGGACGCTTCTCGTTGTGCTTGGTATGGCTTCTAGGATGGGTTCTTCTTTACGCCCGAGACATAGATTTAGGAGACGAATGATCTCGTTTGTTGGTATTTGCGGCATGCTAGAACCGCTCGATAACTGACCTGTCATGGTAGCCAAAGCTCCGATCAAGTTGCAGACGGCGGATGCAGTATATTCAGGTCGTAGAGTGGGGGAGATGAACGATTTATCCTCGAGTTTTAGACTATCGTCAAAGAGGTCCCAGAGATGAGTGAGATCTACTTGTTCTGGCGCGGTTTTTGAACTTGTGTCAGGGAAAGCATTTTGATCATTCGATAAAGTTGACTGAGTGACAAGCGCAGAAAGTGACATGACGAGCCCGTGTCGTTCTTCAACCTCCCTTGCTTTCAGGGACTTGAGCTGGACGCACAATAGGTCTGCCATTGAACGAATAACATTTTCGGGCTGTCCTTTTGAGAGTAAACCGACTGCAGATGATGCGAAGAGGCGAGAAGGTGCGTCCATAGACCCAGTGCCTCGCCATCCCAGGAGGCTTTCGAATAATGCCTCCCAATACATTTGACGCAAGCCACCGGCCTTGATCACCACTTCACACATTGCTCTTTCTCGGAGTCCAACAGCATGGAAGTCAATAATCTGGACAAGCGGTATTCCCTCCTCGACTGTGTTTGGGTTGCGGCCAACCAATTCCTGTAAAGCGGCGGATGACCCTCTTCGAATATTGCCAGCCGGATCAAGACAAGCTACGACAAGTAGCTCGATGGCGAGCACCTGTGGCACAGACAGCGATTTGTGGTGCTGTGAAGCTCGGATCGACGATGTCTCTACAGCGAGTAAGACGTCCGTTGTATATCGGCGTGATAGGGCCCAGATTCCGAAGCAGGCTGCATCCCGAACGTTCGTTCCAATTGATCCACCGGTAGCTGATCGCTGTTCGAATGCAAGCGCCAGCAACAAAGCATTCAGGATGTCGGGTAGTTGGGTAGTTGACAAAGCTCTCCGGTAAAGGAGATGTGACAACGTCAGAGTGAGACCATGCCATTGCAGTGGATTGACCCCGCTGAGATTTCGTTTCGATCCTTGCCAGTACACATTTTCATTCAACGAGCCAAGGATGGCTTCCACTACGTCACCAGCCATCTCTGGCTCCAGCTTCATTGTGACGATACTGAGTGCCTTGCTCGCTGAGTATCGTACGGGCGAGTCTCCATCAGCTACAGATTCGAGTAGAAACTCGATGACTTCTTCGAGAACAGTTGTAACATCAAGACCACTGGGAGCTGCTCCGGCCTGAAGGCAGTGAACGACAATGTTGCGCAGAGTTTTGACTACCAACTTCCTCGCAACAGCGGATGACTTGACGAAGACTAGATTCTCTTGGTTGATGATATCCTGGCATGATTGATAAATAGAGGGAAGAAACGGGCCAATCTCCAGGTTGGTCGCAGACGTCACCAGTCCAGAAAGAAAGGAGAGTACGCCGAGACACTGATGTATATCCGCCACACTCTCGGAAAGATTAGAGAAGAATGATAAAGACCACTTGACGAGACTGTCTAAGAGGCCTAATTGTTGCATGTCAGGGCGCACGCAAAGTCGGACCAGAAGTTGTGCCGCTGCACTACGTTCTTTCGTTGCAGATCGGAGTGCACCGACGCATATTGTGAGAACGCGAAGCGCCACTCCGGGAACACTAGGAGGGAGATCGATTCCAAGCGCCATAGATGTATCTTGGGAGGGCTGAAGACTGGACATTGATGCCAAGGGAAATGGCGCAAGCATCAAATGTGACAGCCATAGTAGTAGTACGTAACGCTCAGTCCAAGGTTGAATACCAGGAGGTAAGGGTTCGTCGGTTTTTGTCTCGAGGTTGACGCCCCTTTCAAGCTCGTGAAGGATCGGCTCGAGGTGCTTGGGCTCGTTATTAAGGAAACCTTTGATGACTTTCTCTCCTCGGACCTTGCAGAAGAGATTGAGGATTTGACAGACGGCATGAGACAGAGGAACAAATCCTTTCTTCAATTTCTTTGGCGGGGTCACATGTAATGAGTCCAAGTAGGCAGTGACCAGGGGAGGGATGAAAGATTTGAGATGTGTGTCCAGGAGTTGCGGGTCTTCTTGGAAAGGGTTTATCTGGTTTCTGGTGAGACGTTGAGTGAGAGAACAAACAAGAGAGATATACCAGGCTAAATGCTCTCCACATATCCCGAACTCGGATTATCTGACAGATTTCGCCTGTTGCGGATCCATCCTTGTGTTTCCACAACATCCTATCCAGCAGTTTCTCAAGGCCGGATAGGGCAGAAGCGGAAGCCCGTTGGAGTTTGAGATCATCGTCGTCTGCCGCGTTCATCTTGGAGGGTGGATGACTAAGAAAGTGAAGTGTGAATGCGCAATTCTTGTTTCAGCAGGGCAATGTTTTGGCTGCTGGAGTTTTATCTGATTTGGCTGAAAGGGCGAATGTGCAAGCCCAAGTCTATGAAGTATGAAGTCCTATCTTTTAAGGCAGAAACATTTGCTATCTATCTGAGGTGTAGCAAAATGTTGTTGCCTGTTGCCAGTTGCCCAGTTGCCAGTTGCCAGTTTTGGAGCAGTAACCACGAAAACTTGGCATGGCAACGCGATGCCGTTTCTAGAAGGTGAGATCCTATTCCTGTGGATAGCTTGGTGAACTCACCTCGATGTGCGAGTGCCCAAGACGGTGTGGCTGGTTGGTGCGAAGATTGTGGGGTCGAAGCGAAGATCTACCTGTCTTGGCAGACGCGACTTTTGGTGTGACGCGTGAAGCGGACGCACCTGACACCGCGAGACAATCTCCCTCGCTCAACACCAACCGCAGCACCACGCACCAGCGTTCAATCCCACAACCACTGCCATGGCAGAGAGTTACAAGGAGTATCTTGCGGCTAGAGTGCTAAATGACGGTCGACCGGTTTGCTATGGCCCTGCCGACAATTCAGTTACTGAAGCTCACTCTTTTCAGGTTACCTACCGGCTCCTCAGTCGAGCACTCAAGGTCAATGTTAACATCGCAAAGCAGTATGTATGCCGTTTGGATTGTCTAGTGGCTATCTGACAAGAACTAGGATGCTTTACGAGTTCCACTCCTCCCAAAACGCAAAGAAGCCAAAATCCGTACACGCAACCTATCTCCTCACCGGCAGGAAACCAAACTCCGAGCACGTCAATGGCACGAATGGTCTAGATGGAGACGACATCGTCATGCAGAGCTCACCTCAATACATGAGCTCCATTCCCAGCTCAATGCCCGAGTCCGAGGAGCCTTCAGAGCCGCCTGTTCACATGACGTCTATCATTCTGGTTAGAGAGGAGGAGCTGGAGAGTATGCGTCTCGACACCGCTGATTCTCTTACCGGAGACTAACAATGTGGACTGCAGAAACGAAAGCGGAATTCTTGGAGATCACGTCCATCCACGTCTATAGTCTGGAAGGTGGTCCGATCGAGGTACGAAGATGCGAATGGGATGAAGTCAAGCAGCTAAGGTGGTCAGAATTTGAACATACTCTCGGTGTGCAATCACGAAATTGCAACAGAGTATCCGAGTGAGGACCCTTTGGAACAATGGAGAACATACGGCTCTATCCATAATCCCTACATTAAGGTCAGAGGAATTGCGCACGGCATCTTGTTGGATTCGAAGCTAATAGTTGACAGAGACGAGTTGCAAGATTCGCCGCTGCTCCTCCATCTGCTGCACCCAAGGCAGCCGCGAAGCCTGCCCCGAAGCCAAGTGTTGCTGCACAGCCAAAAGGAAAAGACGTCGCAGGGCTGGCGCGGAGGGGGAGTGCTTCTGATGACAATACATCAGGAAGATCAACGCCTCAGCCGACCGTGGCAGATTCGAAGACCCTAAAGAAGCCGGATTCAAAGCCCTCTCTTAAAAGGAACACGTCAGACATTTTCAAGTCTTTTGCAAAAGCTAAACCTAAAGTGAAGGAAGCGGAGAAGTCTAAAGAGTCAACTCCTGCACCTCCCGAAGATGGTATGTTTAGTCCGTGGCTTGAAGGCCAGTGCTAACGTTTACAGACCAAATGCAAGGCATGTCTGAAGACGAAGGAGACCAAGATGATACCCCCGAGGTTAAGATCGATGAGGAGAAGGTGGCCGCAGCACGCAAAGCCCGCCAAGACCGCGAGGAAGCTCTGCGGAAGATGATGGAAGATGAAGGTAAGCCCGAGCCGTCATAGTCAAGTCTAAATTCCTTGCTGATGCCGTCTAGACGATGATATGCCCGATGCCCCACTAGCAGAGGAAAATGATTCTCAAGATGCGCCGTTGGACAAGGTCGACCCCAGCAAAACGGCTGATAGTGAACCCGTGATCATCGTCGAAGGTGGACGGAGACGTGGCCGAAGACGAGTGATGAAGAAGAAGACTATCAAAAATGAAGATGGCTATTTAGGTAAGCATCAATTCACACGTCAGTTTGAGCGCATCTGACTTTCAGAAGTGACCAAAGAAGAAGCCGCCTGGGAATCTTTCTCGGAAGCTGAACCGGAACACAAGAAGCCGAAGCCAGCGCCTACGAAGCCGTTGAATACAGCAAAAGGCAAGAAGACGGGCAAACCAGGCCAAGGCAATATTGCTAGCTTCTTCAAGAAAGCATGATCCTTGCGTAAAAGGCCGACGACGCAGACGTTAGGCTACAACATGCTTGTCTTTTGATTGCCCTACCTCTTGGTCTAATGGACATGCGGTCCTTGGAGACCGTTTATGGGTTAGGGTGAGGTGATAGATTCTTTGTACCTTTGCTTGGACAATCAACCACCATCGCTTGCCAGTTTGTGCAACCACATTTGGAGTTTATCACGGCCTGTTACGGGCGTAATGTGTTTCGGACTGGACCCACAAATTATCATAGGATTCCGACTCCATCAGAGGATCTCGTGCATAGTCGTTCGCGAAACGGGTACTAACAAGTGAAATATCAACCACTTACAACAGTACACATATCCACTTAGCCCCCATTCTGTGTTCAAATCTAGTGATTGGCCCTACTTTGGTCTTCTGCCCCCCGAAAACGGCGAGAAGGCGCATCACGAGGCACCGCTGAGAGAATCTTTCCAGCCTTATGCCGGCTAGTTGACTGCCGAGCAGACTTGAAGAAATAGCCTCAACGTCTATCACCAACCCTCCTCACCGCCAAACGCGCATCAACATCACCATGCTTTGACACACAAAACTCTCTCACGCACAAGCCTCTCACGCACAAGCCGCATCCCTACAACCTGCTCCGTATCCCCCAACCCCAGCGCTCTGGCGCTTAAGCACGCCCAGGCTAAGCGAGGCGGTCAGTCGCATTGACTGCATGCATGCAAGCTTGCTTCAGTCCATACGCGCAGTAGTGGGGAGGGGGGACGAAATTCATGATGTTGTGTGCCCGGCACCCGCTACACGTACATTATCACAGTTGCACAGGTCGGCGATGAACGACCTTTGGGATTTTGAGGGGACACACGCAATGTTTGATCAATCATGACAGCCATTTGCCAAGGTAGGATGCCGAGGTAGGAAAGCAAAGGCGGATGAGTTGCTGTAAGGGGATAGTAGGCGAGTACGAGGGAGGGATTCAGGTACGCGGTGTGGGGAAGATGATTGGAGCGAAAATGTGAGGAATGGGGTTTTGCAAAGGATCAGAGGTTGCCCGTATTCTTAGCGTTCCGCGTGATACTCGCTTTGATGTTGCTTCACCTTTTGACTGATCGACTGCTCGTTGTGGTGTTGCGGTTTCAAAGACGTTGCTCAGGTCACCGTTGTTCCCAACGTCGAAGCACGTCAAACATCTTCTCCTGTGAGATTGAGCGGTTGCCAACTCCTGCGTCGAAGCATCTCAGCTGGCTGTCTGATCTGATCCCCGTCGTGCATGTTCAGCAGTACGTCACTCTCGTTGTCAGATTGATTGCGGGCGCTAAGTTTAGCAGCCGTTTTCGAAGCACGCAAGATGTGTGGAACGCGTTGAAACAGCGTTCGTGGGGTGAGAAAAAGGAATCATGATTCACCATGCTTTGCGCAATTCGAAATGGTAGCGCGTTTGAAATTGGAAAGATGATGCGCAAGAGGACATAGCGGAAGGGCCTCCGTGCCTGGCATCAGTGATTTCGGAGGAACGAAGGGGAGATTGCTCCACCAGCGGCGATATTGCACTTCTCATTGGACATACCCGTAAGGCATAGCCCCGGCTGGCTGATACAGCAGAGCGATGTGGAGCTAATCAGATCGTCTTGACGTCTGGCTAGGATTGAAGGTGCTCCACGGTACGTAGAAATGTGCGGTATCGACGTCTTCGGAGATGAAGAATAATATCCGCAAAGAAGCGAAGCCACAATCTGGAGCCGCATCGCGTCGTCGTCAATCATCTCACGAGGCCATCGCCCCAAAGTTTCGTGCAGGCAGAATCCCTCCCTCGACCTGCAAGTACGGAGAACACCCAGATCTCCGACCGTCGACCTCACGAACACTTTAGCCTCAGGAAGCCTGCCCGTCAACAACATCCCTCCGCAAACGTGGAATCCTTACACTCGCGTTCATTCGCCCGTTTAGATTGCGATGCGAAGCCGTAACTCGAAGAGGCAACCGCTGGTGTGCAAGTCGCGGCAAGCAGCTGGAGGATTCAAAAGCGGTACAAAAATAGAGCCCGGCAATTGCTAGCCCATGCGAGCGAATTCATCGACGCCCTTTTGTTGCAGGCTGCCTTCGGGGCGCAAGGGACGTCAGCGATTCACTCTCAGCGCGTTCGCTAAAGCCCGTTACAGGTGATAGAGGAAAAGGTTCGGTCCGCTTGGCTTCGGCCAATTGCTTGTGCCCGACCTAACTGCTTTTAGCTATCGTTACGTTGTCGTTGCGGCACTATTTGCAGAACAGGTCAGATGTTTGATGATGTGTGCGGCGCTGTCAGGCGTTCGTTTATGGAATGTCCAACTGTGCGTTGGTTGAACAACAGGCGGAGATATCGTGATTTGAAGGAGAAAAATTCCGGTCGCCTACACCACAAGTCGGAGCCGCCCCAGCGGAGAGAGCCGACTGGGTCGCGCGAAAAGTGCGAGGCCGGATGTGCTGATGAAGGTCGCCGACCTGAGCCACAATCGTGGGAACTTCGTGACATGTTGGAGCATTAAGGATTGGGCGTCTACATAGAGCGAACAAGGCCCACTCAATAGTTCTGTTTCACGGCAGTATTGTTGCATGCAGCGAATCAGCTACCTGGAGGGTCCGTTGATCTTGAGTTGCTCTTCAAAAGTTGACCGGTTTTGTGCGGCCCCACGAAATGTAACCGATATTTGCTCATGCTAGCCCTCGAAGTCGGCTTTGCGATGCACAGTTATATTGGCATACCGTGGTAGATGAGCGTGTTTTGATGTGCAGCAAAATTGTGTGCCACACATGCGAGAGCAGGGCCGATGCAAGATGCAGGTCGAGCAAATCTCCCTCCACGCGACAACAGTTGCACTGCGGCACAGCAAAACCGAGATAATTAGAGTATGTCCAAAAGTCTCTATGATATATAGTGTGTGGCTTGCTCTATTAAGTACCTTGTATAGAGCCTATCAACGCTCATTCAGCCTTAATGGGTCTCCTCTGCTGAACAGCCCAAACGTGCCGCGGAATGTACACGATGTAGAGAATCAGATTTATGGCCACAGCTCTTCCGTTCTCCAGCCGCCATTCCCTTGCGTGCTTTCGTCAAAAGTGTACCTGTATCGGCGTCCCTTTCCCGGATCGCTAAGGTCTGTTTGCTCAACAGAGTCCGGGATAATGATGACGAGGCGGAAGTTCTTGCGGGCAACCGAATCGTCAAGGCTGTCTGCTTTGGCGCCCAGTTTAAGATTCTTGTCGTCGTAGGGTTGGTCTACTGGCTTTCCTGGAGGAGGCGCTCGAAAGGAACCTTGTGCCCGTTTCAGCACCGCTGTGCGTGTGTGTATCAGCGGGATGCCATACCTTTGATACCTGGGGATTGGTTCCCAAAGGTTCCCTTTAGCTCCCTCGCCCAGCTCCAGTCCTTCTCTTTGGAGTCATCTACGATTCTCATTCTCTTGCCCACCTCGCTCTTCACCGTCCTCACTCCACTGCTCTCTTCCTTACCCTCAATGTCATCAGCGACTATGTATGCACGCCCCTTAATCCTCCATTGAGTGCCTGTCTCTTCAGTCCACCAGACTGCCTCTACGGGTCCGCCGCCTCCGCTTCCTTGGTACTGCTCGCTGCTTTCTGCATGTCCAGCACCGCTACTGAAGATTTGGCCAATCTTTTCCATTCGCACGTCGGTCGTAAATGTAAGACAGTCGCTTTCATACACTTTGGGGTTCCTCTCTGTAACATTGTGCTTGTTCTCGGGCAGCTCGGTCCAGAAGCCGCGGAATATGCAATACCGAACTCGAGGCACATATGGCGTGGGTGATCCAGCGGGGGCCGCAGCGACGGTGCCGAGGACGAATTGGGGTGTTGGCATCTTCGAAATGTGCTGGTTAAACAGCGACTTCCATGGCGCCTGGGGGAGCACCGATGCGGCTGGAGCTGCCGTCGACATCGTGTGCAGGAGGCGCGTGAGACGACGGGAAGCGTTGTGGGAAGCTATGATTGCTGAATTGAAAGCTATGGGTGAGTTTGAGAGTTGTATTAGTCAGGAGGAAATGGGCTTGATGGTAGTAAAGCTGTCCATGTGGAAATATGATGTCGTCATTCGTCGGGAACTTTGATGTGAACCACACTTTGCTTGAACGAAATATACAGCAAAGACTGCTTCAATCATAGCCCTCCGTCTGGCAATACAATAGTGTAGTGGAGAGAGATCAATCGTTTGGCCCCGTTTGAATTACCTGAGGTATCGGTAGGCTGAGGCAAGAACGCTGAAGCCGTGCACAAATTACATCCCTGGCGGATCAGGCGCCACCATCTCAAATCGATCAACTCCAGCAAACAGTCGCCAACACAACCGTAATTTCATGCGAAAAGAAAGCCCTCTCAAATTACCGCGACGAACGAGCATCTCTAGCGCGTCTCGGCCGCGGGATACCTCAGCTGGTGGTAGGAAACGACGACTCCTGCATATAAGAAGCAGTAGTAATGTCTCCTTTCGGAATCAAGATGCGCCATTTGCCCCCCATCAGGGTATGACGACTAGGTCAGGGTTAGAGAACCCATCACCATCACCGTGTCAACCTGGCTGTTTCTGCTGGCCGTGTCAATGCTAGTGAGCCTCCCAGGGCTGCATTTGTGGTCTGCTTTTACAGATCCAAAACCGATCGGGGCCCTTGCTCTCAATTGTTTCGTCACTTTCCATTTACCCATCTGTATCCTCATATCTAATAATAATAACGGAGGTAACAAGCAAATACACACAGCGTGCTAGAGGATTAACCTTCCCTCACGGAACCCTATTGCATCTGCCAAGAGGCCTTTTTTCCAGCCTCCGAAGATCCATCTGTTCCAGGAGCGTCCAGGTGTCAGTCCTGCCATCAACGTGTCCAACCCTGGAACCTCGCCGTACGCACGCATAAATGGTCAGCTGGCTTGTTTCTTCGTGGCATTGTGTGCGCCAATCCCAATGCCCCAAGACGCGATACTGCTGGACGTTGGCGGTTGAGCCGCAGTCGATATTTGAAAGAAATTGGCCTGCGGGGTCAGCCTTCACCGCAAACCTGTGACACTTGCAACGACCAGCGGGCCGCAGAAATCGAGATGCAGATCAGGAGGGAAGGGGAAGGAGATGCACGCCGTCGTTAATAGGGAGCAGGCTAGCGTGCGTCAGCCGTACATGATTGGTTGGCACACCCGCGCAGCGAACGAACCGTGCGCCATTCGCCTTTCCGCAGCGCCGCTGGCTGGTCGAGGGGCGGGACATTCGCCCAGCGCAATCCGGCAGATCCGGAGCTTTAACCTCATACATCGCGCATGCGACGGCACGGCCGCTGTCGCTGTCTGTCCATTCAAACTTAGCGAGTCGGCGGACGAGGGCTGGCACGGCTCTCCGTCTCGGATGCCTGAGAGCTTCAGAAAGGGAATGCAACACCGTGAAATGCAAGCGCGCGAATGTCCAACCTATCTCATTGTTGGGGACCGGCCCTTAGCATCCAGCAAGCAGAGTCGGCCTGTGCAGAGCGAATGCGAGCTTGCCCCAGAGCGTTCTGCCCGCTCGGGCATGGGCAATATAACACACGCGCAAGTGCTTGGGGACAAAATGGTTGTAATAAATCGACCGCGGGATGCCAAGGGTGCCAAATCAGCCAGCGCCAGAGGCAAGTAGAGCGGCCGTCTTGTCCCCTCCCCTAGCAAACAAACCCTCCACACAACCCCATTTCTCCAACCGAGAGTCCTTGCACCTGCTGCACCTCCGTTTCCCCCTTCCTGCATCCGTCCATGATGCGCTGTATGCTTGTGTTCTTATAATCCCGCAAGTCGACGCCAGACAAGCGACTAAAGCCCAGGCTTGCTGATCCCTTCGCACAAGTCACCATCCCTGCCCGCCAACCGCCTTTCTTAAGGTAATCACATCGCACCCCCGGACTCCTTCTCTTCTCCACTCCGCTACCTCTCTGTACACAATCGCTGTCGGCACCATCCCTCCCGACTTCATTCCCTTACGACCTGCCTGTCGTCGTGTCGACTCGCATCCCACTAGCCTCGCACCTCCCAACGGCCCGCTCCCGGGTCTCTCAACGCCCGCGCCCTCCTCCGCTTGCGACCGTCCACATTCCACAACAATGTCGGACATCGAGAAGTCCTTTACCTTCCTTCACGACAACATTCCGTCATGGTTCATCAATGTCAATGAGATAGAAGAGAAGGTCGCGCAACTGCAGAGCGAAATGACCAAGGTTCCCGTCTCCAAATCAATGCCGATAAAACGGAGGACGGGATCGGTGGAGTCGATACGGGGCCTAGAAGGCATACAAGAAGACCCAAGCATTTCGACGACCACACAACAAAGCCTGCTTACCAGCCGGAAACGAAAGACGCCTTCGGTCCTGTCGCATGCATCTGGACCCTCCAAGTACCGATCCAGAACGATGATCATTGTCCAGTACGATGGCCAGGTTCAGAAATCATTCGAGACGCTTGTTCGAAGTATTGGCACAGGTCGGAACATGCTCCGAAAAGGCAAGATGGCCGCCAGGATGGAGGCATTGGCGGAGCTCGCAGGTCCCGAAGACGACGAGAATGACAATGACTCGGACGACGACATTTTGATGTCCAAGATTGGATACCGACATCGTGCTGGCCTTTCATCGATGCGACCCCGAGGGCCAATGAGAGGGGCGCGCGGCGAGGGCAAGAGTCCTAAGTCAGGCACACCCGTTGAACTATTCGATTCTACCGATAAGGCATTAGAACACGCTCAAGGACTCTGTGAGAGGGCTGCACATCAGTCTCTCCGAGATGGCAACTGCCAAAAGGAACTAGATGGTGTTCGTAAACACTTTGAAGACGTTTTGGAAGCAGCGAGAAAAGAGGTGAAGAAGTTCGAGTCCAGGAAAGAGAAGGAAGCACCGAGGGAAGCACCAAAAGATACAGAAAAGGAAGGAGAGCTCAAGATTGAGGTGTTGCCACCACCAATATCGCTGCCACCCAAAACACATCTTCCAAATATACGGCCTGCTCCCGCAACAGCACACACTACATTAGAGGCTGTGGACATTGAGGTGGACGATGAAGAGGAGGACAACATGGAATTTATTATGCCTCCTCCCGCAACAGCACACACTACATTGGAGGCAGTGGACATTGAGGTGGACGATGAAGAGGATGACATGGAATTTATTATGCCTCCGATTCGACTCACCTCTCGCATCTAAGCCCTTCACTTTCAGAACTTTTGTTTGCGTTCAAGCGATTTTTTTTGGGGCCTCTATGGCGGCGTTTTTTTTGAAAGGCATCTCCCGGAAGGAAGGAATATAGTCGGATGACCTCACGTAGGATACGAGCACAACCTTGCATTAACCTTTCCCGGCGCAGCGTTCTCTGCATTTGAATACTACCAAAACTTTTGCATACTTATCTCGCGCGCCGCTTATTTAAAATTCGACGGAGACTTTGGTTTTTCGGCTTTTTGGGGGTTGGAATCTGGATCCCAGCCCACGTTCGCTATCTCCACTATCTTTGTCTCTCGTTATCTACAATCGATTCTAATTACTTTCGTTTGTTCACTATGACAACCAATTTCCATGAAATTACCTTTGTTAAACCAGGTACAATTACTTCCCGTGATTCTTCTTTTCTCCGCTGCTCGGGCCGTCGCATGACAGAATGCTACTCTATACCCTCACCCTCTGGCGTCTGTTCCAAAGTCGAGCCCAAAGATTTCTGAAACAGATTGAACGGGACCGAATGATGCCTTCGCATTCCAGCACTTTCACAATCCACCAGCAAAAACTTTTAGTTGAGCGATCGCACGGTTGTGAAGGTGGGTTGCTCCTGCCCACCACAGCTCCACCCATCTGCAATCACGAAAAATTTGGCCGAATAGACACGTGACGGCGCGTCGGTGACAAGCGCGCTCTTTCCAGTTTCAACTTTAGATGTCTTCGATGTTCCTTCACCTCAGCCTCACGACTTCAGTCCACCTTCACTCTCCCTTTCCGTGTGGTACTGCACGCCCTCCGTAGCAATGCCGCCCGCATTGTCTGATTACGACTCCAGTTCCGACTTTGGCAGTCCTGTAGCAACCGGAGTCAACGATTCCAAGGTATGTCTCGATACCAACCAGAACGTTCCAACATGCTAAACAGTTTCCCACCAGTACCTTACACCAGTTAACCAAGACACAATGCCGGAAGAAAATCCAAAGAGTAACCACCCCTTGACGAAACGCTTGTCGCTGAAGACGGAAGTCACATTTGAGGAGCGTATGGTCACCGTAGGTTCGCTCCACTCCTATGGCTAGCAGCCAACTAATAATCCAGGGCATGGCTTCAAAAGGCAGGAAGAGATCTTCTGCGCTTCTTGACGGGATTGACCTAGACAATATCATACTCGTTACGGACGATGACGCTACGCCCAGGGACACACCGTCAATGTCTTCCATCCCCACCTCCTCGTACAAGACTCGAACACGGACACACGGGTCTCAGAAAAGCGAGCTCTGCTATGACCAGGTTTATGTTGAAAGAAGCTACTTGATTGCCATTCACTAACGATAACTAGAAATATCACCCAATGGACGAGTTTATCCAGCCAAAGCAAGCAGCCAAGCTCAAGTCTAAATATGGCGGACAACTACTTGCGTCTAATAAAGAGTTAGATGTACTGGATATGAATGAGAACAGTTTTACAGAGTCCGAAAACGAAGGGGAGGAGTCAAATGCAAGGACTAAGCGCACGAGACTATCGCTTCCTCCTTCGTCACAAGCTACTAGGCGTTCTACTCGACGGGTGAACAGAAATGTCCTTTACAATGTCAAAATCCACCCCCAAGACGTCGAGATAAAGAAGTTGGAAACTAGTCAAGCAAAAGAGGCGAGACACGAACGACTTCGGCTTCATTCAGACGAAGTCGGTGCTGATACCGAAGAAGAGGGCGAGGATGCGACAGATGACGACCAGGACAATGAGGACGGAGAGAATGTGGACATCAAAGATCGCACCATCCCCGACACAGACAATTCTAGATCTGAACATTTAGTCTCCACCTCTACAGAGCCATCTCCGTTGTCGTCCCTTGGACAAGAGTTGACACATACGAATGACATCCGTCGCAAAGATTCGAAGTTAAATCCCATGGATAGGTATACCAGATTCTTTCCGCACGACATGGACTCGCTGGGTGTAGACCGGTCCTTCAACATCTACATAGAGCCTCTGCATGCACAAATAAACGCCGAGGCGTCAGCAGGACCACCCATCAACTTTGAAGATGACGACAAGGAGAACAATGTAACGAACCCATATTTGGAACCAAGTCCAGATCCTCACGAGACTATCCACATCCAGTCTGCGCAGGGATATGGACGAAATATTGGCGACAAGGAGGATGGCGACATGACTCCGGATGGGTTCGAACGTCTTATAGATGCATTCGACCAGGCATCTCCAGGTCGTATCCCAGATGCCGATGGAGCTCTTGACGATAGAGACGACGAAGTTGTGGAAGTGAAATCTGGATTGGACTCGGTCTTTGGGAAGTTGACACCCGAGAATACAATTGCCAATAGAGAGCAAGACCGTCGCGATGGCCTGTCCCGAACCGAGGATCCCGAATACGAATCAATCCTTGGATTTCCTTTTTCTGTACAGACAAAAATACATGACGATGAGATCACGGATAATGATGGCGCCGACGATGCCAGTCATGAGTGCTTCAAAGATCAGTTTATTTAGATGCCCGCGAACGAAAGCGTTAGTGGTTGATACAACTGATTTACTACAAAACATGGTGGCGTATACTACAGAGTTTGTTCGGCCAACTCAAATTTCAGCTAATTTGGTATTTCGTTCGCAGATCATGAGGCGTCTATCAGCGTCGCGCAGTATCTTCAGCATTAGCTCCTACGCATTTAGGCACATTCACCGACGTCTGCTCAGCTACGAGCAGACATTTTCTAGCGAGGAGTTGGGAGTACTTATGTTCTTAGAGGTCCAAGGGATGTATAATCGACAAGGAAAACTGAAGTGGGCAGAGGATCATGTCAACGGCAAGACTCCAAGTCGCAATGACTAGCAGTTGATGACCGAACGTTTTCTTTCCGCAACGGAAGGGCGATGGCAATCTCTTATAAGGTATATTTTCTATTGTAGAAACAGGTTGGTCGAAGTTCCAATGTTCTCGCCTGAAAATTTCGAAGATAAAAAGAAATGCTAGCGTTTCGGCGGCCGCGACTCTGCCGCAGATCTACTGCACGGAACGTCACATATGCCTGCCGTATTGTTGCACCCGCGGAGACCTCAGGTGAGCCTTGAAAGTGTATGAATTACTCGTGTGAAAGTTTTACCTCCTTCCGATATGACAAACGCCATGCATGTTTCTCTCTCCGCTCTCGCACAATACCATGCCGCTCGATGGACTCGGGCAGCTTGTGACAAAGCTTGACATCGTTTTTGACTCCAGATATCCTTTGACTCAGCAGAAGGATCGAAGAATGCGGCTGGACGCAAACGAGATCTCCGCAATTTGAATTTGATCTAACCACTCTCACTCTTGATAAGACTCTCTTCCGCAACACCAGCTCACGAGCAACGGAACACCTCCGTTTCTCCGCTTTACCCTTCACTCGACGCTCGATTATCGCTTGATAAACTCAGTCCGGGCTACGTAGCCGGCGAGCGCGACAGACACGCCGCCACCGGTAACTGCGGAAGCTGAAGACGTTGGAATGTCACTGCTGATCGTCGAATCGGTCTAGCTTTTGGTTCCTCGTGGTGAGGCTCGCCTAGAGGAAGCAATCGCTGGTCGCGACTTGAGCACGCAAGCTACATCACGACATCGGTGGCTGTAATGGATGGACAGCTCGACGACGCTAGGCGACGAGCGAAATGTCATCGACTGCGAAGAGCTACGAAGAGCTACAAGCCACGTACGAAGGTTGTGCAAGTACGACATTGTCGAACCAGATGAGGCGTGATCCCGCGTGACGATGCTGTTTGTCTACCTGCATTTGCAAACGCCTCATCAGCACAATATGTGCGTCTTGCAGGTGAGGTGGGTGAGTGGGCGTGCGTGCGTGTGGTGGTTCACGCGGAAACGTACAGTATCGCGGATGCCGACCTTCCAGTTCTTCCCGGCGCAAACTTCCCGAGTAATCTTTCCTTTCATCTCCATTTTTCCTTGTGTGCTGGCCTCACATCGTGCCACCTGTATAGTTTCTACTCTGTCTTAAGTTATTCCCTGATTAGCTTTCCGGGTGAATGAAGTAGCAGGTATGCGGGGCTCGCCCGTACCGGGATCAGAAACGCAGGGCATGGCGTTTCCCGTTTCGCCAACGCAAAAGCCCTGAATTGTACCAGTCAGCATCAATTTGTTCTGCGGAGCGAATGATTGAGGAGCCCAATCTAGTCTAGATGGCTCGAACGGGTTTGCGCCTTCCTTCCTTTTCAATATGTTAGTTCCGGCCACGAGACCATTCCTGCGTGTGAATGTTCGCATGGAAGGACCCTACACTCCCCGGGACGAATGGATCGCATGCAAAGACAAGCCAGGTACCAGCCACTTACAGCACGCATGTGCCTGGTGGAGGAACCTCGAACGCATGCTCGAACAAGGCGTGGAGGTTTATATGGGCCCTGCTGCTTCCCTCGTGTGCTCCACTATGGGCCGGACCTAGAACTTTTCACCAGTGACCACTTCACTACGCGCTGTCCACCTCTCCCGACCCGTGAAGTTATTCACTCAAACACGCTTTATAAATAATACCCGACCTGGCCACCTCACCTCTTTCAAATCCACAGACACTCTGCTCTCCAAATACCCCCAGCCAATCCAGAGTATCCTTGACCGGATCTGTCGACGGCCTTCCCACAACCACCCTGATCCCGATCTTCCAAACATCCTCCACACAGAAAGAGTTATCAATATGGTCAAGCTCGCCGCCATAACTGCCATGGGCCTCATGGGCCTCGCAGGCCAAGCCGCCGCCGCTGCCACAGTAAAGATTATGCCCTTTGGAGCTTCCATTGTCGGCGCTCCGGTACGTATTCAACAGCATCATCCCTACTTCTTCATTTCGATTTCATGCTTTCGTTGTCGGTCTATTTCTTAGCCTCACCTAACGTCATCTGTACTACGTCACTTTGTATCAAGATTGGATATGCATACGTACCTGCCTCAACTACCTGCCCTGACAACCCATCCTCACCTCACATCCCATCAAAACAACCAACAATGCCCTATACACCAAAAAAAAGCCCCCAACTAACAACCCCAGGGCTGCTGGCGTGCCCTGCTCTGGAAGAAACTCCAAGCCAATGGCACAACCAACACAGACTTTGTGGGCTCGAACAAAGCCCCTGACTGCGGCTTTCCCTATGACGGCGAGAATGAAGGCCATGCCGGGGCTCTAGCCATCGACATTGTCGCCCAGAACCAACTTGTTGGTTGGCTCAATACCTCTAAGCCGGATGTCATTTTGATGCATCTTGGGACGAATGATGTAATCCAGCGCAAGAACACGGCCGATATTATCAAGGCATATTCCACGCTTGTCGACCAGATGAGGCAGTCGAAACCAACGATGAAGATCTTGGTGAGTTTTGTGCATTTTTGTGCGTTTTGCAGGGGTTGGGAGACTCGGTGTATCGTGTGGCTATAGCCCTCGAACCTTGAAAGTTTGGTAAAAAAGGGTTTGTGGTCATTGTATTAACGGCGGTTACAGATCTCCCAACTCATCCCCATCGACCCATCGAAGTTCAACAATGCAAACGCAAATATTACCGTACTCAACAAAGCCATCGTCGCCTGGGGTCCCACCAAATCAACCAAAGAATCGCCCATAACAATCATTGACAATAATACCGGCTTTAATACTACAACTGACACTGTCGACGGCGAGCACCCCAACGATAGTGGCAACCAAAAGTTCTCAGATAAATTCTTCGTCCCGCTGTACAGCGCTATCAAGAGTGTACGTTGAAGTCCTGCACTGGTTTTCTTTGTTTGCATTGCATTTAGATTTTTTTCTCCCGCTCCCTCAATGTTTGAATGTTTAAAAGTAAAGAAGTTCTTATGTTTATTTCTTCCTCTCATTATAGGTCGATGGAACCGAGTGTCCTTTTGCAGATAACTGCCCACAAGGTCTGATTGAGTCGAGAACTGGGCTGGGTGTGCCGGGCGCACAGGACGCGCAGCGCAAGCAGAGGGGAGGGCGACGAGCTCGATGGATTCGATGAATTACGCATTGCGGATGGGGTATTAGTTACGTGAAAGCTGGGTGATGACGATGGCACCGCGGAAGGAGTCGAGCCTGGATAGCGTCGATTCGGGTCTTGAAGATCAGCACAGGTGGCAGCGGGATGACGAAATGATACCACTCACTTTAGACAGAAAGCCTCGACGGCTTATGGCTTCTTACCAGCCTGCTTAATGAGCAATCAGTACATAGACACGATAATACGAACATAAATATAGAACGTACTCCAACTCCAATCCCGCCTTCCGCTTCCCCTTGTTGTGACTCGCTTTTGGAGGCTCTGTGATTAGCGTCAGTACACTGTCCGAAACGGCTCATACGCTGTGTATCTTACTGTAGTCGGTATCCTCCTCCTGCTTGATCTATATAAAGGAGTCAGTACACGCCCAACCCTATAAATAACTTCAGATATACTTACGGTAACCCTTTTCTTCTTCCCTTCGCTCTTGTTCCATGATCTACTGACCTTAGGCTTAGACGCGTTCGCTTCAGCTTCCAGATGCTGCATGGATTCTAAGACTTTGTCATGAGAGCAGAGTATGGGGTACGTACTGCGGCCCGCTTCTTGATGAACTGGTCGACGACCCCAGTCTTATCCTGAGACTCGTCGTAGGCTCCGCGACCCATTGTGTATAGGGCTGCGGATGAAGCAGAACTTCTGGAAGGACTTTTGAAAGTTTTTGAATAGGTAAAATTGCAGAAGCGCGCGCGCGTGCGGAGTAGAGTTGAAGTTGAAGCTGTGATTGTGCGTACGAAACAGGCGACGGCAGCGAAATCCGCGACGTGTAGCTCAGGCTCGTGGCAGCGAAGGCAGTTGACAGTGTGAAAAGAACCCGTGACTCAGAGAAGGTACTCATAGGGCGGGTGACAGTTGCAGTGGTCTACCGCCGGGCCGATGTTGTGGAAGAGGGCGCGCAGTGGACCGTTACGTGAGTTGCCGACAAGGGGTTTTAGTGCGGCACGAGAGTGATGGAGGCATGATCGGGAGAAAGATTCTGAGGGCGCGGTGCAAATTCGAGTGAAGAACCTGCGCCGGGAGGAAGACGGCGCAGTGATGATCACCATGTGGGGTGAAGAGTGTGAGTGTGAGGGTGAGGGGCAAGATTCGGATGAGGCATCTAAGGTGAGTGGTACATAGAAGGTGTCGACGCGGTTGATGGTGTCGACGCGGTTGATGGATGAGGACGTGCTCGGGCGTTCTGTGGCATGATATTGTTGTGGTATTGCAGCTTGCGACTGAATTATGACCTGCTATAGTTAAGGCTTGTAAATGCGTGAACTCTTCTAGTGCTTGAATTAGCATATTTATACAAAGCAAGACAAGAGACCGGAAAGAGTATCAAGAGGGTGAATAAGGATAAATGAAAATAGAGATAGGAAAGACGCTGGCGGGGCGTCTTGTCTTGGCAACTGAGGATGCTCATAAGAGAAAGGAGCACCCGTGGTCGTGAAGTCAGAATCAGACGTATTGAAGACGTTGAAAGCTGTTCACAGAGTAATATAGAAGATGACCAACGAAGAGATGGAATATTGAATTGATCTAAAATACTGGAAGGCTCACAACCGCGTACCCAGATACCTCCAGTAAGAGGTGAGAGAGATGTCCTCTACCACAACGTATACGCTAAGGAACACGAGTGCTAGCAAACTTTCAAATGAAAAGAAATGTTTCTAACTCACAGTGTGCGTGGCCATGTATGCAGTTCTAGTATGTCAATCTTGTAGTCCTGTAGATAAGCTGTCTTACAAGTGAGCCATGAATACAGAAGATATCGCAAGGGTCTGCCACTTGACTTTTTCTACAATGCATAAGGCTGCTATAGCGCGGGAACCACGCGAGCTAAATCATCACATACTGAAGGATGCCATAGAGAATGGGAAAGGAAAGGACACTCAGATCTGTATATACAAGCGCCACTCGTGTTGCACTCTTCGATTTGTGGACCTAATCTACTTCGTCCTGACAATCTTCAACTTCCCAGGGACGTGTGTGAAGTTGTTCGCATAAGCCTTGGGGACGAATTTCCGCTCATTCGGCTCCTGTACGAAGTACTCGTATCCCTGCTTGTTTGCAAATTCGATAGCATCCTCCTTCGTCTTGAATTGTATCCGGTGACCTTGCATGAAGTCGGCGGACGATTGCCATCCCATCAGCGGGTTTTCCCATCGGTGTCCCTTCGGCAGCGGGTCCCAGTCCATGAGCCAGTGGTGTGAGTGCCAATCGCCAGACTGGGTCGCGGGTTTGGTTGGGCGATAGATTCTGAAGCAAATCCATTAGTGCGCGAGACTAGCAACGCCACGAGCAGGAAGTTGGGGTGATAGCGGATGCGGGGGACTTGCGAAAGCATTCCACATACCTCACAGTTCGTGCCTGAAGGTCGGTCGGTGCGCCCGAAAGCACGGCAGCAGCGAGGACCTCGCCTGGCTCACTTCCATCCATGACTCGATTCGGAACTGGGGAGAAGGTTCTGGGAAGAGCATCAGAATTGTGGAGGATTGCCAGGCTTGATGCGGGCAACCCACGATGTTCGGTAATCAACATGTACAGTGTAATCCGGCTTATGCCTCACTACCCCTTCTTCTGGGCCTTGCTGCCGGACCAGGGTTGATCCAGTCTCCTTCGCACCAGGCGCATCTTCCGAGCTTGTCTTGGGGGTCGGTTCGGTGGCATAGGAACGGTATCTGGGCGCGGCAGCCCGGGCAGCAATTGGCCGTAAAGTGGCTGGGAGCAGCCGCGACCCAATTGACCTGGGCAAGGCAGACATGTTGTGTGGAGGAAAGAGCTCGGTCGTTTTTGTCGAGCGTACAGCTTGAAGTTGGAGGTGGTGAGGTCGTCGGTCCAAAGCCGCCAGGGCTCTTAGTCATCCACCCGCTTCTCTTGCAACTTCACGACGACTATTCCATCAGCACTTCACGCACCCCCATCTCCTCTCCGCCCGTTTTGCCAGCCCAGGTGCGCCACCCCAGCCGATGTAGCTCCACCGAGAGAATCCAATTGATACTGATTGATCCGCAGCCGTCAAGATGAGTTTCGTACAAGCCCGCGGTCTCTCGACCCTTATTCCCCCCAAGGTACGTCTGCCGCAGCGCATCGTGCACGCCTGCAATATACTAACGACCTGTCGCAGATCTCTTCTCCTAGTGTAAGAACTATTTACATCCTATTCCTGATGGATCCGACACCTCGCTACATTCCCTCCGACTCCCGGTCGACCGCAAAATCGCATCGGCTTCAACAATTCTCCGTCCATGGCATCGCCATTGGATATCGCACAGTTCTGGGGCGTTGCTGATTAGAAGAACAGGCCATTGGAGCATCCCCGAATGCTGTCCGCATGCAAAAGGTGGTAGGCTTCTACGAGAAGCTGCCCCGAGGACCAGCCCCCGAGATTCAGCCGAAGGGCTTCTTGCAGCGATACCAAAAACGATACTTTGGGAAGAATGTGTCAGGAAAGCGTAAGTAGCCATCAGGAAGTTTCAAGGTTCGCTCATACGGAAGCGCTGACGGTTGATTTCGACAGCCCTTGTCCATGCCATTGCTGTTCTCGCCCTCTTCGGCTATGCACAGAACTATTACTTCCACTTGCGTAGGTTGCATAGGCTGCATTTTGTCTTACTGTGACTCACACGTTCTAGGCCACCACAAGAACAACGCTCATTAAGCGGACCGCGGCTCTCACGAATGGCAAAATTGAGCGGAATAGGCAGCATGTGTAAATATAGAGTGTAGCAGATTCAATCCACAGTTCTGGCTAGCGCATCACATGCGGTCCTTACCATGCGTCATCGTGGGCCTCCTACACGTTGGTTTTCTAACATGCGAAGACTATAGGACAGGACAACTACTATGTACCCAGTGTTTCCAGGCCCTGCGAACTCTTCAGGACTTCTCATGACTCTTCATGGAGCGTGATACAGATAACAAAGGCCGACGAACAGGTCGATCCCCACTGCGGCACGTCAGAGCCTCCGGCGACAGGACGTGAGAGTAGGCCACGCGTACCCCTGCAAGATGCCGTGGTATGCGCGTGGAGGGTTGTCGACAGAAGTGTTGACTGTGATCAGCGATGCATCATTTGCTTTTGGCAGAGCATTCGGGAAAGAAGCAAAATGCGTGATGTGCAGCGTGATAACCGTCTCGTGTAACACTATAGCCTCCCTTTCCGAAGCAGCGCCAGCAGAACAAGTATGGTGTCACGTGCCTTCCATGTACCTCTGCCCGTACACACTACTTGATGCGCCCGCCTGCGCTTTCGCCTCCCACTCATTTTCATTCTTACTCTGCACGTTGAAACACTCTGGCGTGGCGTGTTGGCATTTCGGTCCAAGAAGCGGCCGCCAAGACATTCGCTGCTACCCGCATCGGAACCTCGTCGACTCGCTGTCAACACCTCCCTCCTCCTAAACCCCCATCATCTCCACCACCGGCCATACACGCGAGGCCTCTCTCTCCTTATCTCCCTACCGACCGACACCCTCCGTGTCCTCGACGACACCACCCTTCCAGGCCGCAGCTTCCCCTAACGGCCCGCGCGAACAGCCTCGAAGCCGAACCTCCGCCCTTCGCCGCGCAAGCTCCCTGAGCCCATATTCGACGTTTCTGCGGAAGCGCACACTCCTCCCTCGTGGCGACTTGTAGGACTTGACCCCAGGTGAATATATTTTGACTTCGCTTCCCCGCGCAATACATGGACGCCCGGTCGTCTGTGGTTGCCGTTCGCTCTCCCCCATGTGCTCCGTACACGTAGAGGACACGCTTTCTGACAAAGGCTCTCGTGCCGCCTCTCCAGCTCCGAGAATTGTTATGGCAGAGCAGATCACCCACGATGTGGTAAAGGAAGCACTGTCGATGGGTAGCCCCTCGCCCGTCGACGATACTGCGACAACTACCAACAACTCCGCCGGCGCCGGCGAGGTGCCCTCGGGCCTAACAACTGCCAACTCCAAACCTTCAAACAAATCTTCTTCTACATCTACGAACGCAACGAGCACGGACGCGGTCCGGGTTGATGGTATACACGCGTCGGGAACGGGTAGTGGGGACGCCGCGACTGTAAGTTGAGTCAGGGACGTGAGGGCATTATAAAGCTGACTGAAACAGGTCTCTACCGCGGGCTCTGGTGTTCAACGACAGGCTGATGCAACGACAACGGAGACTAAAGAGCAGCTAGTTAATGGTGACGCGGGCGACCACTCCGCGTCCGAGGATGTCCACTCCCAAGCTGTCGGAGATGCCAGTGGTGGTTCAGACACGGATATTAGCCGGCCAGGAAGCGTGGACCAGGCAAAGCGTGCCGAGGGCCATTTGCGATCGAATTCGATGAAGAAGCCAGCGTCGTTCAAATCCGTTTCGGTGACAAAGAATTTCCTGGCGAAATCTGCCGTCGCAACGCCGCCCGCACGACCTGGAGAGAAGGCGGTCACGACAGGACAAACAAGTGCCATGCTACTGCAGACCGCAAAGCCTCGATTAGTTGCTAAGTCGGGCAGTGGACTCGGCAACGTCCCTCGCTCGTCACTGTCCAAGACCAACGGCGCAGGCTCAGGGCCCGATGCCAGCAAAGTATGGAACAAGAATCAACCTGTGCCGGTCCCACCACCCAAGCAGTTCACGGACGAGGAACTTAAACAACAATATGGGATCCATCTTGCCACCCGCCTGCAAGCGGATGAGGGTAGCAAGGAGGCGAAATGGGCTGATATAGATGACGATGAGGACGATTGGGCGCCTGATACAGTGCAGTGGATGGATGGGACCAAATCAACGGTTGCCGCAGTAGAGAACCAACCCCCACCCCCAGAAGAACCAAAACATGTAGAGAAGCTGGAAACGGTTGTGGAGGCTCCCAGGCCCGCTCCTACTCCTGTCGTTATCTCGCAACGGCCGAGTTCAACCAGTGGCACCAAGACGATTCTGAAGCCAGGTGCACATTTACAAAGCGGTTCCACGAAAACCGGCCTGGTTCTCAAAGGACAACCCGAGAAACCTACCCTTGTCGCTAAGCCATCCGTCGCTGCTGTTAAGTCCCCGTGGGCTCCATTACCTCCTGTGGAGAAGGTATCACCATTGCAGATTAATCCGCCAGCGCAGCAACCACCTCCATCTCGGTTTTCACACCGAGAGTCTCATGGATACGACACGATGCCCCCACCAGCCAAGGAAATTGCACCTGATGACTTCAACCGGTCCTGGCGCGACGATCGTGGCAGCCGGGAATTATTCAACTCACACAGCGGCCGCTACGAACCAGTCAACGAGATGCGTCGTGGATCAGTTCGTGACAATAACTTTCGACAACAACCATCTGTTCTACAGCGACCTTCGTATGATGGCCCAGCAGAGCCTTCAGCAGCATTCCAAACTTCGCGGAGTAGCGGAGACGCTCCTGCATGGGGCCGGAGGCGAAACTCGTCCAATGTAAGCGGAGGTAGTGGCCGGCGCATGTCAATTGATAGACGCGCCCCAGATCTCCCTCCCATGCCAATGAACATACAACGACGAGGATCTCATTCGGTAAACGGCACAGATCCCGCCACTCCAGGCACCCCTCGTCTAGCATCTGCTCAGAAAGCCACCCTTCATGATCCACAAAATTCAGTATCCGAGGAAAACCCCTTCATTCACAAGCCGTCTCCTAGCATATCAAATGCCCAACTTGCTTCTCCATTTGGATCTGTAGGATCATCGGCCATACAAGATGCAGCAGGACCGAGTGCTCCTATTCAGTTAGAAAATGCTGTGGAAATACAGAACCGTTTGATGCGCGAAAAGCTCGAGCACGCAAGACTTGCGAAACAGAAGGAACGGGAAGCAGAAGAGAAGGAAGAGGCAGAGAGGAAGGAACGCTTGCGCAAAAAGCTTGAAGCTCTGGGTTTGTCCGACAAGGTGAAAGACAAAGAACCCTCCCCATCCCGACCTGCGGAGAAATCGCCGCAGAAGGAGAAGGCAGTACCCGTCCCCGTTCATTCACCACCGAAACCGCCTGTGCCAACATCAGAAGGAGAGGTCGCTCAATACGGCATGATGAAGCTACACCAGCCTCACCCCGTCAAGAAGCCATATCATCCTGATAACGCGGCGGCTAAGTCGTTGAGGAGTTCGGAACCTGTCCCAAAACCTAGTCCTTCTCCGGTGAAAGCTCAAACTGAGGTTCAGCAGAAACCTGCACCTTCACTCAACCAGCCCCCTCAACCTCAGCCTTCGAGCAACTTTACTCGCGAAAATGAGAAAAACAAGCCACAGGTAGAACCATCGCAAGCGCAAGTGCCACAATCCGAAGGAGCCGGCTCTCAAGGACTGAAATCGGCACAGCCTCCCAAAGCTGCCTGGTCCCCTTCTCTTCCTCAGCTTCCACAACAGCCCGCTCGTCCTTGGGCGTCTAACGTTTGGGGTCCACCTCAGGCTAAGGACAGAGCTCTTGGAAACGGAACATTCGATTCTGGCTACACTCGAGGCCAGCCCCGCCCAGGCCCTCCCCAGCCACAGCCCGTCCAAGCACCTGCCATCGGCTTGAATGTGCCAATCAAGTCTTCACCCGCTCAACCTCAAGTTGCACCCAGCCAGCCGTTCGTGCAGCAAAACATGTTCACCCAGACGGGACCGGCCCCTGCTCAGCAGAACAATGCTGCCCCCAGTCCGGGGCCCATTGCTCCACCTCCGGCCAAGACTTGGGGTAATTTCGCCGCCGCCATCCGCCACGACGATAAATCCATGGCAGTGAAAGCACGACAGGATCTCGAGCGTTTAGGTGGCGAGGCTTTTCGCCCTGAAATTCTTGAGACCTTCACCGATCACCAGGGCAAGTCGCAGAAGACACTGCACAGCAAAGTTGGGCATAATCCTGCATTAGCAGAGGGTGCGAACACGCCGAAGATATCTCCACCTACCATCTCGCCGGAGACGAAGTCGAAAGAAGAAGCCACAAAACCAGTTATTGATGGACTCGCTGCGCAACCCATCCTCAGCCAGAATGCCCATCTTCAACCTGCTACGCAAGGTGCGCGCCCCTCACGTTTCTTCCCACGACCATCTGAGATGGCATCGCAAGCATCGCCGAGTTCCAACAAATCGGATTCACCACCTCCCCCAGAGACGGAATCTCATCCGGCCTTCGCTGGTGACTCGAGCCATCCCGTTGTCAAGATGCCTAAGCCGTCCCCTCGTGTGCGCCTTCCACCTGCTGCTATTCCTGAATCGGTTGCTCCTGCAGAAGCCCCTGTGAGCATGCCTTCTCGTACTCGTCTGGGTCTTGGTGCACGGCCACTCGCTCTTGACCCCGAGTGGCAAGCTAGGTTCAATAGCCTTCTTGAGAAGTCACCCACAGCAGTGCCGGCTCAAATCGCCAAGTTTCCTGCCACGGCTGGATCAGCGGCGCAAACGAAGCCAGGTTCTCTTGCCGTTGCGGCTTCATCAAAAGCACCTCTCGATGTTCGTGAGAATGTGGCGTCTGCTACAGTTTCTTTGCCAAGTTTCAGCATGAAAAAGACCTTTGAGGATGATGGTAGTAGCGAAGTTATTTCCCGTGTCAGCGCTGAGGGCATTCTCCTCGAAGACCGCGAGTTTGGTTCTTTACCAACCGTGAAATTCTCCAAGGTCCCTCACCTCGCAGCAAATGAGCCACCTGCAGGCTTCCCTACGAACCGGCCAAATTCTAGATTTCAGAGGCCCTTGGACATCTTGAGCAAGCCGACACTGAACATGCTTGACATTGATTACAGCGCTGATAACATCGATGTCATCATTCGACTTCAAAACATGCGTGTGGCCGTCACAAAGTCAGTTGCGAAGAAGCGTGGAGGCAGGAAGACCATTGGGTACAGCAACAAGCCAAAACGTAACCATACCCCGAATGGCGGTCCGTCTGGCCCTAGCTCTGGCTCTAGCCCTGGTGCGGGTCCAAATCAACGTCCACGCAAGCCGTCAAACTACCAAGGTCAAAGCTCAAATGCAAACACGAATGCAAGTTCTCCCCGCTCTTCCGGGGGCAACGGATGGACAACCAACAACCGTTCCACCCCACCACACAACAATAATACCAACAGTCATTGGACAAGGCGTGCAACACCTGCAGCTCCCGTCCATTGAGATCAATATACACTCTCGGCGCTTCTTGACTGCTCGATTCGACTTCAACATTCGCTGATCTGCATAGAGGGCGTTTGATTTATTAGTGTTTAACGGGATCTCTTTTTTTTTTTTTGGGCTCTGAAATGTCTGTTCCAGTTCACAACATTAAGAGTTTTCGGGGAGCAATGGGTTTGGGTATCTCCTGTATTTCGACATGTCTTCATTCTTCAGTTGCAGTATATCTCTTCGACTTCCCTGTATCAAATGCACATGGAGATACACCTGGTTAAGGTTTCTGGCAATGCGTTCTCTTCTTTACAACCATCTTGGTTTTCGACCGAAGTCGAACTTTCAAGTCACATTATGGGAACCACACGATTATATATGTATACGTGTAGCTGTTCCTTTTATTTCTGGAGGCAGATTGGCCTCATCACTCTTCTCTGCGCCTATCTCGCTCCGGTGCTACGGATCGTATACCTAATGGGCTGTTCTACTCCTACTACACCTCGTTCTTTCTAGCAAGCTAGAGTGTATCAATGTCCGAGGACAACGGGTGGGAGATGGAATTCATTGAATCGGATCAGAGTCTCGGACCCCGCAAGCAGACCGATGCTTTTGTGCAAATAATAACTGAAAATTCATATCTACTATGCTTTTCCTTTGCGTGTCCATCGTGATGTGTCTTTCGAGTCTTCATCATAATATCTGGTCCACTCTTCTGTCATCGTTGTCAACTAGCGTGAATCCTTCCGCTGGAAATTAGTACCCAATTCGCGCTCGCCCTGGGGGCCAACATCGCCCGTGCAAGGTCCGGCCCCTGACACCACGGATAATAAATCCTCAACCCCGACAAACTTACATCAGCCTCACATCACTCCTTGCCACGACTACGACAACCACAAGATCACCGCTCGTGTGAACCATCACAACCTTGAAAGAGATAGCATAGGATAGTACAGGCCGAACACAGCGTTTGGCGAAACCGGTTCTCACGGGCACGACGGTGATGTTCATTTAAAGGGGCTGAGCGTGTGTTCTGGACTGGACTGGTTGAGTGATTCTTTGAGGAGTGTTGCAGTTGTAGCCGCTTCGTGGGACGTGGTGCACGGGTGTTGATTTGGACTGGGAGAAAGAGACGTGGAAGGGAATCTAGTTTGAGGAGGAGGTTCGAAGAAGGGGATTTGGGTCTATCTGGGAAACCTGATTAAGAAGGCTGTGAGTGTCTCAGCCTCTATTGTCCTTTTTGGAATACTTGCTGCGGTACTTTGCCACGCTCTTCAACTCACGGCCTCTACGGCTTCCAAAGGGACAATCATCCACACGCCAACCAGCCCAGTGACAATGTCCCCCCTCCACGCCCTTAAAAAAGCCCTCCACCCCACTACCCCCTCAAAAAACAACCCGTACGCACACCCCTCGCACCCAAACCATGTTCCAAAACCTTCCCCTGCTACTGTGATCCCAGCGCCTGGACGTCCTGCTGCATCTGAGAATCTTCTCGCCGAGGCAAGGGCGGCCGTGGGCCGAGACCCAGTAACAGGCCGAAGGATGAATACAACGATTCGCAGCGAGGACGAGGATGGGCGTGCGGAATGTAGTAGAGGATGGGTAGAAGGAGAGAATGGAAGTGAGGGAAGGGAAGAAGAGGGACGGGAGATGAGCGCCTACATGGCCCGCGCACGTAAAGAGGTTCACAAACAGGGCAATCGATACGACCTATTCGTTCAATCGCTCGCCCTTTCCAAAACTACCTCCTCCAGCCACCTTTCTTCCTCCACCACGCCCTCCACCACCCCCCAGCCGCCCGACACAAGCGCCTACATCACCCGCCTCTCTGCAACACGCAAGAGCATGGGTACACGGTACGATTTATTCGTCAAGGAGATGCTGGAGAAGCGCGAGCGGGAGAGGGTAGAGAGGGATAGGAGGGAGAGAGAGGGTGCGCCGCTCGAGGGTTATTGGGCGCCGGAACGGAGGACGGTCATGGTGGAGTATTATGCGCCAGGGCAGGTAGAAAGGGTTGCGGAGGCGGAGGCGGGGAGGTGGCGGAGTGCGAGTACGAGGGGGAGTAGAGGTGGAGATGCGGATGGGAGTGGGAGCGGGAGCAGAAGAGGAAGATTCTTTAGACGCGTGAAATAAGTTGTTAAATTGATAGAGAGTAGTCGATCGGTTAGTTAATGGTGGGGTGGAGGTTTTATTATCAACCCGAGTCAAGTTTGTGATTTCTTTGCGTCTTAATCATTATATATTAGTTTACTGCAATAGAAGAAGAGACATGATGATGTATGTAGTAGCAACTGTAAAAATCTTCTTTCTTGTAGCTATCGTTGAACATACACGTAAGCATCTAATAAGAGTGATATAGGAGCTAAGATGATCGCCATCTACCCACCATGCAATGCAATGCAATGCTGACAATAGGGCTGAGTGTCCGCCCACCCCGAAAGTGAGACAAGCCCCTTGCAGTTGCCACCGCTCGGAGTTCGTAGTTTCCAGCTAGACAAACTTTGTTAGAGCCTCACCCCTCTCTCCTTCCAAATTCCCCTCCTAATACATCTTGGCAGCTCTGACGTCCATTGCCCTACTCCTTGACTGCGCTCGCGAACCACGGCTCCCTCACCGCCAGCGCATCCCACGTCCCATTCTTGAGCAGACAATTCGCACCAGGATCTCCATCCGCAAGCATGGCAGTTAAATTGGCTCCATAGGTAACACCCCCACATGCAGCTTCTTTCGCGCACCTGTCCATGCATGCAGTAAATGTGTACTCAGTGAACCGTGCGATGTTGTCGATTGGGCGGCCGTTCTTGTTGAAACCAGCTGGTACGCCTCTTCGACAGGTAATGTTGAATGTTGCGCCTGCTGCAAGATACGGGTTGGCGATGTTGCGGGGCGTGGCCTGGGGTGCGTCAGGCGGCGAGAGGATAGTTGCGGGCGCGCAGGGTAGCGCCGCCATGCCTGTGATTCCTGATGTTACGGGACCAGAGGAGGGTACTGTGGGACTTGGTCTGCGAATAGAGTCAATGCGGTGATGGTGAAGTGAATAGCCGAGAGAACATACGTCGATATCGGTGTTGGTGTGCTAGATTTGTGAGCATAGTATCCTCCCACCCCACCACCAATTGCAGCACATAGTATTACTATTAAGGTGACCGCTGCCATAATGATGATTGCCCGTCTCTTCAACCCACAGCATCTTCCGTCTCTTCGTCGTACACTGTGTTCGTACGGTATCAACCCAGCATCGTCATAAGAAGTTTCCTTTTCGGATATTCCTAAGAATGGCCACCAATGCTGCCTTTGCTTCGAGTCTGTTGTCGGCTGGGGATACGGTCCATTAGGATCCACCTGCAACCCCTCCGCCTCGCGACTGCTCATATCAAACTCGGGGGCCGCTGAAGCATTTAGAGGACTCTGTAGGAAAGCATCCTGGGATACAAGAACAGGACGAGGTCCATGGTTGGGCGGTGTGGGTGTGTGCTGTATCACATTGATATCTGGCATTCGTGCGGTTATGGAGAAAAAATTGGAAGGCACCAGAGGCCCTATTTGGGGTTTGCGGACTTAAAAGTAAGGAACTCGGCAAACATGATGTGTAGATCCATGGAGAGATGATTACCATGAATCTCAATGTTGTCCAATCATCAATCCAAGTTCGCTAGAAACCGATCCCCAAGATTTCAGCTGTTCGTCGATCAGAGTCGGTGAATCCGAGCCGTATGTAATGTAAGAAATTACGGCCACTGATAGATCAATGAGGGTCCTTGGTGACGGGATTATCGCAGAATGTAAAACGCTGCGCCATCGTGGCGGAGACAAGCAACGAGACGGAGACGGTGTTGAGGTTGCAGCAGCTAAAAACAGGCGTGGAGCCACAATGGGGGCAATGCGGAAGGCGGCCAATCAACGCGGATGTAAAGGGGGGCTGAAGCGGAGTTCAAGCTTCGCGTTGACGCTAGACGCGCCCCAGGTTCCAGAAATCCGATAGTGGCCCCCCACAATCTTTCAGTGGGAGAGTTAGTTAATTAGGTGAAATACAATGAAGAAATGTGGAAAGTGTTTGTGCGCGCAATTAACAAAGCAGACAAAGCGAAGACAAGTCCATGTAGATGTGTGATGTGTTTATTTTGACTGTTCGACATCGAATCGGATAGATTCGTGTGATTGTGATTACGTGACTGGTGCGCTGCTATGTGCAGGATAATATAGGCCATTAGGATGGCTGAGAGCTAAAGCTCAATTTTTCCATCGAGTCTAAGGTATCATCAACCGTGAAAAGTGACTATGCAACGCCAGAAAATGCGAGCCAAGGAAATGTTCGATAATGCTGAAGAAAAAGGAGCTTGAACGCTACAGAAAACGCCGATTTGATGCCGCCAGATGGAGAAAGATCAGAATGTGAAAGCCCAGGGTATCATGCAACAAACTAAAACAACAATCGTACAACAAAAGAAAGATGTTCAAGAAAAGAATGTGACCATGGCGAGTCTGAGATTAGGGAAAGCGGCCGGTAACACCAAAGCTTATCGAGTCTTTCTTTTCGGGTATTCTCCGTCTTGGGGATTTGTGCTTCGCGGAGAGGATGGCAGAGACACCGAGGGTGCCGAGGGTGAGGACTTCGGCGGAGGCGGCGCCAATTGCGAGGTAGAATGCGACTCCCTGATGACGCGTTAGCAGTGACTCCTGCGGCGGATTTGTGACTTCATCTCACCTGCTCTTCGCAGACAGCGCGATATTGGTATCGCCCATTGCTCATGACATTCTTGTTTGTGCATGCGTACCGGCCCAGGCTCGCTCTGCTGGCCTTGTCGAGCAGGTTGAACACCACCAGGGCGGTGGCCCAGAGTATGACCCCGAAGCTCCCAGCGACGATGCGGTAGATGTCCCGCGACCGCATTGGGCGGCGGAAAGACTTGGTGAAGGATACAGACATTATGGCGACTGACGCGAAGAAGTTGGCGGCGGCGATGGAGAAGAGGATCAGCGTCGGCGCAAGGTTGGTTCGGGCGGGCCAGGTCATGGGCAGTTCTCCCTTCCGCAGGTCCAGATAAGTGTTTCCGCGGTATACGTGGAGCGTGTGCACCAGCATCACGGCTACGCCGCCGCTGAGAACAATGATGAGCAGGCGCAGAGCGGAGCGCAGGCGACTGAGCCAGTGCGGCTTGTAGACAGAAATCTCGGAAGGCATGCGGGCGCTGAAGCGTGAAGGCTGTCGCTTGGAGCTGTACCCGTCGTACGGCTCGGGCGATGGACACCAGGGAGGCGCGATAGAGGTGGGTATTGTGTAGAGAGAGGGTTTGGCGGGCGTAGCGGCAGACACCTGGCGATGGGTGCTGATGGAGGGCTTTCGGGCGAGATGTGCTTGAGAAGGTGACATTATGATCCGAGGCTGGTGGGCGGATGGCAATGCAGCGCGGTCGGGGCGCGCCCTTCGGTCCCTTGGAATGGCGTTGAGCTCCAAAATGGCCTGGCGGGTGCGGCAGCGCTTTGGTGATGGAGAATTGGTGTTGGGCGGAGATGCAGACGCGGCGATGGACATTTCAAGGGGGCTACGGGGTGTTTATTACAAAACGGGCTGGCGAGGCTGAGCACGGCCCTGGGGATCTTGCTAGGGAGGCGAGGCGAGATGTGGTGAGCTAGCTTGACGCTGGCCGCCGCCCGCTATAACAGCTCTGGGCAGCTAGACAGCGACTCCTCCGGCGCACAAACGGGGCTGCAGCGTCGTCTAGCGTTCTGCAGACGTCGCGCTTGGTGGAGGCGTGGTGTTTCCCGTAGAGGAGGCATTCAAGGGAATCTGAGACGCGCGCCTGATTGGCCGGCTGTTTTGAAACTGACTGAGCCACACTGCGGCTCAAGCTCATATAAGCCGCTAGCCCGCACGTGCACCTTGCGCTCATGCTGTGGCCCTTCATCACCGCTATGATTGCACGCCGTTTACTATGTATGTCTGCTGTGAAGAATGCTCGAGGCATCGTCGTTGCGCGCCACACGGGCTGCTGTGACGACGCTCCATTGCCGCACCTCAAGAATCTCATGTCATGAATCTCCCCTCACCCCACTTCTCTCTGCGCCGCCCAACTCGACACCGACCAGGGTGCTCCGTAATGCGGGCCGAAACGTGAAAGGCTGCCTGGGCTGATTTTAGGATCTCACGACCGTGGACGCCGCTGGGGCACATGTTCTCTGCCGTTACACCAGGAACAGTGTCTTACAATAGCATGTTCCCTCAGGCAGGCAAGCAGCAGACCTTTGCGCACATTATCTCATAGGCAGGAGAAGCGCATGACGCTCCATCCTGCAGCGCTCCTAAACGCCACGGGTCGAACACATGCACATCTACCTCTGTCAGGCCAGCTTTCGGGATCAAGTTTCCAGAATACCGCGTCATGCATCCACAGCCACGCATGAGCTCCACCGTGTCCCAAGACTGGCAGCGTATCCCTTCCGGATCCGCGCCAAGAGGAGAATCTCCGATGGCAGGCCTGCTGTCACGTAAGCTCCGCGATCTACCAAACGTTTACTGCGCAAACAACACCGTGGACGTCTCATCGCTCTCTCTCTCTCGAAATCTGGCGAGAGCGCAAAGGATCGACCTTTCTCGACGTCATCCAAGTATGTACCGCAGCAGCAACTATGCAACCGCATAGTCGCCCACCTTGGCGAACTTCTATACCAGCGGAGTACGTAATCACCTGGGCTGAGTGACTCCTACAGCACGATATATCCCAGATTCCGCCAAATGTACCCGTATTCATGTGCTACCTAACCAGGAAGAGGGGGCACGAAGATCACATCAAGCAAAAACGGCATCCAACAAACACATCCTAGCCCAGGTTGACTTTGTACCAGCGGATATATCTCGAATGAAAACTGACACGTCACTGAGCAGAACAGGCAGACCAACAACATTAGTACGATCGCACAGGATGAATGTACACAGCCACAGGATCTACCCACCGCTGTCATGTATTCAACTCAGATTCTGCTTGGGAGAAGGAGTAACAATCCTCTTGAAGCTCCTTACTTAGGTTTGACTATTCAAAAACGCCTTGCCGCGTAAGAGACCACGTTATCAGACCATGGGAGGACGCAAATCCAAAAACTGGCCAGATACGGAATTCGATATCTACCAACTAATCCATATCACTGGAATTTGTTCACCCTCTCAGGCGTTGCGGAAAACTCTCACCTGCCTAGTTGTGAAGCTCAGCGTGTTTAATCGATAGATGAACGAACCTGCGACGCATTTTCACCATCATTTGGAATTCGCCATCAAACAGCCACAATTTAGTACATCACGAGTATGCAGGTACTCGATCCTGGGGGGTTTTTGGCCTAGTGCTCAGTGCTCGCAACTGAGCAAAGAATACAACAAACCTCCGTGCTACTAATTCGTCTCCAGAGACACATGAGCATTGGGATTTCATATTCCTTACCTATCTTCTGACACGGAAGTAGTCGTCGGGTCAGAAGTTGAAGCAGCACGAAACCAAAGCAGGGTACTAAGACTCGATTCACAATTGAAGTTCCCCCCCTCCGTTGCCACATTTGCAGGCCAAATTTCCTCTACGAAAACCCCCGATAAGACGTGCATAGCGATGCCCGATCTGAGGCATGCCCAGCTGCCTTATTAGGGATTGGCATTGTGAAACGAGCAGTAAGCAAGCTGAAGAAAAATATCTTCTTCAGGAATGTGAGCACTTTGGAAGCGATCAGAGCCAAGAAGGCGTAATTTAAATTTAGGAACGTATTACTCCCGAACATAATGTCCATTCATTTGGGTCAGCTCTGTTTCATCAGCATATGCCTATCTTCGTTGCTTCAGTATCGTCACGACTTCTTCTGAAATTGAAGATTTTTTTTTTTGGAAAGAACAACATGACATTATACAGGAGACAAACGAAACAGTTGACTGACGTCCTCAACAGTCTCTAGCGCATATCATCCATCTTTACTACCGCATATGTCGTCTCCTATCATCCACCGAATAAACCTCTCCCACTTGTCAACTGAGACCTCTCATTGTCTGTTAGTGGAATCCCATCGCGTCCTCTCATTCCTCCACGATCAATGAACTCCTCCCAGCTCATGCCATACGGCGGCGTAAACTGTGGGCCCTGAGCCTTAAGCCTCGCATTATTCGCCGCCACCCTCTGTGCGTGAACGTCGCCTTTAATTCTCTCATACTCGTCTGCCGCCTGCCGCCGAGCAGCATCAATACTCCTTCCTTCATTCTCTCCACCCTGCGCACTCACCGATCCTCCAGCTCTTGCATATCTCGTGTGAATAATCTCCTGCGTCAAATTTAATCCCTCACCAAACATTGACTCGGTGCGCTTATTCCGTTTGTGTAATTCACCTAATTCTAGCCTCTCATCCTCTTCGTGTTTCTCCACCAGCCCTTGCCCTTCGAAAGCTTTCTTGATATCGCCCGACTGCAGTCCCGTCAATCTCACGACATCGCTTCCAAACCCCGGTCTCGCGTCTCCGATCTCGCCATGGGCGCGCCAACTTGCATCGAATGGGCTTTTCCCGTCCCCTAGATCTCTCCATGCGTCGATCATGAACATGAATTTTTGTTCACCATCCGTCGCCTTCACGTTCTCCCGATGGACAAGGTAATCTGTCGCACACAACGAACAAAGCTGTACTCGGTCCATGAAGTTCCCCCCACGGAGCGTCGCCTTCAGCCCTGTATGGCCGTGATGCGAGTCGCGATGTCCAACCACGATCTGCGGCAGCGCAGGCCACACCGCAGAGAGCCACTCGGGATCCCTCATCGTCGTCATCGGCACCCAAACCTTAAACGTAGCGTGCAGCATCAGTCGCCCCGACTGGATCCTCGCCTCACACAACATCGCCGTGTCGACCTCTCTCTTCATCACCTTCGCCGTCCCAAGGCCGTCGTACTCAAAGGCCGCAAGTGGAATCCCATATTCCTCGCCCCAGAGCGCATGATTGACAGCCAGCTTTACATGATGATATCTCAGCACATACTTGTTCCCCGCATGCAGAAAACTATTCGGCTTCGAACACTTCCTTCTTATTTCCCTCGCGCTGCTCTTTGGCCCCCCTTCTTTGTACAGTGCGTGGAATTTATCGCACCAGGCGCAGTACCAGTGCGAGGGAAACGCGCGCTCGAGGATCTCGATGTTTTTCCGGTGTTGGATTTTGGTGCCGGACGTGTACTTGGTGCCGTGCAATTGTAGGTAGGCGACAAGATGAGCGCTGCCGACTGCGTAGTAGATGTAGCGCGCGGATAAGCAGAATGAGGCTGCCGAGGGAGAATCAAGGTACGAGGTTATTTCTTGGATGAGCTCGATGGGGAGAGTGACGAGGGGGGCGCTTTGGAGTGGTGGGGGGTTCGGAGCCGGTTTGGAGGTCCGGAAGGGGAGGAGGGTGGGTTTCGTTTTGCTGAAGAGCATTTTGTTTTGGTTGTGTTGATTTGCTGGGTTGGTGGAATGGATTGACGGATGGCTAGCTGTCTACACAGCCTTGTGTGCTGGAGCGATGAGTATTCCAGTATATGCGCCGCGAAGAATGCGGCAAAGTATTGGTTCGAGGTCCAGAGAAGAGGTTTACGCACTCTATATGACCTCAAAGATGATTAAATAGGTAGACGACTGGGCAACTCCAGATCAGCACAATTGTAACACATCCTAAGGGCGCGAAGAAACTAAGTTCCACGACGAGCGAACACCTCCTCTTTATCATTCCCCCCTCCAGTTAGTCAGTCATCCACCTGCCCACCGCACGCGGTTACAAGGTGTGACCTAGAACCAAGACATTGCGCCACGGGCTTAGCATTCACTTGGGTCACAAATGCGGTTAGCGCTCCCGCTAGCGAAGGCTTGACGTGTGGCCGTGCAAAGATTTGCCTACATTGGGACGAGCATTGCAGAAAGACGACCAACCGCAAACGCCGAAGAAAAATATTGTCTCCCTGGCGGGGAAATCTACCGAAACGGACACACAGGTGCCAACGGGCGGGAGAGTAACCTTGGGGAACGCCTCGTATACAGTATCAATTCCAGCGATTAGGCATCTAGGTTTAGGCACCCAGGTTCAAGCAACGAGCAGCCATGAGTTCAGTAATGCTGCAGCATCTGCGCACCGGTACGTCTTTCTCCCCTCTATGCCCAAAACTTCCTGATTCTGCCTTCACTTCACCCTACACTAACGCATATTCTTGAATAGACAGGCACGTCGACCAAGCAATCCTCAGCGAAGTATGCCGCGTAGTCTGTTTACTGACAAAAAGGATTAGCCAGATGAATGAATCAGCGTGAGATTATCTCTTCAACTTGCAGTACACATGCTTACACCGTCGCGGGTCTTCTTGTACCTCTGAACTCCAAAGTGGACTGATCTTATCTTCAACCCACACATAGCCAAACGCAAGCAAACTCTCGCAAAGCTGAAATGAGATAGCATACCTATCTGTACTCCCTACCCATTTCATCTACTAAAATGTCTAGTACCAACCAACCAGTGGTATCCTCGAGACCAAGCAACCAAGCAGCGCTACAAGTCCTGTTCCAATGCGTAAACCTACTGGAACACATAGCACGCCATGCAAAAACAACCCAAGACAAGCTCCTAAAACACCCTTCGCAATGCCCTCCCTACAGATGTATCTCGCTATTTTTATGACTTCGATGAAAAGAAATGATGCTTCTTTTTCTTCTTCTCTTTTTCGTCCTTACCCGGCTTTCCGCCCGCAGAGTGGCTTCCTGCTGCGGGTGAGTCCAGCTTGATGGCGCCCATGGCAGCGGTTGGCGGACCTGGTCCCCGTCCAGGTCTTGATGGGAGGCCTCCTGGAATCTGCGGTATCGGCTTCGCGCCAGCTGGCGGCGGTGCCGGTTTCGGTGGCTCCGGTTTCTCGAACAAATGCGCTGGTGCCTTGGGTGGTGGAGCATCTGCAGGCATGCGTAGTTGTCGGCGAGGCTGACTTAGATCTCCGACCTGTCGTAAGTAAAGACTAGGTGAGACCATGTGGGATGTTACCAGGAAAATATCCCTGGATGTCTTTTGAGATATCTCGTAGCATGCGCGAGACTCGGAGTATGTTGCGCCGCCAGCCATGAACACTATCACTCGCTGTCGTGGTTCTACGCTGGAGAGTCGAGATTTCGCCCATGTGGGTTTTGCAGATCGGAGGGAAGCGGCCGGGTTGTTGTCTTGCATTGCGGAATTAGGATCGTCGGGTTGTTGCTTGGTATACGGGAAGATGTCTTGGGGTAACACGCCGCGTACATGTTCCTCTAGAAGGTCGTGTATGGCTGTCGTGAACCTCGAAAGAGCGTATTCTTCTGCATTTGGTGGTGGTGTAGTTTTTCGAGGGAATAATGGTGGAGGAGGTTCTCGTTTTTCCTTGAGGGCCTTAGCCGTACGGGCGCCGAGCAAGTCGAGGTTTTGGATAACTTGGCCATCTGGAGGGGGGAGTTTGGCGTGCAAGAGCAGCTTATTAAGATCAGCAGGGTGGATGCCATCTTTATACAGAACATAAAGGGCGATGAGGCGAAGACGGTCTGAGGGTATGATAGAATCCTCGTCTAGTGTCCGTACCACTTGATCAGCCAAGTTTTTTGCCTTTCGGTAATCTTCGTCGAGACCAGTAGCTAGACACTAAGCTAATCGTTAGCAACCGGTTGAAATATTGAAGAAGAAAGGGGGAGCAAGCCTACCTGTTCCACGGAGGCCAGATCAGGAAGCTTGTTGTGCTGGAATAGGTTCATGCACTCTTGCGCCATGGTAAGATGCAGCGAGTAGGCCTCCTTCATCTCCTGAAACTGAGGAAGCCCGGCAATCATGTCTTTGATCGCGTTTAGCCCGTTCACACCAGTCGCATTCTGACTATCTTGATTCGTGAATTGAGGATTGTCGGCAATGAATCGCTGGAAGTCGCCCATCAATTTATCAATTGTGTCCTTCATGTGTTGGTGGCGGTTCTCAACCCATATCTTGTCCCTCTCGCTGATCTCCATGTCCTTCTCTTCGGCGCCGGGCTCGCCTTCGTTTATTATTGTTTTGTAGGTGACTTTGTTCGCGTCTTGTATGGGCAACAGATCGTGTGCCATCGCCTGGTATGTGAATTCGTGCACCAAAGGTGCGTAAAGATCCATGGAACGGTCGGTAATGTAAAGGGCGCCTCGAGGGCGGTTCGACTGCGGAGGGAAGTCGGGGTTGTACTGGGCATACATGTCGAGCTTGTCTTGCACAAACCGTGCTAGATGTGTACAGAGTACGGCAGCCTCGTGGGTGGGGTTTCTTGGCCGGTAGTAGCGGATGGTAGGATATTCGCCCAGCGCTACACAGACCCCCGTAAGCTGCAACAACTATTAGCATCCGCTGTCTGAAACATGGAGGGATATATGACCTTCTCCGCAATCTCTTCCATATGCAGCCGAACGAGGTTGTTGCAATCTGGGTGGTACAGCACCGGGAAGCTCCATGGGTCTTGGAAGGTCACTAGATGGGATTCACGGGGGTGGAAGTCGAGGTGCATGACCTTGAACATGCGGATCTGCTGCTGGGCCATCTGAGACCGGTCGATGCGCTCGCGCAGGGCTTGGGCGGGTACTGTTCTGGGAATCAGTGTTGGGCACTCAGGAGCTGCATGTCCGGGGCCTTACATGAGGTCCATATGAGAAACGAGCCCCTGTATCGCCGGCGCTCGAAGTCGGCCATGATGCAGTCAACAATATGGGCCTTTGGAGTAAGAAAGTACACGGCGTCCATGTCCCTCTGCACCTCGCGCCGGTCGTCAATGCGCTCAATGTCTGCTTCTCGTCAGAGAGAGGGTTTTCCAAACCAGCGGTAGTCAGAGCACACTTGTGATGTTCGCATTGAGCACGTCATCTTCCTTGACTACATTGTCGATGAGCTTGCGGCTGTCCTCATCGACGATCAGGACCTTCCACTGCGGCGGGCATTAGGACAGTGCGACTAGACGAGGGTGGGAGAGGGGGAGCGTACATCTCCGCGGGTAGTGCTCTTGATTGTGCTGAGAATGACTGGCGAGCGAATTAGCGGTGGTACTCAGGTAGGGGCAGTGAGAGAGCATATACGTTCACGCTGGATGTCTATGAGGGAGACACCCATGGCGGCGGGGTTGCGGGCCCGGGGCGGTCCAGCGGCACGGAGGAGGAGGTTCTGCTTGTACTGTAGACGGTGGTAACGGACGGCGAAGCTGACAGACAGGTGTATTCGGTGCAGAGAGGAGGAGGTTGCAGCGGGTGTCGAATGTGCGGAGGGTGCTGGCGAGGCGGGGCGTGGAGTTTAGGCTTGAGCCCTTGGCTGTTTTGGTCTCCGATGCAAGATCCCTGCAGGCCATCTTTTTGTGGCGCGCATCATTCATTGGGTCCCCATCCAGTCCAAAAGACAGACAATTGCCCGCTCACCTCTCGCCCCTAGACTTTTGCATGAGCAGCACTCCCGGCTGCCCCCTGACCCTCCAGACCCGTTGGAATGCCTGCGCTGCCGACGCGGCGCTCATCGCTATGTCTCTTCTGCGCCTTCCACACGGGTGCTCGACCGCGGCCACAGCACTCCCTCGTCCCCCATGTCCAAGTCGCGCGCCGAATGGATGGCCTAGCGAGCAAGAATGCAAAGCGTCCTCCCGATAACATATTTCTCGCGGGAAAATTCAACTCCATAAGAAGCTCCCCGCCCGCGTTCCGGCGCCTGCCCGTCTTCAACACCATCCGGACGCAATTGGAACAGCTTAGGCTTGAATTCATTGAGCCTGAGTTTCTTGAAAGCCTGTCGCTCACGCGAGAGGCCTTTGATGAAGAATGGCTTACCTTCGAGCGGTCCATCAACATGTTGATCAAGACGGCCGCCCCGGAGCTCAAGGATCTCGCAGGCGAGTATGGGCGTGGCAAGAAGAAGATCGAGCAGCGGCTACGGTATCTCTTCTACGCCCAGGCATGCGGTGGCCGCTTCACAAAGGCCGAGCTGGACAACCAGAAAGAGGTGGCCGACCTGCGCTTTCCTACCGAGTGGTATCCTGCGACCAGAGAGATCCCCCGCACAGTTCATTTGCATGTGGGTCCGACCAATTCTGGAAAGACCTACCATGCCCTCAAGCGCCTCGAGGAATCCGAAAGCGGTATCTACCTAGGGCCGCTGCGACTCCTAGCCCATGAGGTCTACACACGCCTGAATGCAAAAGGCAGGCCTTGTGCCTTGATCACTGGCGAGGAGCAGCGCCTTCCTGAAGGCGAACACAAAATGTGGAGCTGCACCGTCGAGATGGCGCCTCTGAACGAACGCATGGCTGTCGCAGTCATCGATGAGATTCAGATGATCAATCACGCAGATCGGGGATGGGCTTGGACGCAGGCGTTCCTGGGCATTCAAGCCAAGGAAGTCCATCTGTGTGGTGAAGCACGCACTGTGCCACTAATCAAGGAGCTCTGCGCTTTAATCGGCGACAAGGTTCATGTGCACGAATATGAACGATTGACCCCCCTCAAAGTCGAGGCTCGAAGCCTTGGCGGGAAGCTGCATCGGCTCAAGAAGGGCGACTGCATTGTCTCCTTCTCCGTTCTGGGCATTCATGCCTTGCGGAGAGAAATCGAGCAGAAGACTGGGAAGAAAGTCGCCATTGTCTATGGTAGCCTTCCACCAGAAACGAGAGCCCAGCAAGCTCGACTCTTCAACGACCCGGACAACGATTACGACTATTTGGTAGCTAGCGACGCAATTGGAATGGGGTTGAACCTGTGCGTGCTTGCTCTACCAGTCGTGACCGAGGATCACCACTGACCGTGTCTAGGAGCATCAAGCGCGTCATCTTCGAGTCTATCATGAAGAACAATGGTACCAAACTGGTGCCTCTGCAGATATCCGAAATCAAACAGATTGCTGGTAGGGCAGGCCGTTACAAGACTGCTCACCAAGCCATCACCGAAGATAAAGTAGACAGATCCGTCTCAGATTCGACCGTAGACCCAGTCATCGGACTTGATGACACGCCCCAGGTAGACCCCGAGAACGAGACCGTTGGCTACGCCACAACTCTTGACCAAATAGAATTCCCACAGCTACAAAGAGGCATGGAGCGTGAGGCAGAAGTTATAAAGACAGCAGGACTGTTCCCTCCGTCCTTGATCGTCGAGCGCTTTGCAAGCTACTTCCCTCCTGGAACACCCTTCAGTTACATTATGCTGCGCCTGCATGAAATATCAAACATCCATCCGCGTTTCCATCTTTGTGCCCTGAAAGACCAGCTGGCTATCGCCGACGCCATTCACACAGTAAAAAACTTGAGTATACAGGACCGAATCATGCTCTGCTCCGCTCCAACCAACATGAGAGAAAACGTAGAGAAAACCTTTCTAAGGGAGCTCGCGGTCTGCATAGCCGAGAATAAGTCCGGAGAACTCCTGGACTTACGAGACCTTCCGCTTGAGATTCTTGATGAGCCGCCATCATCCGAACGTAAATATCTGTTTAAGCTAGAGCAGTTACACAAACTGCTGGTCCTCTATCTCTGGCTGAGTTTCAGATTCCCGAATGTTTTCACGTCTAGGAAACTCGCCAATCACGTTACGAAGCTGACTGAGGACGCCATCGAGCGGACACTAACTGAATACTCGTTTTCGCACCAGGATCGCTTGAGTATGCTGAGGAAGAGAAAAGAGGCAATTCGAGAGCTGGGAAAGTCAGAGGTAGAGGAAGCTAGTACGGAAACAAGACTACCTGCGGGTACCATTGCCACAGGCGACACGCCACAGGCCGTTCGAGACGTTTTAGAGGATACGCGGTCCTTCTCGATTGATGCAGCAGCACCTCCAGATGATGAACTCGAGTACCCCACACCAGAGCTCGAGGATCTGGAACAGGAAGAAAGCGTCGAGAAGGTCAATGTTCTTCAGCAAAGACGAAGGGAACTGACCGGGGATGCACCACCCCCAGTTGATGATTTAACGACACAAGCACCCCTGCACATTAATCTAAAGTCAAATCGGACGAATCCTACACAGCCAAGGATATGACTGAACTGAATTTCTTTGCATCCTATCTTGGGATTGGGATTGGTAAGCGCATAGATATACATGCAAAATCTTGGTGCTGGACTCATCTCAGGTGGGATGGGCATGGGAGTACAGTTGCTGCATGAAAACATGGCACTATAGATATGTAACATTAATGTAAAAGAAGAGGAAACGTTCGTCATCAACAGCTCTGAGGAGCTTTCATCCAACACGCTTTCCTCCATCCCATCTCAGGCTACTTCTCTTCTTCAACAAGGACCCCCTTTTCTTTCACACATCTACGACGACCCCCCAACCCACTCAGCGCCTCCATTCGCCGCAACAACACTCCCCGTAATCCACCTTGCCTTCTCACTAACCAACCACCCCACCACATCCGCCACATCCTCCGGGAATCCCATCCTACCCCCCTCAACAACCCTGACCTTTTTCAGCCTCTGCTCCTTTAGCGCCTCCACGGCCGCTGGTGGGAATGCCCTCAACCCCGGCGTATCCGTCAGCCCTACACTCACTGCATTCACCGTGGTCCCCGGGAAGCTCAGCGGTAATTCGAGGGCCCAGGACCGCGCGAGGGATTCTAGTCCTGCCTTTGTAGCATTGAAGATTGAAGACCCGGGAGAGGGGTCTCGGACGCGGTCGGACGAGAGCACGACGACGCGCGAGGAGGGGGAGAAGAGGGAGCGTCGGACGAGGTTCTCGATGAGAAGGATGGGCCATTGGAGGTTTCCGGTTAGGGAGTGCGAGATGTCGGCTTCGGAGGCGGTACCGAGTTTGGGCCGGGCGTTGTGGGCTGCGGAGAGGATTAGGATGTCCAATTTTCTCCCTTCAAACTCTTTTTCTAGTGCAGTGAGGAGGGCATCAATGGACGGCAAGGAGGTGATGTCTGCAGCGATGCCGTGGAATTTCGGCGCGTTGGCCGGGCATTCATGAGCCGCGGAGCCGGCGGTTTGGTACAAGGAGAGGACGGTGTGCGAGAGGACTTCGAAGTTGTGCGCGGATTGCGGGGAGGAGTAGGTGCCGATTATGGAGGCGCCGCGCGTGCCGAGTTCGAGGGCGATGGCGCGGCCGATGCCTTTGGTTGCGCCGCTGGAGGGGGTTAGAGGTGGGATGCAGAGGAACGGAAAGATGAGTTGAAGACGTTGGACAGTTAGAGGGAGATATGAGGGAGAAAAGAGTAACTGGATGCAGAGTGATTACACAAGATAAGAGGGCTGGAAATTGCACGGTTGGTAAAATGAATTGGATGCAAAGAAGGCACTCTAAAAATGCAAGAAGGGTATCTCATCAATACACTGAATGAGGAGAGTATACAATGTTGGTGTCATTTGATGCTGCAGGAAAGAAAATCAAACTGTGAAAGAGTAGAAACCTAGCGCTGGACGAGGAGGAAGAAATAAAGGCAAATGCAGCAGAGGGTCTGTACTGCATTAAGGGCTCTTACGTCACAATGGCTACTTTGCCCTGAAGATCCTGCTGCTGGAGCTGCGGTGCCGAGGGGCGATAGTCTGCCATTTCTGCTCTCAGAGATATATCAATGGAGTGAATCAAGTGCACGCGAACTACAGCGGGCCTTCAGCTGTCTTGAAGATATTTCTCCCCTAGCAGAGCTGAGTTCACAAGCTTGGCAGTTGCCATGCATGGCGCCAGCGTCCTGAGTGGCGTTTCGGCTGTCAACCTCAATGCTTAAACGCGTCGAAACTTTGGCGGCACCCAGGCACCGGCGGAGTCCACGATGTTGAATGCTAATTTAACCGCGGTCGTAGTTGTGACGGTTACGTGCGCACGTGATGTGACAACTACGCAAAAGGGGCTTAGATTGGACTGGAGCCGGCGCTTCCGCCCTGCAACCCTCCAGGCTTCGTCGGCGGCAGGCCTTTCACGCTTCACCTCACACGACACGCTCCAAAACACCGTTACAAGGCATTTCTAGAACCCCATCACCGGTTTTTTTGACCTTCACGACACGGGGAGGAACCTTCCTCTTTAGGCCATCATGGCGCCTCATTACTTCGAAATCCCACGGCCCCGAGTATGTCTCATCCCAATCGCAATCTCGCGCGGCAGCACAGCGCACTTCACCTCCGTTCAACGGCACCACTCAACACCATGACTGACTCCCTCGCGCAGACTTTCCTCCAGAAGATGTCGCTGCGCACCGGCGCCGAAATCATCACCTTCCTGCAACTCATCAACAAAGTCTCGGGACTCTACGGGGTGCTTGCGCTCCTGACCGGCGCGCACCTCTCGGGCCTGCAGCTGTCCATGTACCTCTACTCCTCGGCCGCGCTCCTAGCAACTCTATACCTATACAAGCACATCCGCCTGCAATCCCCGTTCGAGGTCCTGCTGCTTGCGCATCTGTACGCCCTCGACTCGGTCGTCAATGCGCTCTACACGGCTTTCTTCGGCATCGCGTGGTTCTACGTCCTCGCCGCGCACCCCAACGAATCTAGCGCTCTCGGCGCCGGTGGAATCACAGAGAACTCTGGCTTCACGTCGCCGCAATACAATGTCTCAAGTGTGGAAGTCGTGGCAGAGCCAGTGGGCGGCGTGCAGGCTGGACAGAACGCCGTCGCATTGGGACAAGGCACGCCGACCGGCTCTGCCGGACTTGGCGCTGTCGTCTTCCAGAGTGGAAGCATCATGAGCATCACGCTGATCTCTGGGTTCTGGGCGCTAAGGGTCTACTTCGTCTTCATCATGCTCGCCTTCGCGCGCCAATGCTTACGTCAACACATCGCCGCTAACGCCTCATCCGCTGCATGGTACACATCGACCAATCCTGGGGAGGCCGCATCAAATCTTGCAGAGAACCCATTTGCGGATGGGAAGGAAGAGGGTAATGGGTGGCAGGGGAAGGTCGGCAGATGGATGCTGAACGGGGCGCCGCAGTACTGGCTCGGTGCGGATGAGGACGGGGAGTGGATGCGTGGCGTGGGTGGGAAGTTCAGGAAGAGCACGCAATTGGCACCCCCGGGCGTGAACGAAAGGGAGCGGAGGCGGAGAGCCGGGACGGGTCCGCCTGTCCCGCCGAGAGAGTTGAGGGGACCGGTTCTAGCGGACTTGCAGGAGGTGCGGTGAGGACTCTACCGTACAAATTGCAATGTCATGCTTCAATCAAGATTTGTAGGAGGGAAGACACGTGTGTTGTTTGACGTCTTGAAGAGCCGCGAGAGAAGCTGTAATGACCTAATCTGGAGTTGAGGCATGGCCGTGGGGTCTGTACGATAGGTAACAAACTTGGAGTCAGGGAGTTGGCAACCGCGTGAGGCGTAGAGCAGTCTATTGTTTCTTTTGTGCCTTTTCATAAGCATGCATAGCGTTGCAAGTCAATACAACGTCTATTCGACATGAAATTTGCCGAACAATTTCACGAAGGGTCGTTCTAAATCTGATTTTGAATGTGCTCCGACGTTATTACAGTACCCTACTTCGACCTGCCCATATTCATACATATCTGTTCCCACATTCCGACCGGGCTAGCCTCCCGTGCTTCCCTCTAGGCAACGACATGTCTCTAAAAAGAGCTAGCTCCTCTTCTTAAGCAGTCCCACAAGGGTAGGTGCTGTATGTTAGACATTGTACTCAAACGCTGCCAAATTCCCATACTTCCTGACACAGAACACGCATAGCACAGAGACGCGAATAGGAAAGTAATTCATGCTTGCATGCAGACAAATAGAGTACAATAGTGCTTGTGTGCAAGTTGTGCTACTTTCCTAACAAATACTTCGATTAACGTTAATTGACCATAAATACAGAGTGTGGAACAGATAAGGTGTGTAGAAGAGCAGAGACGTTCAAATGTTAGATAGAAACGAGGAAGGATGGAGAAGAGAAAATGGCGCGAAGTAGAGAACAAGCTATAAGTATATAGTCCGACATTATTTGTTTTTCAAGGATCAGCCTTTAGTACAACATCCCATCCAGCTACTCTCTTGGTTACCTACTGAGCCTCATCCCGCTATCGTGAAACAGAAATTGGCAGGTGATGGTCTAATTAACATCGTCTTCGGCCTGCACCAGGCTGGTGCTTCCCAAAGATAGCTGTCCGTAGAACAAGGATTGCGTAGGCCCAGGTTACGATAGATCGAGATCGAACTGGTTCATATCAAAATCAGGAGAGAGCTTTGGTTGCGATTCCAACAAATGAATGCTCCAAACTCAGCCTTATGGGCAAGCTGTCGTGGATGTTACGGACCAGTGGACTTGCAGCAAAAGATCGTAGACATAATGCCTGCTCTTTGAAGCTTGACAGAGAAATGATATCTGCGATAATGGATGAGACGGGTTGTAAGAGCTTGAGAAAGATAGGGGCTAGGCTGGGGCTTGAGCAACATGGCGCTAGGTATGTGATAAGACTTAATGGCACGTTTCATAGACCAATTGTTCCGAACGGTCAGTCGACACGTCCGCATACGGAATTTGTCATTCAACTGAGACTTACCTGACCCTCAGACTTGCTTCTTCTATGCGGGGTTAATCAAGTTTGCCTTTCTATGCATAAATTGAATGTAAAAGCACCCCAATAGGCTTAAAATACTCGGAAGACCATGCTGCTACTATATCGAATACGACCGATAATGTCCACCAGCTGCTGTATGAAAAGGCAAAGGCAGCAGGTTATAAATCAGCAGACGCATAAGTTCTATATCCCTGACAGCGGTCCCAGCTAACTTACAAGCTCGATATGTTTCGTCAAGGATTTGGATTCCGTCCTGTCATGCATAGACTGATTTCTAACAGGGGCGTACGCTACTGTTGAAGAATGGTCGGGGTTAAGAGGTGAGCCTAGGTGGGTGGTTTTCGACGCCTCGTGTCCACATGGCAATTCCAGCGTTGGTATGTCTTAATCGGAAACGAACTGCTAGAGGCACATGTGATGGAGGCTCGCTGTGTATTTGGTTGGCGGATGGAAGAGGGAATCCTTAGATGTCTTCGCTCATTAAGGTCAGTCTCTGCACTTGCTTCTTGTCTGATTGAGTATAGACGTCCGGTCTCCTTTGCAAATTGGATAGTTGCTTTGATCTTGCTGATGTCTGATTTTCGTCACTTAACCGGGCCGTTGATTTTTCTACCTCCTTCTTGTCTGCTTGAATAGCCTCCGAGTACATATGATAGATCTCCAAACCGGTCTCTATGTTACTCTCTCAGCTTAGCTCTCTATTGCACCCACCTCCTACAGGAAAATTGGAAGCGTAGTGTCAATTCTGAGAGCCCACAATTACATATTGCTGTCTCTGCTACATTTATCGTGTGGAGATATTTGTTTAGAAATGGCTTGCTAGCTCGTAGCTGCGCAAGGATGGCTTCTGAGCTCATGAACTGCTGCTATAATCCTAGTTCGAGTTATGAACTTGTCAACCCAAAGTTAAGATAATTTATCACTATTAAGCGCATAGTCGTGAACTACCCTACTAATGTTCCAAGTGAACTATGTGTATTCAACACCTAATCCATCCATCCTGACTCTTTATCAACGATAACACGTCCAATCAGGGGAAGGGAGGCATTCCTAGAGTAGACATGAGTTGAAAGATTTCACGCCGTAGGATCAACACACACCTCATGTGGGCGCCTAGCACCAAAAACCGATACACTCATTGTTCGGCTCGCAATCAGAAGAAACTTATACAGCACAAGAAACAAGGCAAACCAAAACAAAACGTAGAGCGGTTTATCGTTACAAATTTATTGATATAACTAAACAGAGAGATGCGTAGAGTAGCATGATATGACTGCGCCAGGCATTTATCCACACAGCCGACGTCTCACTTACACTATCGCATCTTGAATACCTACACAAAGAGCGTGAGCTTGTAATCAGAACAACTCTCATCCCTCAACAAATCAATGATCAATCAAGAATACTGAATCTTTGGCCAAGAGTATGAGCAAAAAGGAAAGACTCCGCACCGGATCAGCAACTCATTTCACTACGAGCATTTATTTTAGCCAAATTATTAAAATTTACTCCTTTCCTATACAAGTATTGCAAATTCTCTGAAATATATGAGACACATGCTTGAATGTTACAACACAGCGAGCAAGACACGTAGACGGTAGAATTAACAGAACACAAACATAGTAGAAATTAAAAGAGAGGTTGGATGATCCTGTAGTCTGATGTGTATCAAATTGAATGGAACGTTGAGAACACGTGGAGAACCATCGTGCTTGGCTGGTCTAGTTCGTGTACGGTCGCAACTGAGACAAACGCGACACATGTTCACTTAATTCCTCGCAGTTAGGAAGGAGAGACCAGCCCGGAACCAAACTCTGGTACTAATATGTATGATGCAATGTAATTAGACTACCATAGCCTATGTGGGTATATGCATGCCGAGTCCTATATCTACCAGCCATAAGTTGCTGAAGTCAAATATTCTCAAGAGATTTCGCCATCTCATAAACTGGAAAGATGATAACCATGACGCCAATGCAACCCATTTTGACTACCTATGAGAAAAGGGTATCTCTAGAAAATTCACCAACGCCCAGCTGAACCTCGAGAGGTGAAAATGCGAGATGCAGAAAAAATAGATACTCCGTTGTCAATGTTGAGCCCAACAATGCGATAAGTCTGAATCGTGAATACGCGACGCCGCTGAACCCCCAAGGAAACCATAAGCTGAGTGAAGAGTGCAAAAGTATTCCCACTCAATCCATGCGCCGCTTTACTGGAATAGATTGCCCTGCTGGTATGGTTGCTTCAAATAAAGTTGATATGAAGAACAAGCATCCCTCACGTTCACGCTCAATCCCAATCATCTCCATCAGGAGTCTTGGAGTTTCTCTTCTTATTGGGCCTAGGCCGCCCTCTCGGTTTCTTCGGCGTATTTCCGGCCACAGACGAAGATTTTCTCTTCCTTCCTCGACCACTCGTCGGCACTGATGGACTTTCACCATTTGCTCCCTCTTCATCTGGTGTCTCATAACCGGCAGCAGCTTTGGCAAGCTGCTCGCTATTGTCCATTTCTTCATCGTCAATTTTCGCTTCCCTGTCAACCTCGAGAAGCTCAGCAAAGTCTTTGCATTGTTTTATCATATTCTCACGACGGTCCAGGGAGGTCATGATGCTCGACATGCGGTCCCAGAGCTCTTTGCCAGACACAAAGTTCATCCTAGTGGCTGGTTTCTGGAAGTCCTTCTGCGTGATCTTGCCTTGAAAGTTGTAGATTCGACGGATGAAAGAACGAGTCTCCCACATCATCTGAAGGATCATGCAGGCTACGGTGAGTTGGCGAAGTCGGGCTTCTGGGATCACGTCTGTTGTAGAATCGTGTAATACTGAACTATTGGAAATGCCTTCCACTGGAGGTTGCGGGTGCTGTTGTTCCAGCCTAAATAGATGCCCTGGGATTTCTGTCTCAATAGCAAGCGCAACGGATGGACCAGTATGCTTGAGGACGATGCTTTCAAGGCTAGATGTCAGTTGCACAATTTCATCAATACGTGCATAATCGAAGAGACCCAAATTCTCCAGGCAAAATCGAGCAAATAGGACAACATCAGGGATTGCGCCTGCGCAGTCGAGTTTGGGAAGCTCGAAGTCGATCTGTTTGCAAATATTGGTGAGAAACTTCTTCAACGTTTTGCGACCACCAGTCTTTAGGACGTTGAAAAGTAGATGCATCTTAGGCTTGAAGGTATTCGCGGTCAAGCCATGTAGATCGTTGCAAACATCTCGTTGGTACACGTAAGCCTGCGTAACGGCCGTCATGTACTCCTTTTCGAACATGGTTTCATGTTGAAGGTGGATCTTTTGATGCTCAAGGAAGGCCTTCTGCGAGATGTGCGCAACTGGAGACGTTTCCAAGGCGATTAATGCGGGGCCAACCTCCTTCGGATGAACGAGACCCTGTCGACTAATGCTAATGATGATGTTAGTGGCGAGTAGGGCAAGATCGTCGGCTTTTCCGAGGGCGATGTTGATGATATCGGACAAAAACTTCTGGGCCAGATGGAGGGTAGCACTGTCGTTATCACTGGCTAAGAAGGAGGTGTCCAGTCGTGCTGCACCGTGAACGGCCCCTTCGCCTACGGCAATTTCGGCACCAGTCTCAGAACGACGCTCAGCAGACGCGAAGAAGTCTCTGAACTGTGCGAGAACAGCTCGCTTCAGCTCTAAATTGTCCTGGTTGATGAAAACGAGCTTGAAAGCTTTTTCAACGTCTGCGCGCATGAACATCTTCGGAGACTGCTGACATATCTCGCCGGCGCTGCGTAAAGCCTGCTCTCTGATGCTCATGTCCCACGACTGCATGGTGAAAGGCCGCACTCCTTCAAGAAGAAACGCAGACACTGATTTGCCCCTCCAGTCTAAAAGACGCTTCACTTGATCTCCCGTGACTTGTCTGTTGTTAATGGCCTTCTGGGTCGACTGCGTGAGGATTCTCCTCCACAAATCGATGTATTTGTCAAAGTCGCAAACTTTGCCAAACACCCCCAGAATAGTCAGGTAGGACATGATGGCATGCAACTTTTTTGGTGCGCCATTGCTGTACGGTTCAAGTTGGACGACAACAGAAGAAATGAGGGTCATCAGCTTCTGTATACCTTGCATACCTGAGGGCGAATCTCCTTTAACTAAAGGACTGATCATCCACAAGCAGTGGGCGACATCGAGGAGTGTTTCTCGGCAAGTAGGATGCTTCTGAGCAGCCCAACCGGCCAGCTTGCTCACAGTCTGGCTAAGGGATATGCGGACCTCCTCCGCAAAATTCTCTTGAAAGGATGGAAGGGAGGGAAAAACGTAGCGAAAGATGGTCACAGTTGGTCGCAAGACGGGGAGGTCGGCGGTGCTCGCGAGATCTTTGACGTAAAGTTTCAAGAGCTGGACCTGATCTGAAGTAAATAAATTCTGGTTGACTTTGGCAAAGATGCTCAGCGTCTGCAAAATGCGGGCCTGCGAGTTTTCCCCCTTTGCTGAATCGGTACCGATCACACCTTCGACCATGACCATGACTAATTCTTTGCAGATCTTGAAATTCGCAGTCGAGTTCTTGGCTTTGCTTGATAACACATTTGTGAAGAATGTCTCAAAGGCTTCTAGATGGGTTTGGTGGTCTTGAATCTTCTGAACGGTATCGACTAGTAGCGAAACCTTTTTGTCAAGGCCAAGTTTGCGCTGGTTATCGTCCGACCTTGCGTTTGAACTCTCTGGTGCAAGCCAGATATCTTCTAGAGTTTGGCATGTTAGATCGGAGATGCCCTTGTCGTCATCCTGGACTGGTATGAGAAGGAAGGTGGCAATCGACAATTTATTCTCCTTCGATGTCGCGCTTAGATATATGTCCTTGAGAAGCTTAATTGCCCTTTTCTTTGGTCCGGTCGCGGGGTCATTTATGAGCTGAAGAACACTACCTAAGCAATGGCGCTCCAATGACGGGTTCTGATCGAGACATTTGGCAATCAAGGATACCGTGTTCTCGCGGACCTTGGGAGATGGATCCGCTAACAATCTTGTAATGCTGATAAATGTTTGCTCGTTTATCATTCGGGGATCCTTCTCGATCAGTTGAGTGAGACTACTCATAGCACGCGCCTTGAGCATCGCGGAGGTATTCTTCGTATTGTTGATTAACGTGTTGATAACTCCCGGAAGGTACTTGCAAAATGAACTTTGTAAAGTAACAATACCGGCCGCAAGTTGGCGTTGAGCATCCGTTACGTTCTGTGATTTGTATTCTCGGCTCAACCATTGTGGATCCATGACCATCTTCCTCAGCTCCCCTTCAAGAAGGTCGATCGATTTGTTATTGGGTTCGTCCACTTCCTTAGATTGAAAGGTTTGGTTGAAGGCATGCATCCAGAATGTAACGTGGCATCCGTTTACCGACTGAAGATGGGGGTCGTCTGGGCTTGCTTGTGGTTTGAGATATTTGGGAAGTGCATCAAGTACGACCCAATATGGACCTTGGAGACTCAGTAGGTCTCTGTTGTTGATACTGTGATCGAAAGCATCGTCGGCTAAGCGGACCAGTGTATTTGAAAGTTCAGATTGAGAAACGTCGAGACCCCTTCGGTGCTGTTTCAGACGGATAGTGAAGTCTATAATTCCTCCACCCATTCTGCCTAGGGTAGCAAGAGCCATGTCTTTATCAGGGACATTTGTCTCTTTGGTGTTGTTCTGAACTATGTTAGCCATGTAGCCGAGCAACTTTTCGAGAAGAAGGGCTGCAGCAGGCCATTCGGGGGATCCAAGAACGTTGCAGAAATCCTCAATAAACAAGTCGAGGAGGTTGCGGAATGGTTTATCGCCAGATTTGGAAACATTCCGTGCACGTGTAACAAGAAAGTGGGAAATATCCACCGCGACTCTTGTAGCATCGTCCATTAACTTGTTCGCGATTTCGCTGGGATTTCGCTTCGTGGCTTTGCCTATGGTTTTCGTCACATGCTGAAGTTGTTTCTCGGAATCACTATCCTCGCTCTCCTCTTCCTCATCCGGTGCTGCAGCACGGGGCTGAGTAGCGGTCCTCTCCTCCTGCGAGTTTCTGCAAGCGGCGGCTTGGACGATGCGCATGAACAGGGCAGATACTAGCATGATAGGCATCTCGCGTTGTGACTTGAATTGCCTAGCACTTGCACGTTTGTCCGGAAGTTTCTCCAAGTTATTCAGAACCTCAATGGTTATAGAGTTCCTCTGGTCTGAATGACAGGCAAAAATCTGCACAAGGACGTCCATGGCTTTTTGACGAAAAGCCTCGAATTTTTTAACATCAAGCGCCGATTCTTTCTCACTCTCACCATTCTGAATGAAGATGATGCTGAACGAGAGATACTCAACCGGACTCAGAGCGGTTTCCGCCAAATTGACTTTGCCAATCAAGGAGGCCAAGGAACTGAAGACATACCCACAACCTCGAAGAACTGCGTGTATCTCATCCTTATTGGTTGATGCCAAATGAAATAGATCCGACGTTGAGCCAGCCCGACGAGACTCGACAATCGGGATGATGCACATATCAAGAACGTGTTTCAAAGATTTGATTATGTCTCTGACCAAATCTTCGGAGCAAATTCGGCGATCGTCGGTCCCATTCACCATAGTTCTTAGGACCAGCTCGCATGCGTTGAGCCCAGATTGCGCCATGCCAAGCCAACTCTTAACGTCGCCCTCGGTCAGATCTTGGGGGAGCTCGCTTGTCGCAGCAATCGATGGCTCACATAAGGACTGGATGAACTGGACTTTGTCTAGTTGAAGTGCAGAGAAGCAACCCATATTGACCAAATTCGAGACAGCTTCCGAGAGTCTGGTTAGGCCCTTGTTGCTGAGTATTGTGATTTCAGCATCAACCACGGTGATATCAGAAAAATACTTGGCGTGGTCGTCATGACCTTCGTGGCGGGCCTCGGACAGTTTGTTGAGTAAGGTCAACATATCTCTTGTTTTCCTCTCGGCAATCTCCCGCTCATGTGCTCTCATCGCCGTCGCTTCGTCGTTCGCGCGAGCGTTCTCTTGCTTGCGTTTCAGCACACCGTCACTGATCTCAGCATCGTTTTGCTTGTGTTGTTCTCGCGGGGCGGTTGGTCCATATGGCTTCATCACCACCGCTGGCCCGGGATGAATCGAAATGTTGCTCACAGCGGAAGATGATGGGGCGGCCGAGTATTGGTGATTCGAGTTCTGCGCGAAGGCTGTGTTGTTGGTGTCAGTCGCCTGCGGTTGGGGAGCTGGACGCGGCACCGGTTGTGGGGTTGGCTGCTTTGGGGTAGTCCGGTGTGGTTTGTGTCGCTGGGATTGTTGGATCCCTGCGTCTGAAAGAAGTTAGTTATCTCAGACCTTGGTGGACAGGGACAAGACTTACGTATGTAGGGCACAACAGTATGTTTCAGAAGCATGCTTGCAAACGGACTGAGAGACGGAGTGTCAAAAGATACGGATCCATTGGCTTGAGAAGTTAAAGGGCTATCTGGTGGGGGGGTTGCGAGCTGTGTAGCTGCTTTGAATTCGCTAGAAGAGTATCAGCGGGGGGTTATATGTTAAGCTTGGAGCGATTTGGGCCTCACAATTGGGTCAAGTCGCCTGGATCCAGCAATTTCTGTAATTCAAGAAGAGTGTTCTGCAAGTGCTGAGCGGTGGACGATGTGCCTCTGATCTCGTCGTTGAGTATCCCCACGGTTTTCTTCGCGGCAGCCTTCTGTTCTTGGGTCAACGTGGTAGGAGGGGTGGGTGGCTCGGTGGACGGGAAGGGTATGATATCTGAGAGTTGTTAGATAAAAATCACGTTGAGGTGAGAGAGCGACGCTTGACGGGTAGATCATGGTGAGACTGGACTACTGACCCGGCGAGAAGGGGACCACGGAGGTGAAAGGCGAATACGGCAGGGCCTCATCCACCGTGGGAGGGCGGAAAGGCAAGGCGCCTCCATTGGCAGTGTGCCAGTTCCCGTTGCTGGACGCGGCCATGATGATAGTCGCGATAGTCCAGCACACTGCGCACTGGTGTATGGGAGTCGAACGCAGGTGTAGTCTGGGGTTGCGGGGCGCTTAGTGACGGGGCTAGCGCTATGTTGGCGGCGAGGAAAGCATTTCCAGCAGGCTTCACAGGCGAACAAGTGACGGTAGCCCAGGTTCTCGCTCCGGTGGAAGTCGGCATGTGTGATGGGCCCGTGGTGGTGATGTGCAAGACTCCCGCAATTCCTTAGCGGCCTTTAGCGTGCACGGGCGTTCACGAAGTCACGCCCTGTTCGTGCTCCAGATTTTTTGCAACACGCAGAACTCAGCATATCAAAATCCACCAACCGACACCGCAGCACGCCATGGCAGCAATCGGATCGCTTGTCTTCTGTACCGACTGCGGAAACCTGCTCGACGGCGGCGCTGGCAAACAGAATGCCATTCTGACCTGCCAGATCTGCGGCGCATCCTGCAAAGGTATGCTTGCCATTTATTCCCCGTCGCGCGCGTCGCCATGAACGAAATCTAACTCATTTGGCTCAGACACGTCGACTAAAACGATTGTCACGCGCTCCAAGCCATCTGCCTTTCCGTCGGCTTTGCGTGCGAAGAGGTCGGAGGTGCAAACCATTACCGAGGCCGACATGCAGACGTCTGCGACCATTGCACACACTTGCGAGAAATGCGGCAGAGACGAGGTCCGCTACTACACTCAGCAGCTTCGGGGCGCCGACGAAGGCTCAACTGTGTTCTACGAGTGTGAATGCGGGAACAAGTACGTCACTGAATCGATACACACAAGTGGATTACTTTTTGACATTTCTATCCTACAGATGGAATACGAATAACTGAAAACGGGAGATCAGACCGGTTACTGTTTCGTTTGCAGATACGCAGTGTAACCCAAACGCCCTCTGCATGCATGCAACTACAACCACCGCTCTATGCTGCGACGGACGTTACATCTGGTACAATAGCGTACTCTGTCTCTCCATTCTTTTCGAACTCCGCCATGTCAAGCGCCACAATCACACTGTCTCGAACGACCTGCTCCGGGTCATCCAGGAACTTCCTCAGCGTTTCCTCCACTCCCTTTTCATCACCTAAACTTCCAAGGGCTTCTGCAGCCTCGTGTCGGACCATGCTTGCTTCCTTCGTGTTACTCAGTGTTTGGGTCAAACTTGGGATAGATGCGGGATGCGCCAGCTGCCCGAAGACAAAGGCGATTTCGTGACGGAACAGGGCTGATGGGTCGCTGAAACCACGGGCTAGGGATTGGACAGCCGGCACAGCTGTTGGAAGGTCTGGTGGTGAGGACAAATCGCGCAAAGCAAACATGGCTCTGTAGCGCTGGAACAGGGGCAGCGATGTGTCTAGTAGTGTCTTCTCCAGTTCAGGTATTGACGGGGCCTTGGTGCTCTGGGGAAGTGGCGGGGCTGGGTCTATGGATGCGAAGTCACTGATGCTACTGTCAGCCCTGAATTACTTGGTTTGCGAAATGAGGCAGTGGCTACCTCTTCTTCAACTGTTCTTGCTTGCTCTGCAGCCCGTGCTCCCACTCAATCCTATCTACTGCAATATCGCACGTCTCCCTGACCACGTCAGGCTCTTGGTCGTCATCGCGCAATTCTTTGAGCAAAGGCAGACTTCCCTTGTCGCCCAACGCGCCTAGAGCTTCTGCAGCCTCGTGTCGGCACATCGAATCCTCCTCCTTGTCTTGCAGCACCTCTCGTAGAGGCGCGATGGCGGCGTTATGGCGAGACTGTCCGAGGCAGTAGGCTAGCTCATGTTTCAGAAGAGCTGAGGGCGACGCGAAAGCCGCGGCAATCGCTTCGATGGCGGGTACTGACTGCTCAGTATGAGGTTGCAGGGATGCGAGGTGTTTGAGGGAGAAGAGAGCGCGGAATCGACGAGCGAGAGGTTCATTTTCGGAGGTGACAATCTTGCGTAGGGTAGAGACTTGGGAGTCTTCGGGAAGGATATCCGTAGTTGCCATGTCCGGGGAGGCCTCTTTCAAGATCCTATCGGGGTAGACAGTCAAATTTCTCTGGCACTCTCTTTCCTGCTGTGGCTAGTAAGCGTCGCTGCTTTGCTCAGGCGCTAATCACCCTCGGCTCACCCACCCTCAGGCTGCTCACCCGCTGCTCAGTCACGTTGCCCTGCGCTCCCCTAACAGCCACGATTTCGTTAAGTCTAGGCGAGAGCGATGCTTGGAGGCAGGTTTTGGCCCTGGGGCTCGTTTTGGAAGGGGGACGGAATTGTCCCCTAAGGACTGGGGACGAAATAGGTCCCCCCACCATGCGCCCCCAGTGTCCCACGACGCCAGCACCGGTGAAGCATTACCAGAGACAAATCCGCATCATTGACGAGCCTTAGGCACTTGTACCCATCTTGAAACAGCGCTAGCAAGGGGATGAGTTAACGTCTCCCCGCTTGGCTTTCGAAACTCTACTCTGCTTCTCCATGTCCAGACTTGTCGGCCGGCAGCTCTTCAGGGCTCTTCGCAGTCCTCCACGCAGCCCTTTCCGCCATTCTCTTCCCTACCCTCTTCGCCCATTCTCCTCACAGCATACCCATAACGACCAGCATCCATTCGCTGTACTGCAAAGTTACGATACTCTCATTCGGCGCTTCTCCTCACGACCAAATCCCCAGGAAATTTTCAATAGAAAGAGACAACAAGAGGCTATAGACCGCGGTGAATATGTTGATGTTCACGATGTCAATGAGGCGGACCTGAAAGACTACGACGTCCTGATTTTAGATCTCCACGATGAAGACCTGCGATGTGGACTTTCAGAAGTCTTGGGCATAGATTACCTGTCAAAGGCAACTGAGGCTGAAGCAAACCAGGTCATTGAAACCACCCAAGGTGTTTCATATGGCTTGAAGCGGCGGCCAATCTTTCCATGCGTTGTCAGCTATGGCAAGCAGGCTCGTTGGATATTCTTCCTTGTAGATCATAGTGCCCCCTTGACATACCTCTCTGAACAAGTGAGTTATTCCTATCTACGCAAAGATACTCAGCCGCTAATTTAATTTTGAGGCGTATGATGCTCTAGGCCTTAACAAAGACGATATGAGCACTGTCAAGATTGCGGGCTATTATCATCCCGTTCAAATGTCACCGAAGAATTCACACTTTAGAGATATTAATCTTCTAGGCTGGGACTTTTCTTATACATATGACTTGACTGTACGGCCTCGTCGCAGCAACCGGACAATCCAGTATTTCTTTGGTGATGCCTTTGAAAGGTCTAAGCTATAGTTTCACGTTACTTTTAGGCGTACTGGAATCAGGATGGAGGCGTTCAAGACAATGTGTAGCTTGGAATGGCTTTCACTTTCACTGCCAACTAGCCTAGCAACACTCGCTTGGCAATAGAGCAGCATGTATATCAATGGCAACAAATAATTAATCATGGTCATTGAGGTGTGCCAAAATGGGTTGAGAGGTTCAGAGTGAAATGAACCCGGGACGTGGGAAGCTTCTTATAACATGTTTGGCAAGCAAGTAGATCAGTCCGAATCTCACCAAAAACCCCAAACTTTGGCCTAAGATAACGTATTCCCCAGGACGCCTCTCCGGGAAGAGAAATCTGACTAGGACGCCAGTTGTGTGAGAGAAGTTTGACTGTCTCTATAGGTAGATTGGAAGCTTGAAGCTTTTACTGAATGATTTTCAAATTGTGGTGGGGGCGGGGCGGAAATGCTTAATCTTATCAGATCCATCAGTGGGTCACATGGCTCGTGGGGACGTTTCCTAACTAGGCTAGCGGTGGCTCCCAGCCACTTCAGATGCTTGCGACAACAAAGAGCTCCACCCCCATTTACCGCGCCCTGCCCAGGCCTTTCACCTTCCAGACACCACCAAATCTCGCCAATACGAGACTGTCATCACCCCGACGCGACTACAAGCATGGCATTTCTACGCGACGTGACTGACCGCTTCTGGAGCTTCGTGAGCCCGCGAAAGACACAACAGCGGCGGGAGAAACCTTTCAAGGCCACAGTGAAACCCATAAAGAGAGAACGGACTCCAGGGAAAGAGAAGGCACCAGTAAGAGAGGACCATGACATGAGTCCGCAGACGCGAGTTCGACGTTGGGAAATCACGACTCCAATTTCAAGTGGATCCCTTGACCCAACCCATCTACCTCCTTCACCACCGCAGTCACTTGAGCGACAATACTATGACCTTGAGAACGAAACCCTTATCGAGGAAATCGGCGACATGAATCCGGAGGGTGAGGCGACGTGGGATGCCAATGAAGACACAATCGTGGCGGACGACGGAGTGTATGTGGTTCAAAAACGGAAGGCAGCCAATCGTGAGCTCGAGATCGCAAGGCGAAGGGAGCAAGCACGCAACCTTCGCGATGCGGGCTGGACTGAAGATGCCGTCTACCTCTTTCAGAAACTGGGAAATCGCGGTTCTGAGGCTCTCATGCCTATGGAATGGTATGACGATTTCGAGATGCTACCTGATATTCTCTTCACTACGTCCAAGGACATAGCCTTCATCAAGGCGACTTGCGGCACCGACTTCCATGGTATGCGCCTCCTTTGCCCTGTCATTTTGAAGTCCATACTAATAGCCCACTAGCCCAAAAGGCCCTCATGGATCTCTTTGATGTCGGACCTCGCGCTCGCGACGCCATTCTTACCAAAGCGCCCGTACGCACTGCAGAGAAGCAAATATGCCAAGGAATCTATAGATACAACGGATGGGCAATGAAAGAAGACGGTGGCTTCGCCACTCTCTGGGACGATCTTTCCCTGTTTCAAGTCCACACTTGCCCAAAAACCATCAGCCCCAAAGCCCTGGAGTTGAAGGCGACCCGTCGCTTAGGAAAGCTTGCAGCAAGGTGGCGCGATGCGTTCCGCGACCGTCTGACCCAGAACAGCCATGCAGACCAATGTCCAGTTGACTACGACTCTCTTCCCGATGTTCCGACGCTCTATGGTGTGCTTGCCTCTCACACCATCATGGCATTCGTGAGCTATGATGTAACAGCCCCTAATCCCTGTCTTCGCACGATTGCCATGTTCGACTTTGGACAGGAGGATTACGACGTGTGGAACGCGCTCGCGATTGCGATTTTCATCATCCATTGCCGCAACAGGATGATTGAGCTTGAGGAATACTTACCTTTGCCCGAATCGACAACGGAGAGTGACCCTGACCTCTGACAACTTGATCCTCACCTTCACTGCTGGCGGTATTGACAAGAGGCGGAAATGTGGATATAGGAAAGGGATTACTGGCAGAGATTGAAACGAATGAACATGAATGACGATCTGACGGCGTTTGACAGCAATGCGATATACCCTCTTGGCTTTTGGGAATTGGCGCGTGGTGATATCTTAAAATCTTTGAAATCATATAACGAAGGTTTCTATGAAGATGTTCCTTCGCTGTGCGTTCTGCTGACCTCTTTGGGAGGTATTATCAGCATGACTAGGAACTGGATCGGTGTTTCTTTGTTTCTTGTTTCCTTTGTGCTTGGAAGTCTTCTAGGGCGATCACCGCAGCGACACGTGCTTTTAGTCAGTCAGAAACTAGATGTCTTTCTCGGTAATCCATATTGCACTACCGTCTCATGTCTACTAATCTAATGCCATCGTGAACTCTGCGGAATGCCATAATGGAATGCCACCGCTGACATATCCTCCGCCTCCTGGCATAAGTCCTTCGTTCTTCGATCGCATCTCCCGCTTTGCTATCCGGAATAGGAAAGTCCATGCTGAACCTGTCTCCCTTGCAGCTCTGTCGATGACTAAACGTGCTCACGATGCATTTCTCACTAATCACGAACGCGGCTCGGCGTCTCGCCATCCCAACGCGCCATCACGAGATCGGCATACCGCCCTTTCCGCCTTTATCCGTGGGCGTTTTCGAGGCACACATTTGTTGAAGACCGCTGCCCGTAGCCAGATCCAGAGTGCGGGGTCTCGCTAAGCACTCGGGGACTCAACGAAGAACCCGAGTCCCGTATTTCGTACCAGTTAGAACTGGGAATTTGAGGAAGTATGCAGGGTGTGTCAGCTGCGAGATGTGGTAAAGAGTTCAGTGACTCATACTTTGAGTTGAGGATCTTCTTGGAGAGTTGGAGAGAAGGGTACCGGTGAAGGTGTATAAAGAGGAGCATTGTTTGCGGAGAGAGTGGGGGATTCACAGCGGACAAACATCGAATCATCAGCTACAAATCACCAAACATCTCCTCTTTTTAAATCAGACACATCCTCATCCCCAATCCAAAACAATCCTCAAAATGTCACCCCAGAACGACCTCGCCGTTACCCTTAAGTCCTTCCACGAACCAGGAAACCCCCTCATCGTAACCAACGTCTGGGATGCAATAACGGCCCGCACCATCGCCTCACTCCCATCCACGCGCGCCCTAGCCACTGCCTCTTTCGCCATCGCTGCAGCTGCGGGCCTTGAAGACGCAGACCTCACCCTCGAGGTGAATATCGCCGCTATCCGTGCCGTCGCTAAAGTCGCGGCCGAATTCAAAAAGCCCGTCACCGCAGATTTTCAAGATGGGTTTGGGGAGAAATTGGAGGAGGGTGTGAGGGAAGTTATTAGGGCTGGAGCTGTGGGGATTAACCTTGAGGACTTTGGACGGGAGAAGGGGGGTTTGTATGCAGTTACTGAGGCGCAGGACAGGATCAGACGCGCGATGAAAGTCGCTGTCTCAGAAGGGGTACCCGACTTCGTCATCAATGCGAGGACGGATGCTCTCCTCGCGGGACAAAGTATCGATGATGCAATTGCACGTGGTAAGGCGTATTTGGAGGCTGGGGCCAGTAATGTGTTTATTTGGGGTGGAAGAGAAAGAGGTGGAACGACGAGGGAGGAGGTCGAGAAGGCGAGTAAGGCGTTGGGGGGCCGATTGAATGTTATTTTGGTGAGGTTGAAGCCGGGGGGTTTAAGCGTGAGCGAGTTGAAGGAAATCGGGGTTGCGAGGATTAGTGTTGGACCACAGCTCATGTTGAGGACTCAGGCAGCTGTCGCAGAGGAGGCAAGGAAGATTTTAGAGGGAGAGCCGGCGTAGAGAGGGGACTAGGGCAGGACAGTACGCTGAGTAATGTGTGAAAAGGTGCAACCGTCTGTCATGAATAAAAACGTCTATAAATGGCTGCAGGACGATGTAAACAGCAGATAGGAAAACAAAGAAAACGTTCCACCCTACAAACCCACTTCCTCCACCCTCACCCTCGACACCACTGCTGATCCATTCCCCTGAACTATACCTCCACCACCCAGCCTATACATTCTCCTCCCGCTCACAACCACCGCCACAGACCCCACGGCGCTCAAATTCAGTCCCCCAACGCAGTCTCTCCCGGGACAGACCACCCCTCTTATCATCTCCCAAACGCCCCAAATAACCCCCGGATTACCCATCAGCGGCAGCGCAAACACCCAACACGTCCAAAAAGCCCAAATCTTCCACGTCAACCTATCCGCCTCCAAAGTACGATACACGATCGTCCTGCCCGCAAGAAGGCCACCAAGCGCAAGAGTAGAGATGTAACTCCCCAGTCCGAGGCCAAAGAACAACGGCACTACCCCTGAGCAAACCAAAACGGGTACTGCAACCGTCCACCTCGCAATCTTATCACCCAGCACAATCGGCGCCGACCTCCTCCCCCTCGTCCTGTCCCCCTCCGCATCTTTGATATCGGCAATATGCTGCGTGCTAAATATAACGCCAGTTACAAAGCCAATCCACTGCCACCCTGTAGCGTTCACCGCGTACTCATGTCCGACCATTACTCGCAACGCCGCAGAGGAATACAGTCCGTATCCTATAGCAATTAAAAAGTTGCGTAGTACCCAATGTTCATCGCACCCGCCGAGTTCGTTGTACATCCACGTTGAGGTGTACAGGAGGAGTGTTTCTTCCCAGCAGCCGACTGCCCAACTCATAGCCAGTACAAGAGGAATGCAGATGAGAAGGAGAAGACGGCAGTCGCGAGGAGTTATATGGCCGCTGGGCAAGGGGCGGTGCGGTTTGTTGATGCGATCTTCCGCAACGGCGGTGGGGGTGCGTTGGTTCGAGATGCAGAAGATTAGGAGGTTGGACCAGGTTATTAGAAGGGCGAGGGGCGTAAGAAGTAAGGTGGAGAGGAGGCTAGCGGTGGGAGCTGTGGTTAGGAGGGGGCCGGAGAGGGTAGAGAAGAGTGCGAAGAGGGTTGTTGGGAAGGCGAATGTATGGAAGTCGTTTGCGGTGAAGAGGTAGAGGGTGTAGAGGAAAGAAGTTATCCGACTGAGTGCATTGACCTGGGAAAACAGTCAGTGGGGAGAGTTAATTTAGTATATTTGACTTACAACATACATATGAAGTAAGATAACTATTTTTCCAAGATATGGCGCAAGTGTCGGTTGCCATAATTTTGGCTGATTGTAACATAACCATATTTGAACGTAGTAGAGAAACTTCTTTACAGAAAAGATATAGGGAATGGTGCTGTGGTCACTGAGTACTAACGACACAAACAGTCATTTATACTCCGCGCGACTCGCCCTTCCCATCTTCTAACTAAAATCCACAACCACCCCATCACAGTAATACCACGCTCGCGAACGCATCGTGGCATTTCTTTACAAGCTGACTCCATATAATTAGAACTTCAGAGCACCCCAGTATCGAGAGATTGGTGAAGCGCAAGCCACCATCTCGCACGCAACCGGTATCTGCAATCTTCAGCCTCGTAGATAATCAACATCATAGAAGATGGTGGGCCAGATATCTCTGTTCAGCTCGACTTGGGTTGAGCGTTGATGCGGTGTGTGGGAAACGAGGCTGGCTGACGGTCGGCTAATCAATTCAGGGCTAGATGTATGCCTAAAAGGGTTGGGAAATGTGCGTGTGAATGATTCGAGAACACGTTTTTGGAAGGACTAGATTTGAAGTTGCATCTTTGCGATTTGGATTGGTTGATTATTAACTTTGACGTTTTTGTGCGCTGCTGATAGAGCGCTTCTAGCTCTTGTGGTATTCCGTCGTACCCGGAAGTAGGGGAGATGTTTGAAATGAGGAGCTGGCTGAGGCACTCTAATGCAGCGCTAGAAAACTCTTACGACTCCAACAGCAAATCTGGAAGAATATTGTATTTTCACCCCCCCACGCAATCAAAATCTCAAAGTCCAATCCAATATGTGAGATAAATAAAACCTGTCGACTGCCTTCAACGACTGCTCACGAAGTGAACTATTGGCAAATCACATCATCAGTCGCGATGAAAAAATATACCAGAACGCAATGGCTAAGCATACTCCCAGTGATAAAACCCCAGGGCAATCTCGATACCGTAAAACACCGTGCCCATATCCTTAATCACCCAGAAGATGGGGACATGCGGCTCCGCGGATGATGAATCAGACGTTGAAATTGCACTGTTCGGACCTGGGAATAAAGACCATCGTTACAGCGCTTGCTAAAGATAATGATTTTTAACCTGATGTTTTAACAGTAAGGTGGGACAGCAAAGTGAGGCAACGCCACACTGCACCGCCATACTCATCGGAGTCTAGGTTGTTGTGAATTTCTTTCATCCGTAGTTATTCGGCGATATATTCCAGAGTGTCCCTCAAATAGTATCTTTTCTTAGCTCGCTCAGCACCTCTCGAATACCCGATATAACCCCTTCAAATTCGCAACCTCCATAGTACCCTTCAACAAGCCCTTCGTAGCCACTAGTCTCGCTTTGCAAGCCGGGAAGATGGCATACTCAATCGCTCGTGCGATCTTCCTCCTTCGTAGCGCAATTTCAGGGTCTTCTTCCACGACCCTCTGTTTACTTTTGCTATCTTGGTCCGTTGATATGGATATTGAAGGAGGTAGAGGCAAGCTCTCCGGAACATAGAATGAAGCTAGCTCGCGCAAGAATGTCTGAAAGCATTCTTTCTCGCTATTCCAGTTCACATGCGGACCTAGACGAAGAAGGAACTGCGGCAACTTGGCGAGAGATGGCGTGTATCCTTTCATCAATAATGGCAGGGAGCACAGATCTCCGTGATTAGTGATCTCCATCGAGAAGTATTCACTCAGTAGAGCTCTTCGATTGATCAACTGCTCATGTACTGAATCGACCACTTCCTCCCAATCCACTTCATTTGTGGCATCATTGGCATTGCCTTTCTCTTGCTCTGCTGCAATTTTTAATAGGCCATTTAGAGAGAGTGGCGGATTGAATCGAATGGATCCGTAGTTTCCGAAGTCGGTGAGTCCGACTTGGTAGAAGAACTCGTTGCACAACATGCCATAGTCGACGAGAAACAACTTGACGCCGCCTTGGACTGCTGCAATCCGTTTTTGTTCGTCTACGATACCGACGAAGGTGTGTGTTGAGATGATGTCGGTAAGCTCGTTGTGCATCGCGTCCCGGACTTCGGCGCGTAGCTCCTTCACTGACGTTAACTTGCACACGGTTGGCTCCTTCTTGGTGTATTCGTATTCCAAATCATCATCCTCGTTCGCTCCTCCATCAGCGGATAGATGTGGTTGAAGCATAGAGGTGATTTTGCGAGCTGATGCGTCCGTACGGACAAGGTTGTTCTCATATGGCTTCTTTGTCACCGTCCTGGGAGCTGTCTTGGAGCTGCTACGGTCGGAGGCATTGCCAGTTGCTGGTGTACCAGGTGCTGATGGTTTCGTCGGCGTGGCGAATGGGACTTTGGGATTCGAAAGCAGGGACTGCGTCATAAAAGAGCGGCTTGTGTCGACTTTCCCCAAACTGTTGCGGATCTCATCGCAGACTATAGAAATGATTTCATCCTCGTTAAGGAAGTGGACTTCGCGCTTTGTGGGGTGAACGTTGACATCAACCCTTGCAGGGTCAATATCTAGACTTAGGTAGACGAATGGATGCCCTCCTTTCGGGAGAAATGTAGCGTAGGTTTGTTCGATAGCCTTCTTGATCGCAGCAGAATCAACAGAGCGATGATTGATGAACAGTAGCAAAGATGTTCGTTTAGCGCTATAATTCGCATTGCTTATCCAGCCTTCGCATTTGAATCCCCAACGAGTACTGTCGGCCTTGAAGTTGACTAGTTCATTGGCCACGGTGCTTCCATGAATTTGGCGGATACGGTCCACGATAGTAGCACTGACTGGGACTGAGACACCACTGTTATGATCACCGTGCTTTTTGCAGGAGAAGGCTACCCCAGAGCAGTGGACCGCGTACCGGCCAACCATATCTAGGATTTTGGCATATTCCTCGCTGGAAGAGCGGAAAGCACGTCGGCGAGACGGGACATTGTAGAATAAATCCTCAACCTGAAACATGTCAGCAAGTTCGAATACAGCGCAAAATTCCGGTGAACATACAGTGATCTGCGTTCCTGGCCGTCCAGCAATAGGCTTTGGCTCGGCGCTCTGGCCTGGCTTCGAGCTCACAAGTTTCCCATCTGCATATTGAGCTCTCCAGGCGCAGCTTGACTCTTTCGTTCTCGTGGTGACGCTCAAATGGGCGATATGGCTGATGCTGGCTAAAGCCTCGCCACGGAACCCATATGTACTGATTGAGGTGAGATCCTCGAAAGCTTTGAGCTTGGACGTGGTGAACCGCTCGCATAAAATGGGCAAGTCTTCTTTCTGGAACATGTCAGTACCAAGGACGAATGAAACGGGATGCAACAAACATCAATCCCATGTCCATTGTCGGTGATTTGGAGAAGCTTTAGGCCCCCATCTTTGACGACGACTTCCAGCGCTGTGGATCCCGCATCGACAGCATTTTCGATTAGCTCTTTCAGTGCATGAACTGGAGCGACGATTATCTCTCCGGCTGCGATCTTGTTCACGACGTCTTGCGCGAGTGCTTTGATCCTGCGAGGGGCAGGGAGCAGAAGGGATTCGTCGCCTTTTCGTTTCGTGCCGCGGGGCGAAGGCGGCTCAATATCCATTGCCTCCACCATCGTGCTTAGTTGAGACGATTATCGATAGTCAAGGTACGGTTGACGTTGAGTTGGAGAGCTCTCGAGAGGTTCGCGAGAACAGATGGCGGAAAAGGACGCGCAATCACGTGCTATTCGCGCCACCTTACCGTATCGAGCACGCTAAACAAGCGTACCTCACAGCCCACCTCATACAGTCTCACAACTTCACAATTAACGCCTCCTATTCTTTTACACATTATACAATGAACGCCATATCGTACCTGGAGATGGCAGTCTAATCATCGATAATACAGCCAGCACCGCAGATGCACGCGCCTGATGGTGAAGAGCTTGGCGCGAGATTGCGACATTGGTCTAACTTCTTCGGGAAGGTACTATACGGACTCTCTACAGGTCACTGAAACTCGCCTTGCAAGTCTTATCCAAATTGTTCCGCCCCTGTGTCGCCAAACCGGGCTCCTGGACGGGATTGTGGAGTGGCAAAATCCTTCGCTATTTGCTGCTGAATCTGGAAAGGAAGACGTTGATGATAGTTGTGCGAGTGCGGAGGTAAGAATTTACTTTAAGCGCTATCTCGCATGCGATCTTAGCCAGGAACCAAAACCCCGCGATTTGCTTCTACGGGCAAGCAAGTGAGCCGTTGACAAGCTTAAAAGGGGAAGAGGCCCGAGCCCCTGGATATCGGCAATACCGCACGCGTAACGCGCTGGTGGTCATCTTCCACATCTCCCATCCACAGTGCCACACCCGCAGCAAGCACACAATCGCACGAACGCCACCGTCGCGTACGGTTTGCTCAAGCCCGGATTGTCATTGGAGCAGGTACTATACCCCGGACGATTGTATATACAAAAGCGCTTGCAGGTATATCAGGGTTCAGGGCCCCGTTGAATGTTGTCTCGTGCCTGGTGCCCCAAATCCGGCAGTTGGGACGCCTGTCAAAATGTTATCAGGAAGGTAGATGATTTCGTGCTCGAAGTGGCAGGCCATGTGAAATGAGAGTCTTGGTAACGGGTCTACATTTTCTGTATATAATAAATGTTGAGCTCCCCAAGAAACAGCTCCTCTTTGTCGCTACTCAGAAGCTTCCAGAGCATCCCAAACTTTTCTTGTCATCATGCCGTCGCTTAAGGGTCTTATCGCCAAGTCGGTAGCCGTTCTAGCTTTGACTTCAACTGTTGGTGCACGGCAAGTGGATGCCGGCGCCAAAATCGTTCCTGGAGCTTATATCGTGGAATTCGAAACTCCCGAACAAAGCACACAGGCGGTCGATCCTGTAATTGCTTCCCAGCATCTTCAAAGCCCCCACGCTAACAGCTACTAGCAATCGTTCTACAGTAATCTATCAAACAGTAACATCGCTGCTCAGCCACGCGTGGACCTCAACCATGAGCTTTTCAAGGGTGCCTCATTCAAGCTCGATGCCAAAGACGACAGCCAAGACACAGTCGACATCATTCAATCTTTTCAGGTCGTCAAGAAAATATGGCCAGTCCGCCTCTACTCCAATCCGGCGAAGGTCATTGGAACACTTGACAACCTAGGGGGCCTGTTGACTGCTCCATCTGCCAACCAAAAGCGCAGTATTTCTGATTCGTTCAGCCCGCACGTAATGGGAGGTGTTGATAAGCTGCACGATGAGGGCTTCACCGGCGAGGGTCTCTTCATCGGTATCGTTGATACTGGAATTGATTACAAACACCCGGCTCTTGGAGGGTGTTTCGGCCCTGGTTGCAAAGTCGTCGCCGGCACAGATCTTGTTGGCGACGCCTACACCGGCTCCGAAGTCCCTGTTCCCGACACTGATCCCATGGATTGTGGAGGCCACGGATCCCACGTCGCTGGTATCATCGGTGCCAGTCCAAATGAGTTCAACTTCACTGGAGTCGCTCCAAATGCCACTTTGGGTATATGGAAAGTATTCGGCTGTGAGGGAGAAGTCGGGAACGACATCCTTATTCAAGCATTCAATCTTGCCTACGAAGCTGGTGTAGACCTAATCTCTGCGTCTATTGGTGGACCATCTGGTTGGACTGAAGGTATAGGAATAACTATAACCCGCTTCTGGTGATGAAAAATTGACTTGACTCAGATCCCTGGGATGTAGCGGTACAGAGGATAACTGAGAAGGGCGTCCCTTGTGTGCTCTCCGCCGGAAATGACGGTGCAAACGGATTGTTCGACACCTCTACTGCCTCTGAATCTCTTGGCTCTACCTCAGTTGGTTCAATCGACAACACAGAAGCTCCTTCCTTTCTGACAGGTGCAACCTACACCTCTAATGGTGCGAATCCTACCGATTTTGGATATGCTGAAGGTGATGCAAACGGCGACTTCGGTAATATCACTGTGCCTCTGTATGCACCGACTCTGGATACCACAGTGGCCGCCGACGGTTGCACCGCTTTCTTAGACACGACACCAGATCTAGCCAACTACGTCGTTCTGATTCGGCGAGGTACTTGCACTTTCGACACCAAGGTTGAGAAAGCTGTTGCTAAAGGCGCTAAACGTATCTTGTTCTACAACAACTCGCCCACTGGCGCGGCTTCTCCCGGTGCTAGCTCCCAGGTCATTCCAGTTGGCATGGTTACTGCGGCCCAGGGACAGATCTTTATCGATGCATTGAAAGCAGGAACCAAGATTGAAGTCACATTTGGCGGCGGCAAGAAGATCTTCTCCGTCATCGCAAACACTGCGACTGGTGGTAAGATGTCCACGTACAGCTCATGGGGACCCTCTTTTGAACTCTGGATCAAGCCTGAGGTTTCAGCCCCTGGTGGTCTTATTCTGTCCACTTATCCTCGGGCTGAGGGCAGCTACGCTGTCTTATCAGGAACGTCCATGGCCGCACCATTCATCTCGGGAGTCGTTGCTCTGTTGAAGCAAATCAAGGGTAAGCACTTTGGCACACCCAGCGAGATCACAGCCCTTCTCGCCGCAACCGCTCAGCCTGTCCACTTTAACGGAGGAGCTACGACTGAAAGCTTCCTCGCCCCGGTCATTCAGCAAGGCGGCGGTCTTGTCAATGCGTACGAGGCTGCCCATACCACAACTGTTCTTGATCTCGATAACATTGCACTAAATGATACCCGTTACTTCAAGGCCGCCCACCCCCTGACCATCAAGAACACAGGTAAGAAGGTTCAGACCTACACGTTCGCAAACCTGATCGCTGCCACTGCGTATACCTTGACTGGCGGAAGCGTTGTCCCAGATCTCTTCACCGACATTACTCTCGACTCCTCCCCTGCATCCGCAGCAACAATCCGCTTTGAACCCAAATCTCTCACCGTCCCCGCTGGACAGACTGGACGCCTGACCATGATCTTCACGCAACCCAAAGGCCTCGACGCCTCCAGAATCCCCGTCTACAGCGGATACGTCTCTATTAATGGCACCAACGGTGACTCGCTCACTCTCCCTTACGCCGGCATCACCAGCCGAATTAAAGCTGCGGTACTCGTTAACGCGCCCGCCGGATATCCCTTCGTAGCAAGCAGTGCTTCTAAGGATGTACCACTCACCAGCAACAGCACCGTTTTCGTGCTCCCTGGTCCCAACGGCGTCAATTCCTCAACTACTGAATTCCCCACCGTCGCCTTCGAACTCGCCATGGGCTCTCGCATCGTGCGTCTTGATGTCGTGCCCCAGAACACGCGTAATTTGCCGCGAATCCTCGGTCAGTCAGTTCTTGGAGCTATTGCTGGATCGCCGCTTGAGAACCTGCCACGAAACAATCTTTTTAATGTACCGTGGGATGGGAAGTTAGCTAGTGGGAAGCATGTGCCTGCTGGCAAGTATAAGATTTTGTTGAGGGCATTGAAGATTACCGGGGACGTAAAAAGCAGTAATGACTATGAGAGCTATAGTACAAGCTACTTTGAGATCAAGTATGCGAAGTAGGGAGTATTGGAGGGTGGTCATAATTTCATGTATAAATATTTACAATCTAATTTCTTGTGTCGTACCAACCATAACGTTATAACTAGGTGAAATCTGTTATTAAGCAGGCATTGAAGAACCAGTCACGTGCCAGTCAATTCAAGAAGATATAGGGGACCTTCAGAATTGCTAGAATAAAGTTGTGAAGGGCTTACTAGGCTACCTAAGGAAATACTTCTTCACCTATCACGCCTTGCAGTGTTACAATACGAAGTATAAACATGTGGGCTAGGAAGTTGAATTTATACATCCGTGTGATCATTGGTCAGCCTAATGCAATTGTTCTTGCGGGTCAGCCGAGATGCCACGTGGTTGCCACGAAAGAAGGGAAAAGAGATTAAGAGAAAAGAACATCGTATCTGTAAGCTGGATGATGGAGGAAAGAGGTGTCAAGATGTGTATTGTATGTGATGTATGTACAGCTGATATATATATATGACGGACTGATTAGTCAGTGTCATGTCCACGTGACATTATGGTGTCCTCGACTTACAGTATCCCTTAGTAAAACCGTCAATAAATCTCTACATTGCAAACTTTCCCTACTTCTCTAATCATTATGTCATTGACAAACGAACCTCTGTTTCCAGGGCCCGCAACGCTGAAGATTGATAGATTTAATAAGCAACAAAGGCTTCAGCTGATAAAGTCCTTCTGGCCACATCTGAACGATGATATTTCAGAAAATGAGTATAGAGAGTTGTTCTAGTTTATTAGCGAAACATTACGAGAACATCGACCGCATGCGAAATATTTTGTATTCGAAAATTTCCACTTGCATAGGTTAAAGGCTTGGGTGCATCTGTCAGGGCAGTAAATCGGGGGATTTCGTGACAGGCATCGCGTAATTCCCGGCACCCTCCAATTCGTGAATATGTGTCATGCGTATATATGCTATTCTATGCACAGTTCACCTATCAAGTTCATTGCACCTTTTGGTAGTTCATGGCCGAGTGGTATATCCATTATAATAAAGATTTAGGAGTTCTAGAGCGTGCTAAGGTTTAAGGCTGACTTAGTGGGTTACTGTAAGAAAGGTTTTTTGTGTTGCACTAATAGGGTTGAGAGTAGGTTTCAGGTTAGAAAGGAATGAATTGTAGGAGAGACGAACCGCTGCCAAGCCATGTTGGGAACATCTGAGCCATATAGCATTGTAGTAGAGCTTGCCGTTACGATCCAATCATTCGCGGCTAGTCATATACTCACCGAATTATTACGCCGGGAAAACTCCACCTCAACAAAATTGTATTACCGATAACATTCTCAGACGTACCTGACTGATAAGTACACTTGGCAGGAATTAATCACTGAGCACCAGCCGTGATCAAAGTGATCCGTACCACTGCCAACACTGAGCACACTGATCATCCGTAGTATATAGATGCAGCACGATGCACTCCTATTGCGGTGGAGTAAGGGGATGATATAGAAATCGGAGGGTAAAGGTAACTCGCACCCGTGCGATGTCCGAGGCAGCAATGCACTGGACAGGAAAATCAAAAGTTTCAAGTGACATTCACAAAGAAGATGAGGTTTGGCAACGGTTTGCTGAAATTTCGTTGTGTCTAGCTACCAAAGGAAATAAATATATATACAAGTACAGAAGGATAAAATAGTCGTTCGTGGTCTCGTTTGAAACTTTTTTTTTGGGTGTCGCGTGTTCGGTTGTTCGTTGATTCTTCAGCTTTCGGGGTCATGGTCTGGGTATATATTATGTTGGATGATGACGAAGAGCCAAGACGTCTTCCCTGCACCATGCATCCAAGTTTCAACCATCACCTGAAGTGGATTCGGGCAAAGTAGCTCTTCGCTACGGCGCACTATAGTGATCGTGCTCAACCTGAATTCAATGGTTAGCAATAAATTAGTTACTGCTTGAACAATACTCTTTTCAGAAAGCCACCGAGGGGAGGGTAAATTTTTGACTATGCCGTTCAAGAAGAATTTAATCAAGCTGGATGTGTAAGTGTAAGGCCGGTACTGGGCCTGTACGGAGACAATATGGCTCGGGTGCCTTGATAGCTTCAAGTTCTACATATATCTCCATATTTAAGCAGAAGTGTGGAGGAAAGAGTATCAAGATGTGTATTCGGTGTAATGTATGTACAGCTGATATATATATGACGGACTGATTAGTGAGTGGCATATCCACATGACGGGATGGTGTCCTGGGCTTACGTCTTATTCTGTCTTGCTCTTATTGTAAGCCGAGGACACCATAATGTCACGTGGATATGCCACTGACTAATCAGTCCGTCACATATATATATCAGCTGTACATACATCACATACAAGACACATCTTGACACCTCTTTTCTTCGCTCTCCAGCTTACAGTTATGAGCCCGGTTCGCGCCTAACCGCACCATCAAATATCGTTTGACTATCACCGTTGTTTATTATTTGATCCTACCTTCAACCTCGTCGTCAATATGTCTTCTACCGAACCCATTCTTCGAGGAAAATCCGACTGGGAGCACTGGATCTTTGTGGTCAAGCGAGTCGCTCAATCAGGAGGCGTATGGGATTATCTCTGTTGAAAGGCAGCTGGCTAGCCGAGACTGGGACACGTGACATCCTCGTGACAGGCACATGATAGGCACGTGACCAAGATGGCTGGGCAGATGTCCGAGTATATAGCACCAGCCTGGTTCTATGTTGGCACCTCAAGCAATATTTTTCTGTCCCCTCCCACTTAGAGCTCTTACATTCTAACAGGTTATGAGCCTGGGTTTGCGCTAGCAAGCCCGCTGGAAAACGCGCAATCCTCTGACTATTGTGTGGTTACTACACAATGCTAAGTCCTCATCCCTTACACCTAACAAAGCTAAGCAACTTAGGAAATCTCTATCTAATACATAGTCCGCTATAAGGAAGACGTTAAGGCTGAGAGAAACAAGAAGGTTGGGTAATTATAGCGCTTGGCAGACAAACCCACGAATATACACCAACCACGTGGACTTTTGACTGCTAGACCTGGCGAAGCGTTGACAACAATAGGAGACCTATAAGCCTATTGGATTCTACTAAAATAGAATATTGCCTAGGAGAAATAAGAAAGACTATAACGCTTAGCAGATAAACCTACAAATACACGCTAACTACATGGATTTCTCCTCCACTAAAATAGAGTATTGTTAACTTGCCATTACCTAAAGCCTTACAACTACGTAAGCCACCTCCCAAAGCCTTATAACTACGTAAGCCACCTCCTAAAGCCTTACAACCGCGTAAGCCGCCACCTAAAACTAAAAAAACTGTGTGAACTAGCCCTAAAGTGTTGACAATGGAAATTCAACAGGCAGTTACCTTGCTAGATTAAATCCCTTTGCTTAAAGGTCCCTTACAGTGGACCTAGTAGCATTAGGAGATTACAGACTAGCTAGGGACATAGAAATGTAGCTGCCTACTTACTGTTAGCAAAACTCATCCTACACTTTAGGCAGGGGAGACTAATTCCCAGCTCCTTGCCTAGGAGGACTTATAGGAAGAAAAACAGGACTTTGCTGTTGCCTTAATCAAAAAGCAGTGCAGAGAAGTGGCAAGGGAAATTATAGAGAAGCCTGCTACTAAGGACGCTGCTAAATCCTTCTGCACTGTCTTAGAGGTCCTTAAGGATATTAAAAGCCACTTCTAACTAAAGGGGAGCGCTGTTTTTTAGCAACTAGACCTAGCCTACAATATACTCTCCCTAGAGACATGTAACAACAGTGTGAACATATTTGCTAAGAAGCTAATAAGCGCCTAGAACAAGGTGCACGCCCTTAACCTTAACTCCTAAATTAGCAAACTACACTTTGTTAACAAGTTCCTTACTAGACTAGGACCAAAGTACAATGCCTTTTTGTCTACCTTTTATTAAAACAACCACCTCCTTCCTAAACAAGACGCCTAGGGGGTAGTTGCTAAGCCAGCTGTTACCTTTGACAAAGCTTAGAGAGCTGCTAAGCAGGAGGAACAACACCTAAAGGTGGCTAAGCAATTAGTAACTATAGCCACTGCCCTTATTGCCCATTACTAGCTACCTTAGAGCGGCTTAGTGTGCCCAGTATGTAAAAAACCAGGCTACTTAATTAACAATTGCTAGACCCAACACCTAGAATTAAAGGAGGCTGGCCTCTGCGACGTGCGCGAGAGAAGGAAGAAACATAAGGCACTAAAGGCACAGCAGCAGGGAAAAGAGAAGGGAATAAGCAACGCAGTAGATTATAACTTAATTGCGTATTAGGCAGCCTAGGCCCTAGAGATTAAAAAGGCTGCCACCTTTAGTTTCCCTGCAATAGCCCTAAACGCAAGCGCAACAGGCACTAAGGCCCTGTTACACAACAATTAGATTGTGGACACAGCATGCACTAACTACTCCTCCTGCTAAAAGGACACCTTTATCCTAGAAACCTTGCAGCCCTACTAGGGGCCGCCTGTTAATAGATACGCTAGATTATTACGCCCCCTAATAATTAGCACAG